>JANAVB010005597.1:45563261-45753219 GCA_029216955.1 Iris pallida
AAAAGCAAAGAGAAAGACTTCTCCGTATTAAAGCAAAAAGAATGGCCATTCTCCGTCCATTCGCCGTATTCACGTCCATCTCGCCGTATTAAAGCAAAGAGAATGGCCATGTTCGCCGTATTCTCCGTCCATTCTCTCTCCCGTCCTAAATGTACCATTCTCCGTCCATTCGCCGTATTAAAAGCAAAAAAGAAGGCCATTCTCCGACCATTGGCCGTATTCACCGCTTGTTCGCCATATTAAAAGCAAAGAGATGGCCATTCGCCGTTATTCACCGTCCATTCGCCACATTAAAAGCAAAGAGAACGTCCATTCGCCGTATTCTCCGTCCTAAATGTACCATTCCTATTCTCCGTCCTAAATGTACCATTCTAAGTGTTAAAGCAAAGAGAATGGCCATTTTTTGTCCAAAAAAATATTCTCCTCGAAAATTTTATCTTTAGAAAAGTTAAAAAATAATCCGCCCGACCTCAGAAGTAGGTTTCCTCCAGTTCACCACCACCACCACCGTGACATGTAGCTTTATTACAAAATATTAAATTGTTAAATAAAAAAAAAATTTCAGACAATGGCATGGGCAGTAAAATTTTAGCGGCGGAAGCTGGTACTTCTCCTGTTTCGAGGAGGTCTCGACGACGTCCGACGCGAAGCGGACCGATTCTTCTCGCGCAGCTGTAGTCCTCGTTGTTCTAGGGGTGCTCGACGACGTTCGACGCGATCCGAACCGTTTCTTATTTCCTTCTCTCTCTTCCGTTCTCTTTCCACCACCACCAGCACCACCACGACTACCATGGCCTGTAACCCTAAAAAAATAAAAGGTTCAGATTAAATTGGATGGACTTTTGAGAGAGTAAATATGAGTTATTTTAGGGTGTTCATTGAAAAAATTAAAGTGAAGAATGACCTGCTAAAGCAAGTTACCAACAGGTCAAAGTCTAAATCAGCATTAAATGATGTCTCCTGTATTATTTTATCTGAATTAAACGTGAACTTGGATTAACATCCAACGGTCCAGATTTCGGATGTATCGATACATCCATTTCCAGCGATGTATTGTAGAATTTTCCATATATATATATTATATATATATACACAACACTCACACATCTATATATATAATACATACACACACCCTATCCATATACATATATATATAATATATATATATATATATATATATATATATATGTATTGGTATGGGTGTGTATGTATGTATATATATATATGTGTGAGTGTTGTGTGTATATTATATATCTATATATATATATGATATATATATATATTATATATATATATATATATATAAATATATATATATATATAATACACTCTCATAACTATATATATATATACATATCATATATATATATATATATATATTAAACACACACCACCCTCACACAACACAAACACACACACATTCTCACCACTCTCATCCTCATGACACTAATTTCATATCAAAAATATATACACACCTCAACACACACAAATACATGTATATATATATATATATATATATATATTATATATATCTATATATATATTATATATAAAAAAAAAATATATATATATATATATATATATATATATATGCCACTCTCAAAATGATTAAACCCTAATAAATCCTTAACCTATTTTCTAGGAAAAACCTACAAATTTGTGGACAAATAGTGGAGAATCTTCTCCCCTCCATTTATTGTGAATGAACTAAATGCAAAAGAGAAATAAATCAAGAAATTAAAGCATACCTAGATAGTTGGTTGGAGGAAGAAGAAGACTTGAGAAGAAATTGAATTTGGAAGAGAGGAGGAGAGAGAGAGAGAGTTGCTTAGTGGAGAAGAAAGAGGGAGGGGGGGGGGGGGGGGGGGGTGGGGGGGGGGCTTCTCTTGGCCCCAAGCATGGCATGGGTGAGGGGCACTTGTAATTACAAGTTTGCCCCTCCCTAAGCCTAATGTTAAAATAATTCCAAATTAGGTTTAGAAAGTTGCTAAAAATAATTAAAAATTATAATTAAACTAAATTACTCATGGGGACTAGTCCAAACTTTAAACCCTAAAGTTTAGTGTGGTGGGCCATGGTTAGCTAACATGCTAATTACAGCTCAAGTCGAAATTCACCGGGGTCCCGAATTAACTCGGAATGCGATGAAATTCGAACCCAACTCCTATAATAATTAAATATAATATTCATAAAATAAATTCCCAAAAATATTATAAAATGAAAAATTACCATTTTACCCCTAACTGGGAAAAGTGAGGGTGACACAACCCGATGATTCCGCGAATCAAACGAGGCCTAAAAGGAAAGTGATTCCCAATGGATAGAAAAATAGGAGAAAATGATTTCCTCCGCCCACCCAAGGATCGACTTTCCCACCTTAAGTATTCACCTTTCTACCAAATCCCTTGGCATTTCCAGACATTGAAAAAAAATCGATAAAAATTATAATTTCCAAAGGAAAGAAAAAAATGAAATTGATTTTCTTTCCACGATGGTTCGTAGAAAGGAAAGGAAGGAAAGGAAAGGGAATAATTCTTTGCTCCTTCGTTTTCTTTAGGAATTGCAATTTTTATTGTTCAGATAATCAATATTGTTGATTATCTTTTTTTTGTTTCCCTTGGCATGTGCTCCGTCGTGCTATACGAGCTTTTTGCCACTGCAAAAGTACCAAAGAAACCTTACCAACACTGTTGTCATCGGACAACATCTCGGGTCCAATTTTTTCAACGATTTCTCGCGGCCCACACCACGTGCCACGTAAATCCGGGCACTTGAAGTACCTCTGCTCGGGCTCTGAACGTCCATATACCCCATATTCAGAAGTAGGGGTGAGCAGATTTCGGTTTTGGAACCAAAATCGATCCGAACCGACCCGATTTAACAATTCGGGTCAGTTTTACAATTTTCGGGTCGGATTTCGGTTTAGAGCAGTGGAAATTTCGATTTTATGGTTCGGTGGTCGGGTTTGAGTTTCGGTTACCGACCCGAACCGAAAACCGAAATGTAAATTACAGTTTTACCCTTTCCATTATATATATATATACCAACTAAAACCTAATTCCTTCTCTCTCCACTCCCATTCTTTACATGAGCCGTCGCTGCCATTCTCTCGCTTCCGTGTATTCCAGAACGCTCTCGTCTTCCCTGGAGAATAATCTCTCTCTATTGTCTCTGAGTTTCTCTCGTCTCCAAAGAACTCCCTCTTTGGCTCTCTCTATCTCTCCAGGTCCCTTCATCTCTTAGAGCTCTCTTTAGATCTAAACCTAGATTTATGATGGGTTTTGGACTTTGGGCAAGAACCCTTGAATCAAGGGCCTTGGTATCCGACGCTCTCGATGACTCATGAGGTTAGAACACAAATCCCTAAACTTTCTAAGTTCAAATCTTTAAAAAATAGTTTTTTATTAACTAACCCTCTTCCTCCTTGCAGGATCTTCTCATCGTGAAATCGATTTACATATATTGACTGTAAGTGGACTTGATAGCTTTTTATCGTTATTACTAATATATATTTTTTTCTATAATTTTTGAAGTTCAAAGGCATAGATCCTCTATTAGTTTGGTTATTATGTATCCTCTTTTGATATAATCATCATGTAACATTTTATGGATTTATATATAACTGCCACTAGAATTTATATATAACTATGAAATCTATATGGAATTTATATATAACTGTGAAATAGTAATGGCTTGTCCCAATTATCAGTTTCTTTTTTTTCTTTTTCTTTTTGAGGGTGTCCACTTCTTACTCGTGCTTGGAGGCATGCCTCCAAGGGGGCTCGAACCCGCGCCACTGCGCCGGGGTGCACCACCGTTCCCAACAGGCTACGGCTACGGAGACTCAGTTTCTTGTTTGCAATCACAGTTAAGTCATTTTATGGATTTATAAATTCTAGTGGCAGGCAATGTCCTAATAATAGAATTTGGGAAATGAGAATTCCACCAAAAGTCAAAAATTATTAGTTTGGTTACTATAAGGGCATGTTACACAAAGGATATATTAATCAAAAGAAGTTTCACTGTGATAGTCGATATTTATTTTGTAATCTAAACAAGGAAATGCTTATTTTTCTATTTTCTTCTATGCATCTGGGTGTTCATTATCAAGCATAACTCAGTCCTCTTTTGTTTGCTCTTAGCACCATGTTTCCTCAAATTAGACACCTATTAGTTGAAGAATCTGTTGCCATGCCAAAGTATGATCATGTAATTCATCTCCTTCGTTTGTTAGATTATATTTATCTTTGTTGTTGTTGCAGTTTGCAATATTTTATTTACTGATACAATTTCATTACTTGATGGCTCCTGCAGTAAGTACAGATTTTGTTCTCACGCTCTCAACTTTCAATTCTTAATAACTTATGTATCATTTCATCATTGTATTTTTGCACGTCTAAGTTCTCTAACTTATGTATCGTTAAACTTTTAGCTGATGCCTTTCCTACATCTTATGAGCTACTAAACTTATGATTGGATTTCGATTGCATAGTTAAATACTTCCTGCAAGCCTAAGTTCTCTAAATACGTCTCAAATGTGACCACATTTTGCTGACTACAAATGTCAATCATGTGTGGGAACACCACATTTTGAATATATTGCTTGTATTTTTTAATTATGTTGTCTTAGTGTTACTGTTTGTCTCACTGTTGTTCTCATATAGTTCCATATCAATTCTGAAGAATGTTGTTCTCATAGACTTTGTTCTCAACCGGAACATGATGTTTGTATATTTGTGTTTTATTCAAAATCTTATTGCTGCTCTATTGTGCATTGGCGAGGCATGCATTGCAGCCATTGGCGAGACATAATTTGCAGCCATTGGCGAGGCATGAACTGATATGTACTTTGTTATACATATGTTGTCAGTTTATTTATTGTTTCGTCTTGAAAATTTTACTAACATATTAAATGAGAAAGTGGCAATGATGATGATGGGCTTGAGAAAGTGGAATTGATACTACATGTCATCATACTATGATGCATAAATCAGTCATCTGAGCTACATTTTACTTCTTTTTTTTTTTTGTTCTCTCTTTGTTGCAGGGCAATTAGAAGTTATAAATGGGCTATCAAAAATGATTTCATATGCATCGAGTCAGGACATTTTGTGTGGAGCTGGGCAATTGAAAGTTATAAATAAGCATTGCAAATCCAAAACATTCAATGTACTTTTTGTTTGTATATTTATAATTGATGTAGCATATATTTTTGTACATTTGCTGGAACTGGATGTTTGTATATTTGCCTAACTGGTTTGTATGTTAAAAAATTTGGTCAGTGCATCTAGTATACTGGTAATTTGTATGGGCCAGTCTGGGAGTATATTTGTTGTTTGTATGGGCCAGTCTGGAAGTATATTTGTTGTTTGTATGTTAGAAATTATTGTAAAATTTTGGTATGTATATGTTAGAAAATTTGTAATGTTATTTTTGGTATTTAATTTTTCAAAAGGTCCGGCCCACATGGGCCCGTAAAACCGAACCGGTTTAATTCGGTTCGGTTCGGTTTTTACAAAAAAGTTCGGTTTTCGGTTTTAGTAAATTCGGTTTTCGGTTAATTCGATTTTTACTTAAACGGTTCGGTTTGAACCGAACCGAACCATTGCTCACCCCTATTCAGAAGCATCCAAAGGAGCTCATGCTTTTGACTTAGTCAACGTTTGTTGCCATCGTAAGAAGAAGTTGGTATCAACAGTAGAAATCAATTTTCTATTTGAAGGATATCCAAAGTAGTTCCCAGGAAGAAAGGAATATCACAATGAGGGATACTTGTTAATTTCTCGACAAAAAAATATTTCAGAAATTACTTCATCTACTGGTCTATTAGATAACCAGACAGTTGATACTCCTTTGGAGCTTCACGTGAAGCTCCGTACTATAGATGGTGAACCACTCGCGGATCCTATTCGCTATAGACGGCTAGTGGGACAACTTGTGTATCTATGTTTGAATAGACCAAATATTTCTCATGCAGTTAGTATTCTTAGTTAGATCGTTTTTGCACCTCGATCAGCTTACTATGGTGTCTTACTCCGTATTCTTCGATATCTTCATGGCTCCATTACGCGTTCGTTGTTCATGTCTTCTACATCTACTCTACATCTTCGAACATTTTCTAATGCATATTAGGCAGGAGATCCGGCCACCAGACGATATACTACAACATTCTGTTTGTTTCTTGGTGATATTCATTGATTTCGTGGTGAAGCAAGAAACAAGATGTTGCATGTTCTTCTATTGAGACGGAGTACAGTGCTATGGCTACCACTGTCTGGAAGATCATCCATGTACGTAGACTGCTCTTTGATATGAGTATTACTCCTACAGGACCTACGTCATTTCACTGTGATAACAAGAGTGCTATACAGATTGCAAACAATTTGATTTTTCTTGAACAGAAAAAGCATATTGAGATTGATTGTCACTTCGTTCGTGAACATTTTTTGTCGGGCACGATTTCTCAACCACATGTGGCCTCTGTTGATTAGCTGGCAATATTTTTTTTACAAAGTCACAACCCACACCACGGTTTCAGTTTCTATTGGGCAAACTCATGTTGTTTGACCTATCATGAATTTGAAGGGGGGAGGGTGTTAATATATTGTCATAACTGCTTTTCAATAATTAGTGTATTGTCCGAGCTCTCTAGCCTAGTGATATTAGAGCGGACACCCGGAGGGACCGGCAAGGTTCGAGTCCTCCAATTGTGTGTGTGCGTGGGATTTCAAAAAAAAAATAATTAGTGTATTAATATTTTATTATATTTTCAGCTAGTTAAATGTTTTGCTCATTTTTTTTTTTTTTTGATATAATCAATAATTGATGTAATAATAATAATAATAATGTTTTCATTTCTTAATTTTGAGTTTTTATTTTGAAAAAAAAAACTAAGAAAAAAAATAATATAATATATATAGAGAAAGGGAGAGGGGCAGCCCCATCACCCGCACCCTCTCTCCTTCTCTCGAATTCTCTCTCTCTCTCTCTCTCTCTCTCTCTCTCTCTCGGACTCTCCCTCTCTATCTCGAATCCTCTCACTCTCTCTCTCTCGAACTCTCTCTTCCTCTCTATATATATCTTCCTCTCTCTCATCTCCCTATCTCCATCTCTCTCTCCCTCTCCTTCACTCTTCCTCTTCTTCTCCTCCTTCCTCTACTACTCCTACTACCGCTACTGCTACTGCTGCTACTGCGCGCTGTCGCGCGCCGCCGCTGGCGCACCGCCGGCGCCGCCCGCCACCGTCGGCCACCCGTGCGCCCGTCGCCGGCCACCCCGCGCAGCCGTCGGCCACCGCGCGCCCCTTCTCCGACTTCTTCCCCGGTGACCTCCAACATTTCATTATCCTCTTTAATTTTCTTCTAGGTATAATTCCTCCCCCTTTCTCTTTAAATCTTCCGATTTCTAGACCTATGTTAGATTTTAATTTCTAAATTTCTGGAAGGGGAAGAACATAAGGAAAGTAAGAACTCACTTGGATTTGGGAAGGAGAATTCTAGGTTTTTGCTCAAAGCAAGGCAAGTCCTTCTTCTTCTTCCTCTATTCCTTGAATTTTCCTTGTTTAACCTCCAAATTAATAGGAGCAATTATGGAGTATTTTAATTCTGGACTCAATCAAAATCCACTTTGGTTGAAAGAAATTGGAAATTGGAAACTGTCATACATAGGTATATATGTGCATATGAGTAATTGGACACGTGAATGAATGTATTTGGACACGATACAATTAATGTTTGCAACGGACACCTTGTGTAGGGTACAATACAAATCCATAAGTATTGAACACAACATCAAAGAATTTTTGGACACATGACATGTTTATACACTATTGATAGATGTAAATTTTGTTCATATATATATATATATATATATATATATATATATATATATATATATATATATATATATATATATAGGTCCCATGTTTTTTTTTACTTGAACACGTACACACGAGAGTAGTTTCGATATTAATATGATTGTATAATCCTGTCCAAATTTTTTTAAACTATCGAATAACACATGTTGGTATGATTGGTAGCTAAATTAATTATTTTGCAAGTCCTCTTCTCCTCCTTCTCTAATAATTTCTTTCTTCTAGGTTAATTCTGAATACTTAGGAATTCACACTAAATTCTGAAATTATAAGGGTTTTGGTAATACTAGGGAGCAAGTTCTCTTTCCTCTCCCTCTTTCTTTAGGAATACTTCACTTTGAATTGTTAATTATTTGAACATGTATAGAATAACTATAAATCTGAAATTTCATCTCATAAGAACAAAATTTGGAATATGAGTTACGACAATCTCTTTAATTATTGTTTAACTAAATTCTGAAATTTTGATATCATTTAACCTAATTAAGAAACCTAGAATATTGAAATTTTGATTTCTAGCAAGTCTTTTTTTTTATAGACATAGGCAAGAAAATTAAATTTATTAGACCTAGATACTGGAATTATTAAAATTTATTGGTGACGTATCACGGATAAGTGGATATGCGAACCAATTTCGGACACAGATATTTGAACTTGCAATTGCGGACATGAACTATTGAACTTGAATTTTCATGAACAAACACATGGGACTCTCCAATGGTAAGTCTGACATACATAAGAACTGAACAGTTGGACCACACGCCGGGAAGGTAAAAGTACAAAGGACCCTGTATTCTCTACTCACTATTCTGTGTACGTCATAGTTAGAAACTTTACATTTTTCTGCTCCATGCACTAGAATTAAAATGTTGTTATGGAAAAGTTTTGGTTAACTTGAATTTTCTTTATACTATCTACATGATATATATATATACATATATATATATATACATATACATATATAAATATATTATAAAGTCTTGCATATTTACTAGTATAGTCGGATAAACATTTGCTTATTTTGATAAGCTGCAAAACTACTAGCAAGCCGCGAACCGACTAATTGCCAAAAGAAAGGTAACTATTGCTTGCTCAGGTAAAAATCTCCAATCCCTTTTGTTCTTTTATTTTGCGTGGTTCCGGTGTTGAGAGTTGCTCCACCGAAGGGGTCGGCGAGCCCAATTACTTACTTGCGTGGTTCCGGTGTTGAGAGTTGCTCCACCGAAGGGGTCGGCGAGCCCAATTGTTACTTGCGTGGTTCCGGTGTTGAGAGTTGCTCCACCGAAGGGGTCGGCGAGCCCATAGTTTCTTTTATCATATATATATGTTTCTTGTAAGTTTTCGGGGCTCCTAAATACAAAGGAGACTCTGCCGAAATTTTTAAGAAATTTAGGAGATAGACTAATTTCTGACATTCGGAAATTTTAGAAAGCATTTGGGAGGGGAGAACAACTGAATATCCCTAGATATCCCGTAACATAAATAACAAAAGCTGATCAGCATTCCGTGAATCTCGTAAATCAGTACATCTAGTCTTCGACTAGGGTGTACTAGCCCAAGGGAGGCTCCGAAATCAACTTCGTCTATTTGACAGTAACATCAATAGATGTCTTTTTAGCCCAAGGGAGGCTCGAAAATCACAGCCTGATCCCAGGTTAACGGGATTGTTCACGGGAAATATTTAGAGGATTATTCGGAGTATTGTTCTCAAAACTGCATCTCATTTAGCTTCAAATCTTACTCCAGAAACAACGCTGCCTATTATAAATAGGCAGTGTCCTTAATTGCTCAAGGAAAGCAATTCCTACTAAAAGCTCAAGGGAAGCTCGAAAATCTTATCATTCATGGAGTAGGACGTTGATTTCATTCATGTTTTACTAAAGCATATATATATATATATATATATATATATATATATATATATATATATATATATATATATATATATATATATATATATATAATAGTGCAATTTGGCATACTCTGTTTCATTTTTTTTTAAAACTACATATTCCTTATTTTTGTTTAACTTTCACCGTTCTTGGCCGAGGACTTGCTTGTCGTTTTCTAAACGACCTAGTATTTGTTCACTAGGTGAAGAAGAAGAAGACGCCTCCGCCGAAGTATCGTCGCACTACAACGAGGAGTAACTGTCTGGACTACCTACAGTTATGGCCAGTAGTATCGTAGTTATTTTGCAATCTACTTTTGTAATAATCTGTAATAGTATTGTTGGAAAAGTTCCCTGTATAATAGCTACAGTATATTTTAATACCATGTAATTCCTTGTATTTTCCATTCTGCTGATGATTACAGGCGACAATCGCGAAATTCGGCGCGTAGCCTGGGGATGTGTTTATGACGTCACCCTTCCATCCGGGAAGCGGGACATGACATATATACTTACTTTAGAATTTATATTAGATTTATATTTGGATTTAGATTCATTCTCCTATCCATATATGGATACATTTTATGTTCTACCTCTATATATATATATATATATATATATATATATATATATATATATATATATATATATATATAATTGTATGGCTTTTATAAATTTTCCATTAATAAAATTAATATTATTTGATTTGTTTCATATATAAAAAAACAGTATTTGGAATGGTCTAGAAAATTGGAAGAATAGAAATGGAAAAGTGTATCCATGGGATGACCGGGGAAACCATTTTCTCTCTCTCTTTTTAATTAATTTTTTTTATTGCTCAAATTTTTTCGCAACCAAACACACACACAAAAAACTTTCCCAAGAGCATAATTATACGAACCAAACGAGGACTTAGTTGGAGCTTCTGGACTCGGGATGATGGGAGTTTTAGCACATATGTAAAATCCTAGACCTGTCAATGGATAGTCGAAAATTCGAATCTGATTCGATTTCGTATCCGAACTTTCGGATATTATTCGAAATTTTGGATATCGGATTCGGATATCCGAATATTTTTCGGATATTATCTCTTTTCGGATACGAATTCGGATATTAAGATATTCGAATCCGTTAATATCCGATTTTAAATTGCAAATTTTGGATATCGAATTCGGATATCCAAAATTTTATATATATTATAGTACAGTGTATATGCAATATATATTAATTAATAGATAAGATTAAAAAAATTCATTCTCAACTGACTTAAATAAATCAGTTCATTTATTACTTTTTTACCTATATATTATAATATAATTTATATATAAGCATTCTTGAAATTTTTAACAGAAGACGAAATAGTTCAAATAGAGCAATTGAATTTGGTTTTCGGATATTCGGATAATAACTAAAATTTTAATATTTCGGATATTCGAATAATAGTATTCGAATTTTTTTTAGCTAATCGGATCGGATATTATCCGATATCCGTTAAACTAGACGGATACGAATTCGAATGTCAAAAGAGATATCCGTTCGGATATTGAATCGGATTCAGATATTAAAAAAACCAGATACGAATACGAATATTGTCTTGTCCATACCGATAAGCATCCGTTGACACACCAGTAAAATCCCTAGTAGTCTTATAATACTAGCCTAATGTAGCACTTACCAATAGCATTTGATCCAAGTCTTCACCGTCCACCTATTAAGTAATAAACAAGTAAAAGAACATTAATGATGCATTCATCCAAAGATGAGAGTCACTAGCAAGTTCTCTCTTAGGCCATCTCAGATGGGAGTTTCCTATATCCTATGTAGAAATTCTTTTTAGGAAAAAAATAAAAAAATTCTTCAACCATAATTTTTATCTCAATTTAAATCCTATATAACAGTGATATATAATAAAAAAATTCTATGAAAGTTTATATATGTAGAAACTCTTATATAAATTCTTGGTCTCTAGGAATTAATATGGAACCATACATCATTAATTGTAAATTTTATTTTTTGTCACATAATATAGAAATAGAGAACCATTGAAGGGAGAGGTTTTTTTGATGTGCAATTTCTTTCTAGAAACTCTACCAACTATGATAGAAAATTTCTTAAAATACAATGACAAGTAGTATAGACATCCAATTTTAGAAATTACCATTGGAGATGGTCTTAGGACTTGGTAGTGGTGTTGCAGATTTTATAAATAGCCTTCCCTGCTTTCAAAACCCTAAAAGTGAACTAATTTATTATAAGAAGTAAAAAAGCAGAAAATTGTATCGAACAGCCTCTTTGCTGTTATTTTTCAGAAAGAAAATAAATAATTATTAATATGCAAAAGAAGGTTACCCAAGCTGAATTTTGGGTGAGCACCTCTTGCCTATGTTCTTTAAGGATTGACAATTGTTGGGGGTAACATTTACGATATATTTTTAAACTACCAATTATAAGCGGTTACGATGGATCCATTTTTTATAATTTTAAGTAGCGACTTTTAAACCAGTCCAATCCATACTTGATAGTTCATTAGCGAACGGTTCTGAATATTTTTTAAAGAATTATATATATATATATATATATATATATATATATATATATATATATTTTTTTTTTTTTTTTTTTTTTTTTTTTTTTTTTTTTTTTTTTTTTTTTTTTTTGAAGCAATGAGTAATTGTGGCGAACTTGCCTCCACTGGAGCTCGAACTCCCGACCACTTGGGCCGCATGCATCTCTCTTAACCTTAAGACATATATATATATATATATATATATATATATATATATATATATATATTGAAATATATATATATATATATATATATATATATTGAAAGAATATATATATATATATATATATATATATATATATATATATTGAAAGGAAAAAAAAATATATATATATATATATATATATTGAAAGAAGGTAATTATGGCAAACGCTTCCACCAGGAATCGATCTCTTGACCACTCGGGCCGCATGCATATCTCTTAACCACTAGGCTAGAGATCATTTGCTATATATATATATATATATATATATATATATATATATATATATATATATATATATATATATATATATATATGTCAATGGCGCATTAGTGTAACGGTAAGACCGTTGGTACCGGGGTGTGAGGTCGCGAGATCGATCCCCTACGAGAGCGACTGGGTGGCAGTGGCCACGGTTCCCGGGCCAAATCCTAGCTGGGTGGCTCTAACCCGAGGGCTTTAGTCCACGGACATTTGGTTTAAAAAAAATAAAATAAATTAAAATAAAATAAAATAAAATAATATATATATATATATATATATATATATATATATATATATATATATATATATATATATATATATAAGCTCCTCCAAAGTAGATAATATCATTGTCTATTGATCAGAGCAAAAAAAAAAAAAAAATTATCACTCTTAATCTAATGTTATGTGATTAGGAATTCGTCATCAACTTAAATTGTTCTTATACGTGCATGTAGTTACGATTTATTTTAATTTTTTTAATTACTTGAGGATATACATACGCTTCCATTTTGAAGTCTTTTTATAATAGTAGAGAGAGAGAGAGAGAGAGAGAGAGAGAGAATTTGGTGTAGATATACTTGCATGTTGTTAAATAATATTAGTTGTTAATTATTTGTACATAAGACCAAATGTGGATGTCCTTATCCCTATTGTAACCACCTCTATCGTATTCTCTTATATATATTGTTAATGAGAAAAGTCCTAGCGGATTGATTCGCTACAATAGTTCTATTTCTCTTACATATTCATCACACGTTATCAGCATGATACTCTAATCAATCAAGAACGATGACCTAACCAAGAAGGAAAGAGTACATTCTCAAGATCGGAGAGACAATCCTTGATTTGCAACAAAAAAGAAGGAAAGAGTACATTCTCAAGATCGAAGAGACAATTCTCGATTTGCAACAAAAGGAGAGTTAGAGCATGAGGCGCTTGGTAACAATATGTCTCATTCTTTATCCTCCAAGGAAGGTCAAATTTTCTTTTTCGTTCTTCTACAGGATTTTGGATGATTGAAACTATAGTTGTATGGATTGGGCCAATATAGAGATGGGATATAATATAATAAATTTAATTTAACAAATGCTTGCTACTTTTCATACAACACGCATTATCGGTTGTTGTCATATAACACACGTTATTAATAAATGCTTGCTACCATCTAACATCATGTTAAATGTTTGCTTGTTGTCATATAACATCGTTTTTTTATTTAGGGGTTGATTTTTTATTTATATTGATGTAAGAACAATTTTTTTTTATAACTTGAGGCCTGAGAATCCTGAAGATACATGCATCCTGAAGATGCTAACAAAAACATATCGAAGTATGTCTTTGCATTATACTATTTTTCTAAGAATTATATTTTCGAAGAATATTACTGTACTCTTTTATTTTCCTAAAGAATCAAATTCCCGAAAAATATTACTGTACTTTTTTTTTAATATCTTTTTCTATAAATTTTTCCAAAGTAGATTTTTTCTTAGAAAAATTTTAGTGAGACAATAATTAAATTGGATATCAAAGGGGGAGTGTTATGATTTGTAGATAGGACCAAATGTGGATCTCATTATCCCTAGCTTAGCCACCTCTATCATATTTCATCCTCATATATATTGTTAATGAGAAAAGCTGATTAGCCTACAATTTTTTTCTCTCTCTTACATATTCATAACAATTGAATTATTAAACTACTAGTTACTTTTTAAAAAAAAAATTAATTACTTGAAAACATACGCACAAAAAAGTCTTAGAAGCCTCGTTGTAATAGTTAGTTAAAATTATTTTAAAATTAATTACTTGAAAATATAGTTACAAAAAGTCTTAGAAGCCTCGTTATAAGTCTTAGCAGCCCCCCTTTCTCCGGCGCTGGCAATCGGAGGAGTGGGGGGCTTTACAGCCGCGAACAGCCGTCGCCGGCAGGGTGTGCGTGGACGGACTGCACGCGTGGGAGGGGGGTTGCGCTCGACATGGAAGGGGCGACCGCACGGCGGGGGAGGGGGGCGGCTGCGCGCGGCGGGGGAGGAGGGGGGTGGTGGCGCGTGGCGGGGGAGGGGGTGTGGCGCGGTGGGGAGGGGGGTGGCCGATGTGCGGCGGGGACAAGGGTGTCACGCGGTGGGGAAGGGGATGTGTGGCAGAGGTGGAGAAGGAGGGTGGGGGGGTAGTTTAGGAAAAAAAAAAAAATTAAACGTTGAAAATAACGGTTAGTATGACGGAGGGTACAAAGTTAAAAACACTAGTTGAGAGAGGGTATCAAGTTTGTACCAAAGTTTAGGGTATTAAGTTAAAAAATTCGAATAATTGAAAGTATCAAGTTGTAATTTAGCCAAAAATAATAAACAATATAAAAATAGGAAGTATAACAAAAATTACAGACCTACTACTAGGTAGAAGTGGCAAAGAACCAACACGTACAAGTCATATAATTACGGAACGATAGTATGTCACCTAAGTATGTGTTGTCACATGAAGACTGTATTATCCTCCTATCCGTTATAACTAACTCATAAATTAAAGTGTTGTATAGGTTGTTATCAGTTTAATATCTGATAAATAAACCGTGTGCTCATAATGATATTAAATTACTTTCTTTTAGGGGGTGGATCCATCTACAGAAAGTCCGACACACCGAAGCACAAAAAAGTTCCAATAACCAACCAAGAAGTAGCAAATCAACTTAGTTGGTAAATATCGATAACCTTGTTTACTTACATTTCCCCTCCATAACCCAAAATCTCCTAAAAATAGGGATGCAACTCGGACGGGTTCGGTCGAATTTGAGGTCAAGCTAAGTTCAAACTGACGAATCATAAGTCTAGTCCGAGCCTAAGTCCAACCCGACCTCAGATTCACCATATGAAGTCCAAGACCAAGTCCGGAGAATCGGATCCATCGGACTCTAATATGATAATTTAAAATAATTTTAAACAATAATAATATTAAATATATAATATGATAATTTAAAATAATTTTAAACAATAATAATATTAAATATATAATCAAATAACAATTAAGTTTCAATCATTACAAAATAAAACTGAAATGAAATTTAGGACGAGAAGTGAAGAGTTGGGGTGCAAAAATTTAGGAGTTAAACTTTGAAGCATATATATATATATATATATTAGGTTTTTTGGTTAATCTGACACATTAATCCAAGTCCAACCAAATTTGATCGGTTTCAAATATTTTAACATGAATCAGAATTTTTTAAATCATAATTCAATCCATTAATGGATTAATTCGACCGAGTTCAGATTTAGCTCGTCCAAGTTGCACCCAGACCTGTCAATGGATAGTCGAAAATTCGAATCCGATCTGATTCTGTATCCGAACTTTCGGATATTTTTCGAAATTTCGGATATCGAATTCAGATATTAAGGTATTCGAATCCGTTAATATCCGATCCGACTTTAAATTGCATATTTCGGATATCGAATTCGGATATCGGATTCGGATATCCAAAATTTTATATATATTATAGTATAATGTATATGTAATATATATTAATTAATAGAGAAGATTAAAGTATTTTATTCTCAACTAACTTTTACATAAAATAATTATAATATAATTTATATATAATAGTAATATATATTAATTACAATTTACAACATAAGAAGAAATGACTCAAATATGTAGAGAAATTGAATTTGGTTTTCGGATATTCGGATAATAACTAAATTTTTAATATTTCGGATTTCGGATATTCGGATACTAGCATTCGAATTTTTTAGCTAATCGGATCGGATATTATCCGATATCCGTTAAACTAGACGGATACGAATTCGGAGTGTTAAAAGAGATATCCGTTTGGATATCGGATCGGATTCGGATATTACAAAAAAAATTCGGATACGGATACGGATATTGTCCTGTCCGTACCGATAAGCATCCGTTGACACCCCTAGTTGCACCCTCCTAAAAATCATTGACAAGCTTTCACAGCAAGCTAACCTAACAAAGGCAACTCCAATCCCCTCACCTCCTAAAAATAATTTGAATTTGGAAATTTTTGACTTTCATCCCACTTGTTAATATAAATTTATACTTACATCCCTCATTTTAATTTTATTAGACTTTCATCCAACTTTTTGTCACAAAAAATATTTTTTGTCCCCAAATGAATGCTTTTCGTGACAAAAAATTAGAATGAAAGTCTAATAAAACAAAAATGTGGGATGTAAGTATAAATTCATATTAACAAGTGGAATGAAAGTCAAAAATTTCCTTCGAATTTTACACAAAATGTCTAGACTATCGTTTACTATTTGATAAGTTTTATTTAATCGATAAATTGTAGATAATGTCACGTGTGTATACTTATAGAGTACTATAAGTCATGTATGTGCATTATACGTATCTTTTGTCTGCATTTTTTTAATTTTAAATGTATACTTGTATAACAAATATATTTTAAAATATTTTAAGATAAATTTATTTTATGACGATGAACATTTATCTTAGTTGACAACGTATAATTATTTGTGGCTGGTCATTGTGTTGGTGGAAAAGTGTGCAATTTACATATTTTAGGTATATATATATATATATATATATATATATATATATATATATATATATATATATATATATATATATATAAACTTTTAGCTTCATCTTAGAACTTTTATGTTCCAAAAGTGACATTCTCTAACTTTATATATATCAAAATATGTTTAAATTAACTAGAAATAAAATAAATTGCACCTCTCACTAATATAATTATTAACCACTAATAATTACACATTTCCAACTATAATAATGTTCACCATCTCAAAAAAAATACTTTTTTTTAACATTATTTCAAATGAGTTTGTCATCAAAATATATATTTAGAAGGTGAGAAAAAAAAAATACAAACACATGGAATGCATAGTGACTTCTAATATATATTAGGTTAAAAGAAGGGCACTTTTAGAACATGGAAGCTTAAGGGAAAAAAAGACTATTGAAATTTGAAAGAGGCGCTCAAACATTTAAATAAAATATAAGAGGATAAATGGAGGTGATTCAACATGTTCATGAATCAGAATCAACTTCTATATTTGCTGGTCACAAAGTGACACGAGACGAAGACCAAAAAACAGATTATTAATATGAAATTAAAAATTTGAAAAGATCTGTGCAGAAGCTTTAATTGAAGAGTGAACAACAACTACTATAAATTTGAGTAATGTTATGACTACAACCAAAACATTACCATCCTTTTACAACTTGTCACGTGACTGACCTCCATTGGAGGGAAGAGGTAGGGTCGGATGGGACCATGTTAGCAGGGAGTAGAGTAGGTCCTAAGAAGGTTGTATATGTTTGGTAGTAAAATTAGAATTGATTGTATAAATTTGTCTCAAAAGTTATAATAGAAATACAAAATAATACTGCGATTAGCATTGCATCATTCTAGACATTGACATGTTCGGCCGAAACGTTAATATACATATTGCCTCTATCATAGCCGGTCACAGGCCCTGTTATATACTCAAACACTAGCTTAGCGTTGCATCATTCTAGACATTGACATCATCTTGCTTGTTGGTCTTTTTACTATTAAATACAAAAAATATATTATTTCTTTAACTGTCTCGCACTTTACATTTATTATTAATTTAGAATTGCTAGATGTGGATGAAATATATTCTTGCTCCATCCTGATTGGAGATCCAACATTTTTAGGTGATTGCGACGAAGAGGAGCTGCCTTACTGCACTTTCTACGGGACAGACTTGGGTCCCGCAGAGGCTGAACCAGGAACCCCTGAAACCTAGAATGTTGGCTTAGCACTCTTCTTTACTTTCCTTTTCAGAATCTTTTGTAATAAAATGAATATTGTTGTTATTTGTTTTATTCCAGACTTTTCCCAGTTGAATAAAATATTTTATTTCTGTTAGATGTTTCTGCATGTTGTGTTTCACTACTTGATACAGCTTACTGTCGCCGTCTCACAACGGTGCATACTGGGCATGATCCTGTAATGCCCCGCTCCGCACGAGGCATTTGGTTGGCTTGTTGGATGGGATCAGAATGTTGGACTGTGACTTGGGTGGAGATCAGGAGAATTGAGACCGATGCAGTCTCTCTTAGCTGGCTAGACGGAATGGGTATTGGAACGTGGTTCGCTGGTGGAGCTACGCCTAGTGGGAATGTGTGAAATCGGAACAGGAAGACCGTTACGCAAGGCAAGTAGAACTGCCCTCCGTCCTCCTTATTCCTGCATGCTTAATAAATGGAATAACGTGATGCTATGAATAAGTCCCTAATGTCTCTTATCTTGAATGTTGAATAATTGTGATGCGATGCTTTAGTTGCTAAATCGATAGAGATGCATATGCTGGAAATCGTTGGAATGAATAAGACATGAATATTGAACTGCTGAACGAATAACACTCGAACTACTAATGTAACTTGATGCATGAGAATGAATTGATAATGCCCCTTATGCTTAATGTTGATGAAATGAATGAATCACTTGAATAATGAGATGCTGCGTGAATGATACATGAGAAAATGAATTGAATTAAATGCTACAGGTCCCTTTGAAATGAATGAATGCTGGTTATTCCTCCTTGAAAGGAATATTATGAGAACTGTTGCAATGAAGCAATGAATGAAAAATGATGAGGCTTGGGATCGTCGAGATCACCAAGTAAAATGATAGAAATATTGGAAATGATGAGTCGTTGAAAAACGACATGGACGAGTTAGATGATGTACAGTTGCCTTTACTTATTTCAATATTTCACCATGCGTTTTATGATCACGATCGAGTCGGACACGAATTCGCATGGTCAGGGACAACTTGTATACAAGGGGGTGACTGCTTCTTCGGACGGTACCCCGGGACGTTAGGGGACCGATCCGACCATGGGGGAAGTGTAAACATACTTTAAGGGTACGTGGTATCGGGACATTCCATTCGGGCTCGCAACCTGGTGGAATGGCTTGCCGATTACCTTTCGAAGTCCTATATGGCAACGTCTGAAAATGGTACACAAACACCAATGATCATGTTGTAAGGATGCACGCTAATGAATGTTTTGTGCAGGCAGAGTAAGTGTAACAGCTAACCTGTATTTGATGAAGGTACGAGGGAGTTGGCTATTGGTAAGAAATCACTTAAATGTGATATACTAAACATATCTGTTATTTTAACTTGAGTGCGTAACGTGCCAAGTAAATGATGTTGTGTGTAGTCTTCCAATATGAGAACCTGCTCAACATGTTAAATTTAGTATGCTAGAAAGAAGCGTTGCTATGAACATTGCTCAAATATAACATACATGCTAAGTGATGATTTAAGTGATAACTGTCATAACATGTTTAAGATGTTAATGTTAACGATGCCTCAATGATGCCTTTGCATGATAACACCAAGAATGCTATAATGATATGTCCACATGAATATTGCTAAGAATATGTTTACATGCTTCACTATGATTATTGCCCACGAACTGTAAACTGATGCTAGGTCCCAAATAGAAAGATCATTCTGATAAATGCTTGCTTAAAATGGTTACTTAAATGTTGGCTTAGGCGAGTGGGTTGGATTATGCTCGCTAGTACATAGATGATGTGCTGACCCACGTTTTTTCGTGGGCAGGCGTTCGTGTTTGAGATATTCTGTACACGAAGATTGGATGGATCGGTCCCGCGGCATCGAAGATTTGTTGGGCATACAGAAGCTCTCCTTGTACAAGATAATGTCTTCTGTTTATAAAGGGCATAATGTATGGAACATTGTAATCAGTGATACCAGTGAGTTATAAGCCAAGTCGATATATCGAGTTGTAATCCAATTATTCCAAGTATCAAATGTAAGCTGTATAGCATTGCTCAGTTAGTTTTTAATGTAAAGTGAGATGTGTTGTAAGCATTGTACTTTAATACAAGTCTTGTACTCTTCTTCAATTATCAATAAATAGAATAAAGTTCTGTATATCTCTGTGTGACTTCAAGTTATCATTTTTATCTCCGCTACTATAAAGAAGTGATGCATTCTATTCAATAAGAAAGATTGTCCTCATTAACTTCAATTTATCTGCTTCTGCCGCTGTGATGTGTTCCTATTTGAAGATAATCAATTATGTATCATCTTTGCCTTGTACAAGTACAACACCAGACTTGTACGACATCACGCTCAAGCGAGGACGATCGATTCCAAGAGATAAATAGGTGAATAAATGACTCTACGAATCGGGGCTTGACAGATCCGACTAGATCCAGTACATTGGGATCGGGTCGTGACATTAGGTTCATGATTCGTACCAAATATTTTGTAAATAGGCTTTATTGATGTACTACTCAATAAAGATGGTGTGAGCATAAAGGTGTGCACCATCTCGTTGTGGTCAGCTAACCTCTCAATTTTACGGTGAACGGATAGACAATCTCTTCATGGAGGATCGACCGTGATTAGCGTTGAAGTCTCATTGTGTTGAGGGGGTAGCTAACATCTCTCAAATTTTTTTAGTATCCATTAGTATCTCACACTTTAACCCTTCTATATTGTCTTGTCCTATCTAATGTAATGTCTTTCCTTAGCCCTTTACCATGACTAAGGCCATCTCCAATGGGGGTTTCTATCTTCCCTATTTCTATGAAAGAAATCTATTTTAGAAAAAACTTCTCCCAATGTGATTTCTATCATTATTTCTATCATAGATGGCAATGATGTCGGATGAAAAATTTCTATGAGCATTTCTACATGTAAAAACTTCCATAGAAGTTCCCCCCCTCTCTCATGACAATTATTACTGGGTCCCACACTATTAAATTTATTCTTTTATTTTGTGACACCTAGGATAGAAATGGAAAACCATTAGAGAGTTTTTTTTTTCTTTGTACAATTTCTATGTAGAAACTCTTACAACTAGGATAGAAATATACTCAAAGTACAATGCCAAGTAGGATAGAAACTCAATTTTAGAAATCACCATTGGAGATGGCCTAAGTAAATTCACACAATTTTTTTTCGTTCTGATATTGTTAAAAAATAATTTAATATTTAAATAAATTAAAATTAAAATTTGTGGCGAAAGCTCTCACCGGAAATCGATCTCCCGACCACTCGGGCCACATGCATCTCTCTTAACCACTAGGCTAGAGGTCATTTGCATATATATATATATATATATATATATATATATATATATATATATATATATATATATATATATAAATTTTTTTTTGGGTCATTTGCATATATATATATATATATATATATATATATATAAAACCAAAGCCCTTGGACTAAAGTCACCAAGCCAGCTTTGACCCGGGGACCGTGGACAAACGCCACCCAGCCACCCTCATTGGAGCTCGATCCTGAGACCTCCCCCCAACGGGAGAAATGAGAGGGTTTATATTTTAGATTTGTTTATATTTTAATTATAATTTATAATGGATATATGTGAATAAGTGAGAGGGTTTATAATTCCATAATTTTGTAATTTAATAGTGGATTATTTACAAACGGCTTGGACAACATTTCCAAGCCGCATTATATTATTAGAGATATAGATGTGGAAGCTTAGAACATCCACAGTGGAAGTGGTTTGGAGTGCTATATTTTTATTTTAATCAAAATTTGTAGCACTTGAGTGTTACAGTGGACTCTTGTCCACATTTGAAAAATGCTAATAAGCAAAGAAACTTCCCAAATTTGAAGCGTGTCTTAGCTTGTGAACAATATTCCAACTGGGCCCACCAAGAGGATTAAAAAAACAAAAATAAAGAAAAATGGGAGAAAAAGATGAGATTAATTTGGAGCATAAATTTGTTGTGTTATTTGAAGTGTGTTATTGTGTGACAATATAAAGGAGATACTCTAAAAATAGTAATTTATACGATTTTTAAACATTTTGAAGTATGGTACGGAGACATGGGTGTTCGGGTCTTTCGGATTACTAGCGAATTCAGGTCTAGCATTATCCGGACCCGATAACAGTACTAGGGCCCACATGGATGTTAATTCACCTCCCAAGAATCTCAGTTCAGTGAATTCACCTGCGGTGAGTACACCACCCCGGTTTAAGAGGAGAGGATCTTTATTTTCCCACTCAAGAAAGAAAAAAGGAAAAAAACTTTCCCAGCGCAAATTGCTAAAGAAAGTAAAAGAATCCGAGAGAAAGGACTCTACACTTGCTTTACTCGGATCTAGGGTTCCAATCGCCGATGGCGAGCCCTCGACTGAGGCCGTGCTCTTCGCCGGTCACTCCTCCCGACGGCGCCTCCGCTGCCAGGACGCCGGCGTCTAGGGTTTGGGAGAGCTCGGCGAAGGAGGAGGCAATCTGGAAGCGTCTGAGGGAGGCGGGGTTCGACGAGGAGACGGTGAAGAGGAGGGACAAGGCCGCGCTCGTCTCATATATCGCCAAGCTCGAATCCGAGGTCCGATCTCCAACTTCCTCGTTTGTTGAATATTTCCTATTGTTATAGCTTGTTCTTTTTTGTCATTGTCTGGAGATGTTTACAAACTGTGAAAGTTGCGATCTTTTTGCTATTTTTGGATAGAAAATGTGTGCTAGAAGTAATTTAGAAGAAGATAATTTGAACGAATAGCGCTGAACTAGGAAGCATGAACACTCCGAAAATAGGTACCATGCATTGTTTCGTGTTGAACATGTATCAAACACGACAAAGTCACCATTCAAGTACCCCGAGAAACCCCGAGAAACGAAGGTTGTGTCCAACATGGTGGCCGACTAATGCAGTACTTTTTTGTTATTCGAGTGACTGCTATATTCATTCATTTATGTTTGTCAAATTAAGAAGCATCGGCAAGTGGTGTGAAATAGAAAGTAGACCAATAGTTGATTCTCCATCATTGTGAAGTTGACGAGTTAGTCTTTCACTTTTTCCCCTTGCAAGACGGAATAGTGTAATTTACAGTTTAACCGTTGTAAACGTATTAAGTTCCATAATATGCAAACACAAAATCAACCACAGAGAAAGTTTTCATGTTAAATATGTGTATATTTACAAAGCTACACATATATAGCTGTTTTCTCGGGAAAATTTGCTGTGTCAGACACCTTGTCACCATATCAAAGTGCCACATCCCTATCTGTGTCAACTAATCATAGGATTTTACGGTATCTTTATGAGTATAGCTATTCTTAAGTTTGTTTTTAGTTAATTACTTTTCTTTTCAACCTTTTCCTTCTGCTTTATATGTGTGGAAGTTGTCTGACTCTTTTGTAGGTTCTTATCGGTTAGCCATTGGATAGTTTGTTTTTCATTTAGTTGTTGCTTACAGATAACACGATGTGGTTCACGCTGCAACAGTCAATATAACACAGCAAAATACATCTCTTTTGGTGAGAACCTTATCTTTGATCAATGTCAATAGTATCCTATGTTGCACGGAGTCGCGGACATGGGAAATGGTTTCCATATTTGTATCTTGTATGTATCCATATTCCAAGGTAGTCAAAAGTGCAAGGCGCACTCGAGGCGCAAATGGTTCATATCGTCCGTGGTGCAAGACGTACTTAAGGCGCACGTCTGGGAGAAACGAGGCACAAAAATAATAAATAATAAAAATATAGATAAATAAATAAATACATAAATCAGTAATATAAGAAATAAAACTAAATAACATATCAAAACCAACAAAAATATGTTAAAACATAACCAAGTGAACTAGTAGAGCACTAATAGCAGTAGCAATTAATAGAACTAACAAGAGTTTGTATTCTTCCTACAATATTTTTTAGTAATT
Organism: Iris pallida; assembly: GCA_029216955.1. Taxonomy (NCBI): domain Eukaryota; kingdom Viridiplantae; phylum Streptophyta; class Magnoliopsida; order Asparagales; family Iridaceae; genus Iris; species Iris pallida. The sequence goes on from JANAVB010005597.1 coordinate 45,587,780, forward strand.
TTTAGTTTTTCTAGTTCAACTCTAACCAACTTTGACAACCGTGAATAAGGCTATCTTCCTCCCACTTATATGAGATAAGGGTTATTTGCATGTCTCAAAAGTTTTTATATATACATATAAAAAGACCATAAGGTACGCATTCTCTTGGTTTGTGCCTTGCTGAAAGGCGCGCTCTGGGTGCATCCAGAGAAAGACACCTCGCCCGGTGAGGTGCGAGGTGCAGCTGCTGCACCTTTTTGCGAGGCGTGCCTTTGACTACCATGCATATTAGTTTATGCATTCGTGCAAAATGGGGGACTACATATGTACCTATTTAAAAATGTGCGTGTTGTGTATTGTGTATCCTTATCCGTGTCCATATTGGTACAAAATAGATAGTATCTCATGGTACATAGTTGATAGATGATATGATACATATGATAAACCTGATTTTCATATGCCTGACTTCATTGGTCTATGATAACACACTGTAAAGTTCAAATCAGAATTCTTTGTTCTTAATAATGTATTGAAAATTTTGTTCGAAAATTCTATTTGAGATGAAAAATGATATAAAATTCTTGAGGTTGCTAATGTTCTAAATTCTAATGTTATTTTTGCAGAAAGAGAATGGTAAATATACTTTTATTCTATATGTATTCTAATGTAGTTGGTGAAATTGACCAATAAAAAACATGAATCACTGAATTAAGATGGTAAAAAAAGTTTTTCTAGGTTTTATTACCGTGTATCATGGGATAAGCTCTATATATATATATATATATATATATATATATATATATATAGTAGAACTTACATATATCAATGAATTAAACACATTGATCAATAAATAACCAAACTTTTAACAGTAAAAAGTACCATAGTTCTTCATAACCAAAGGGTGCTCATCCTTAGAATAACTTTTACCTTGATCTAAACGGTTGTTAATCCTTTTCACTCTTTGGTTTAATGTGTCATAGAGATGAATGCAATTTTTCTATTGTAAATTGTCTCATGTTACATTTTGGTCGCATGAGCTTAAACCGCGTATCCAAAATGTAGGTCTACCTTGCCAACTAGCTACCTGAATTTTATGATGATCTATCCTTGGCACTAACACAAAGGGTTAATAGCTTAATGTCAGGTCCACAACAGGTTGTGAAGACTTCGTCAAATCCGTTATGGAGCTTTCTTATGCACCATAGTTGATCCCATTCTCATGGATGAAGATTTTATGATGATCTAAACAATTGTTATTAGAACATGTGTTAGATTAAACAACTGCACATTGTAATTGTTTACCAAAGAACATTATGACCAATCTCCTCTTTACCTTGATAACTAAATCTATAAAAATGTTTTTTGATTATTAGTTATGTCATAGTTATTACCAAGTGTCCTATTTGATATTGATGAAGATAAATAACAAAGGCTGGTTGATACACTTTGTAAAGGGAAAACGGTGTTGTTAGTATGTTACTCTAGATGTTAAAGTACAGATGTCTTATCAATCACCATTATTCATCAGTCATGTTACATGTATGAAACAACTTAACTTCAAAAACCATACCAACAAAAGATGAGAGGAAAAAAAAACCTTTCCTGTTTTCATTGGTACCTAGATTTTGTGGTAACCCCATATAACATTAGCACCCAAGACCCGTGAGAAATTGAGTAACTGAAGGTAAAAGCAAGTTTCAGATGAAGAACAAGGTTGTTAACACAAGGGGAGAGGGAGAAACCTGTTCTCTTTAAGGATCTAGATTACTACTCTTATTCTACTATTCTATGTAGGCTTGTTGCTTGCATCTTGGAGGATGCAGGTTGAAGTCATGGAAACCTCTCCAAATATTTGGGAGTATGATTGCTTACATCTTGACCCTCTCCATGTGTAAGGGGGAGCCTTGTGCTATTGGGATGTCCTTTTTATTCTACTTCTCCAAGTGTGGATATGAGACCCTGGCCCTTTAAGGGCTGAATTGACCATATATGGCAATTTCAGACACAACGAAATATTGGCTGTACATTATCATATCTGCACATATATACAGATGTGTGTATTTGTAAGCTAGATGGTTTAGTTTATGAACTATCAACGGATAGTTTGCCCTGCTATGTATTCCATTTAGGGGTGCATCCTGAACTGGATTATCCGGTTCGGATCCGGATCTGAATCCGATCACAATTGGAAATGGATCTATTATTTTGGATCCAAATCCAGGAGCCACATCGTGAGCATCCGGATCTGAATATGGATACTGATTCCACACCTTTTGGCTTTTTCTGGATCGTATATGCATACCCAAATATCTTGATAAGTATATAAATCATATTAATGTCAATAATACTATTATACACTTGTAACAATGCTCTGTTCGTGACTAAATGTATTATATTAAAATTTGAAAGTATATCAATCCTCAAACATAAAATAAATTAAGTTATTAATACGTAACTAAAGCTTAGTGTTGTTAATGGCGCATCGAGGCATACACCATAGACTCAAGACACAATGTTGCGTACTAAGACGCCTCAACATGTTGCGAAGCACTACGCTTCAGCCTTCATCACGGAGCATGTCTTAGTAGCACCATGGCACGTGGGAATCCTTGCATGAAAAATAGGTTTTACTTTGTTTTAGCTCAACTCTAAACTCATAACATGTACCGTACTCTAACCTACTATCCCATTGACATGCTATCTTTTAGGGGTGAGCGTTCGGTTTATTCGGTTTCAACCAAACCGAAATAGTCAAAACCGTATAAACCGAAATTTTAAAAACCGAAAACCGAATCCGAAATTAGCCAAAAGCGAACCCGAACCGAATAACGATTCGGTTGTTCGGTTGGACTATTTCTATTTTATAATGCGTAGGGTCCAAAGTTGAATCGTAGTTAAATGATATTAAAAATTATAATTTTTATACATACATTTGTTGTATTTGCGTCCAAAGTTAGACTAGTTGTTAAATTACTAAAGTTAGGTTTCAAAACACATAAATATAATTGTTGCTTCCAATATACACATTTTGATTACAACATATGCATAAAATTGAGGGTATTTACATAATTATAATGGTTGATTCGGTTTTGGACCGAAAGCGAATTTTTTTATAGTATTTTTTAAAACCGAAACCGAACCATATTTTTTCAAACCAAACCGAATATCTTATTCGGTTCGGTTCGGTTTTCGGTCCAAAAACGAATAATGCTCACCCCTACTATCTTTCACTTCCTACTTTCATCATATTTCCACCGTCTTCTCTTGACCCTCTTTCAATTCTTGCAATTGCTGTTGACAATTGTCCCTCGATTTCCAACAACCTCTTGTCAACTGAAGGATACAAGTTATCTTGTAGCTTTCATTTTTTATTTTATTTTCCTGGTCTTCTTCTCTTTTATAACTTCAGTTTAAAATTTTGCTACCAAAGTCTCGTAATCTTCTCCAAGCGGGTTCGTTTGTTTTGCAACTTTTTTCTTTGGAATGATTTTATGCTTTTTTGCACTCATCACATCAAACAGTTCATTGTTAGCCACACATCCATACACCTTTAGGGACTATCCGCACGTTGTTGAAGTCCAACAACTACTATGGTGAGATTTTTTTAGATTTGCAAGTTTTCTAATATTTTCATTTTGTTTCTATTAAAATTATCTACACAATAAGTTATTGATGAGGACATTTCTATCGATTTATTGTACTTTGTAAAATTTTAGAATAAATAAAAATGTGCGCCTCACTTCAAGGAGGCACACGCCATGCTATGTGCCTCGAGTTTTACGTGTACCTTGTGCCTACTATGCGCCTTGCGCGGTGACAACACTGCTAAAGCTATACGAAATCATCACTTCAATTGATAAATTAGATTTCAATTTCTCCAAAGCCCTATTGTATCTGATGTGTATTCTTATCTGCTTTATTCATATCCATTTATCCTTGTGCCCGATCTGGACCCGAATCCTTTTTTCCGAATGTGAGTAGTGATTTTTAATTCCGAACAATATCTGTATTCGTTATTAGAAACAAATACTGATAAGGTAATACCCATATCCAAACCGTATCCGCTCGGAGTGCACCCCTTATTGGATTAACCTACTTGTATCCTTTATTCAACTATTGTGAAAGCATAACAGTGTTGATTGAGTATTCTTGAATCTATTTATTTTCATATCAGTCAACAGATTTTATGTCTATCGTTACTTATGTGTGTGCATGCATGTACATACAGATTTTTGTGGCAGTTATACTCAATGCTGTATTAAGCGCTTTGGATAACATGCTCGGTTCATGATTTATTAGATTACTCGTTGAATTAATTACACTTATGCAGTCACTTTGAACTTTCAATTGGTCAGCCACCCAATTAATTGATTAAGCTACCAATTAACATTTCTTATATGACAACATCATGTTGCCTCTATTGGTGGTATTTTTGCTCTTTTAAATGTAAAAGATGACCTTTTTGGAGGTAATGAATAATCATTCTCTTCAATGGGTCTGCTAGACAACAAATCCGTAATAGGAAAGTCATTTTGTGCCCTTGTTCCTGTTGTTCCATCTTTTAAATAATTGAGTAATCGACAGCATAACTTTGTCAACATGTGTGATTCATAGTGCATATGGACCTTTCCAAGTTTTTTTTAGACTCTTAGATTTCTTTAATAAACCAAGTGGGAAGGACTTCTCATTTTGGATGTGTTTGCCTACAGCTATTAACTGTTCACTTATGTTAATCCAATGCAGGTTTATGACTATCAGTACAACATGGGTCTTCTTCTACTAGAAAAGAAAGAATGGACAACCAAATATGAAGAAGCTAAGGCATCAGCTGCTGCTGCTGCGAGTATGTATAAGCGTGATCAGGCTTCACATTTATCATCCATAGCTGAAGGAAAAAGACGTGAAGAGAGTCTTAAAAACGCTTTGGCCATTCAGAAAGTGTGTGTGGAAAATGTAAGATAATTTATACATGATATTGAATATTGATTTGGGTGCACTGTCCACATTTGTTTAATTGCACTCTTGTTTTATGTTTGTGTTCAATATTCTACAAATTCCTTTTATGTGGTTGCATGGATATGTTGGCCCAACGATTGTATCATATTTTTGAATATAGTTAATCTGTTAAATTTAGCATTTCATTATCACTAATCTTCATACCATCACTATAACTTTTCTACTTATACTTATACCTTTGGTGACATGTGTTTATTATTTTACATATTAGTGATATGAGTTTTTATTATATATCGAGTTACCAAAATCAAAACTATGTTTTGATTATGATTATTCAATTAAGTTTAACATTATGATATCACTAGTATTTATGCTATCACTATAGCTCTTATACTTAAACTTAGCATTGTCCTATCGTGCTTTATCTTATCATATTTGCTACATGTATATTGCTTTGTTCGTCTAACATGTACATGCAGAAAAGCAATAAGCAAGATCAATGTGGACATATGCAATGAATAAATCATAGTGAGCCAAAGACGGAAGTGTCATATATGATATATTTAGTTTATATGTTAATTGATGGAAGTGTCATTAGACATACTTATATGATACGAGGTTTGCACTTTGCCTCTCTAGTGGCCTTGCACCAAGGAGTGGACCCAGCATAGGCTGAGGGGGTGGGTGGCCGCCCCCTGATTTTTCGGCTTCCTTCTGTGTTTTTATTATTATTCTGCTATATAATTTATATTCTTTAAAAACTCAACAAGTAAATGATGGTCCTGTTGGTAAAATGATGGGTTTATAACTTGAATATCTTCAGTTCAAGTCTTACTAGCCATACTGTGTCTACTTTAGTTATTTTTGGGGCTTAATTGTAACTTGATACCCTCAACTATTCCTCTTTTTTCAACTTTATACCCTAAACTTTTTTTTGTAACAACTTGATACCCTGAAATTTTTTTGGACAAAAATACCTCTAATCTAACTTAGAACTACACCTCTCCCACCCCTCCCCCCCACACCCCCGTCGCCCCCTCCCGTCCCCCGACCCCCCCCCCCCCCCCCCCCCCCCCCCCCCCCCACCACGCCCCACCCCGCGTGCCCCCTACCGACCCCCACGGCCACCCGTCCGCCCCCTCCCGACCCCCCCTCTCCAGCCCCCCGCCCGCCCCCACCCAGCCCCTCCGGCCACCCGTCCCCCCCCCCCCCCCCCCCCCCTCCCTCTACCAGCCATCGCACGCGCCTGGAGAGGGCGGAGCGGTGGTGCAGCCGAGGTGGGGGGGGAGCAGGGACGACGAAGGGGCAGCACGCGGGGGTGGGGTGTCGAGGGTGGCTGGAGGGGACGGGGAGTGGTGAGCCGGCAAGGAGAAGAGGGGTTTGGTTGGGAAGTGAAGGAGAGGGGTAATTTTGTCCTTTTTGAAATTTTGGGTATCAAATTGAAAATATTAAATAGTTGATGGTATCAAGTTGTCGAGTAAAAAAGTTTAGGGTATAAAGTTGAAAAACAGGAATAGTTGAGGGTATCAAGTTGCAATTAAGCCTATTTTTTGCTTTTGTTATATAAATTTTATATGATGCCCCCTTACATTCTAAGTTCACATATTTTTGACCCTCAGAATTCTGCGTCCGCCACTGCTTGCACCTTAACCTTTTCTAGCACATTGCATGTACCTGATATAGAAGCCTAGAGGACCTATCATATTTCATGTCTCATTATTATTAATTGATGCATGTGTCACTGTCCCAGTTGATATTTATTTTTCTTAACGATGTATATCCATGAAAGAATGTTCTCCTTCTAGTGATATGTTTCTTGTCCTAAAAGTTCTGCATATTATAAGATTCTTCAGTCAACAAAATTGAAAAGCACGCACGTGAAGAAGGATCTTTCCAATACGCCTGTAGCCGGGTTTTTAACCTTTATTTCCATCAATTTTTATGATGGTTTCATGTGTTGGTTCTTTCTCATAAGATGGCAAGGTTCCTCTCTGTTATCATTTCTAAATTAAATAAAGGACAGGGAAGAGATGGTTTGCAATTATAAAGAGAGATTTAGTACTATTTATGGTTGAGATTTGAGTTTGTGGTCAGATAGTCCATGTCGAAGGTTTTGTGACCAAGGGTAGGATCAACTATGTTGTTAATCTCATACGATATAGCACAGCACAGATCGTACAATCTGATACAAAAGGTTTTTGATTCAGCTTGTATAGGTGTATCGCATGGAACAAAAAATCGTGCAATACCTTTTTTTATCGTACTATACTATACTATACGTCCATATATATATATATATATATATATATATATATATATATATATACTATACGTCCATATATATATATATATATATATATATATATATATATATGATTTTGCTCTTTTACCTTTTTTTTGTCTATTTATTTAGCTTCATTCTCCTTTGTTTTTGGAATTTCTTTTCTTTTGGGTGTTTCATTGGTCACTGTTTCTATTATGGACCTTATGGTGTTGAATGGATAAATATATGGATGTTAAGAACTTCTGATGTTTGCCTAACTTGTGTTTTACTTTCACTTTTAGTTCTTGACTTTATAATGATTGTCATGTAGATGCTTAAATACTCTTTATTGTTGCTTAATGTGTTCAATGGTTCTTTTATATGTTATCTTATTTTTCCAATATATTTGCCAAAGGGATGACGTATCTTAACATAGAAGATATGATGCACATTATGACAATCAAGCAGACCAATACTCTCTGTATCATGATATGACAAGATAGAAGATGGATAGCCGACAATTGACAAATATGTATAGAGCTAACATTAGAATCAAAAGACTTGCAATGTCTGTCAAGGTTTGAAGTATCGGTATCGGAATTGGTATCGGACCATTCCTATGAGTATCGGGATGGGCGGTATCGGCAATATCGGTGGTTTCGGATTGGAGTATCAGATTTGTTTCTATCGGAAAGCAAATAATTATGAATAAATTATTAACATTAAAAAAAATATTTTACACATTTAGGCATAATTTTGAAGTATTACTAGTGTTGTTTCTTAGTAGTTTTGAAATTGAATGAATAATAGTCACCCTTGCCAATTGGTTTTACATGTGATGTATAAGTTTTCTTCTTTTACAACCTTACTATTCTTTTACACCATTGTTTATTGGTCTTTTTCGTCCAATTTTCTTTGCCGAATTGACCGAAAAAGAGACCTCCCAGTGTCGGTATCGGTCAATATCGGGTATTGGTCGGTATTGGATCGGGACATGTCAAACCGTATCTGTATCGGCCGTATCGGATCGGTATCAGACGATACTGCAAACTATTTGTAGGGTGAGAACCTAGTTCTTGTTAGTAAAATTCAGTTCTTATACTTACTCTTGTACATATTTGGGTTTTGTAGATTGAGAAAGCCTTGCATGATATGCGTGCTGAATCTGCTGAAACAAGGGTTGCATACGAAAGCAAGATGGCTGAAGCTCGCATCATGGTTGAAAGTGCCCAAAAGAAGTTTGATGAGGCAGTTAGCAAGCTGCATGCAGCAGAATCTTTGCAGGCAGAGGCAACTCGTTCTCAGAATACCGCATCAAGAAAGTTACAAGATGTTGACGCTCGTGAAGATGATCTTAGGAGGCGTCTCATATCTTTCCAGTCCGAGTAAGTTAACATATGGTTCTATTCACATTTGGGTTAATGTTTATGCCACAGAAGCAGTTCTCTGATCTTTGTCTAAGATTATGCATCCTTTTGTAGGTACTATTCACTATTACTAAATCATGGTTTTCATCCTGTATTGTTCTTCATTTCCTATACCTTCATAGGATTGTATTCCATCTCTACATACTAACTTGATTTGTTAACCCTGACTGAGTTTGGGTTTTTAAGTGATGCTTCCTGATCCTTTGATTTTTTTAATTTCCTCATAGATGTGAAGCCAAGGAAAAGGAACTCAGTCTCCAAAGGCAATCTTTCTATGATAGCCAGAGAATTTTGCATCAGGAGCAGGAGAAGTTGCGTGAGGGGCAAGCATTGTTGAATCAGCGGGAGGAACACATCTTGCAAAGGACAAGGGCATTAAGCCGTTTGGAGAAAGAACTGGAGGATGCCAAAGCAAAACATGAAGAAGATTGTAAAACTCTTAAAGTTAAGAGTTCCAGTCTAGATCTTGATTTGGCTGCTCTTGCAACAAGAGTGGAGGTCTGTGATATTTAGGAATTCCTTATTATCCTAACTACAATATGAATGCAAGTATATTCCTATTAATTGGTTCTTTCAGGCTATCACTAAAAGGGAATATCTGCTTGATAAGAGAGAACGGGAGTTACTCATTTTGCAAGAGAAAATTTCAAGCAAAGAATATGTGAGTTGTTTCTCTGCTACTAAGGATCACAATTAATTAATATCTTTGATCATGACATGATTTTTACAGTAAATTCAATTCACTACTCGCTTCTGAGTGCAGGATGAAATCCAAAGACTTTCTGCAGAACATCGGTCTGCTCAAGAAAACAAGCAGCAAGAGTTTGAAGCTGAAGTCAAAGAGAAACGCAGATTGTTTGAACGTGAAATGGAGGAGAGGCTGGCAGCCCATGAGGACAGAGAAGCTGAACTTAACCAGAGAGAAACTCTTATCAAGGCAAGAGAAAGTTCTGTTGAGCTTCAATTAAGTGTGTTATCTGATGATCGTGATGATCTCACCAAAAAGTCAAAATTGCTAGAAGAGAGAGAACATAATCTACATTCTATTGAAAAAGCAGCAGAAACTGAGATGCAGAAGATACAGAAGGAGAAGGAAGACATTACCAAGATGCAAGTAGAACTTGAGAAAATTAAGTCTTCTCTTGAAGATGAAAAGAGAGCAGTGCTTCATGCACAACAGAGGTTTGAGCTGACCGTTAATGAGAGAAATGAGTTACTTGCCATGGAAACTAAACTCAAGGAGGAAATTGACAGTTTTAGAGCCAAGACGATGGAAATTGATGTTGAAGCTGAAAAATTAAGAGCAGAAAAAGAAAAGTTCGAAATTCAGTGGGAACTGATTGATGAAAAAATTGGGCAAGTGCAAAAACAAGCTGAGCTCGTTGCTGAAGAGAAAAAAGTAGTGCATAAGTACCTGAAAAACGAACATGACAGAATAAAATTAGAGAAAGAGGAGTGGCGCAGTCGACTGAAGAAAGATATGGAGTCCTTGTCTTGTGAACGGGAGGAATTTATGAGCAAGTTGGAGCGTGAACATTCAGATTGGCTCATCAAGGTTCAGCGAGAAAGAGAAGATTTTGTCAAAGACATCAATATTCAGAGAAAAGAGCTGGAAAATTGTATTCATAAAAGGCAAGAAGAAGTAGATAGTTATTTAAGAGAGAAGGAGGAAACTTATGAACGAGAAAGGGCTAAAGAATTCCAGCATATAAATTCTCAAAAGGAAATTATTGCCAAGCAATTGGAACATGTTGCCTCAGAATTGAAAAGGCTTGATAATGAGAGAAAGGAGATTGCTCTGGATCGTGAGCAAAGGGAAAAGGAGTTTTCTGAGATAAAGAGTTCCATTGAAGTGCTGAATGACCAGCGGGAGAAACTGCAGAAGCAGAGGGAATTGTTGCATGCTGATCGGGAAGAGATTTATCAAAAGATTTGCCATCTTAATAAGTTGGAGCAGTTGGATATTGAACTAGAAAGCAAGTCTCTGTTTGAGATGCCATCGAATTATCCAACTGGAAATTCAAAGTTTCCTATCAAAAGGTGCTCGAATAATAGTAATGGCGATCAAGATGAACAGAAGTTTATTGATGATGTTGGCGTTAGATTGCAGTTGTTCCAAGAGGATTCACCTCCTTTATCTGCTACTATATCCTGGGTTAAGAAATACGCAGGGGCAATATTCAGGCATTCTCCTGAAAATGTTGTGGGTGCCAATCATGAACGGAATGTTGAAAGCAAAACCTTGGGCAAGTTGGGCCAATCATCACTTAGGAATATGTCCATATCTGCCAAGCTAAATTCATTTGAACAGCAGCACCATGCAGATGGCCAAAAGGTAAATATGTTCAGTGTAGGTATATTTTGAGCATTCACCTGTTTATCCGATAGTAGTCAACAATTTGATTGAATCACATGCAAAATTAGTGGGAAACCTTTAAAACGTTAAAAGTAAGCTAGATCTAGATTTTGAAAATGATGGAAAAATCCATAACACAGGTGAAAGAGGCTGCTGGAAAGGAGATCACGAGAAGCTCTGGACCAAGTGAGAGCGGCATAACTACGCCTCTAAATGGAAGGAAGAGGCTTAGTAGTAGTGCATTGTGTAATGATCCTGCTGATTTGATTACATGGAAGCACCAGAAGACAGAGAGTCAGAAGGATATTGCAGCTGTGGAGGAAAATTCTCCTCTTGGGTATGGTTGATTTTGTTCTTTTCTAAAAACAGTTACCCAAGCAATATATTTTCGCTGGCTTTAGTGTTTTCTATTGAACTTTACTGTTACTATTTGAGGTTTTTCTACTTAAGAGTTACAGTGCATATTTTTCCAATTCAAAGATGACAAATGCATCTAAGGGTAACAATTGGTTGGATCATGTTAGGGTTTGGTTAAAGTTATGCACTTGATGTATGGCTTCGACCCATACACCCATTTATATTTCAGGCCCCTTAAGCTGCAATCGACTCTTAAGAATTTGCTACTCAAGCTTGGTTTGTTGAGCTTTCAAATTTACCGAAAGAACAACAATTGAAGCCATTAATTATCAAATATGCAATACTAAGTTTCTAAAGAAGATTGAGAGGTATGTTACCATGATATGTGACATATGTTAATAATGTTATTACATTTGTTCTTGATATACAATTTAAAATAAATTGTCATCTAGATAATACCCAATTGAATCATGGGTCATGTAGGTATGCAGGTGGCGCTACCACAACCAGCCTACTTACTGGTGATTGACGGATACCCGACCCACATAAATATATGCTTTGCTCACACCTGTTATTTAGCAGGATAAATAAAAAATTGCAATACTTAAAGAGTGGCTGAAGACATACCATAGGTGTATGTCTGATTATTGACCAGACCTCAGGATGTAAATGAAATATCTGAATGTACTAATAGGGAACATCAAATTCTAACATTTCATATGCCAGACCAACTTGAATTTCGCAGTACGCTAGTGATTGGCTTGCAACATTCTTGAAAATGGAAGACCACATGATTTAGATAATTCTTCACTTGATGTCAATGCTACACTGGTATTCGTTTCACGTTTTAATGGCACACCAAAGGTACAAGAACAGGCCTTGGAAGCTGGACAATCCGAAATGAGATGAGGGGGGTAATTTCCAGCTAATATCCTTCTTCGGGCATTTCCAACATCCCTCAAACTTTCCTAGTGTTTTAATGCTGATGATAACTCTATCGTTTTGCATGGTTACTATAATGACCAGTCCTCTCTAATCTTCTCAGATTTCGGTTAGCATGTTTTTGAAACAAAATTTGAATAGTAGTAGGTCTTACACTTATTTATTGGCATGCTACTCAGACCTTATTATGTTCTTGATATGAGTTTGAACGTTTGTTCTGCTAACTACCATCTAAATCTGTTTGGTTTTTCCATTGTGTTCTCCTCAACTGAGATATTATTATTGTTAAGTATTAGTAGTATTGGGCTTTAGTCCAACATGGGGTAGAACAATATTGAGAGGGGTTAACCTCTTCTATATATATGACTATCTTATCAATAACAATTATCCTATTATTCCTACATGGTATCAAAGCCAAAACTCTAGCCGTCATCCACCCCCCTCCACTAAAAACCCTAATCGTAACTCAGGCTGTCACCTCCCGCTGCTACAGTACCACCCCACCCTGCTAGTACAGTACCCTTTCCCTTGCTGCCACAGTAACCCCCACCCTGCTGCTACAATAACCCCCACCATTGCTACAGTACCTCCACCCCTGCTGCTACAGTAACCCTGCATCCGCCACTACTACAGTACCCTAACCCATAAACCCTAAACTCTAGCCGTCACATAAAGATGTCCATAAATTCTAACCCAGCCGACACCTACCCCAAACCCTAAATGTCTTTCTACAAAAAAAGAGATGTTTGGATCCTCAGAGGGTAAACAATAATTTGTTTGCTGGAACCTTTGACTCTCTACATCGGCTTCAGGAAAAAAAAATTGGGATCCTCAGAGGGTAACAATGGTTTGTTTGCTGGAACCTTTGAATCTCGACATCGGCTTCAAGAATTTAACAAAGAGCAGACAAGTGGTTTGTTTTGCGTGAATCTTTGTTTCTTTTCTTGATCTTCACATCAGGGATCTAATAGAGAGTAACCTGGGTTGTCTCTCTGTCCTGACTTGTGTGACCCACATTCAAATTTCTGCTTCGTTTGCAGTTTTGCCTACGTTTCGAGCGCATTGGCAAGGTTGATACGATTATCGAGTTGGAAAGATCAAACCGACGGTCGAATCAAGAATCTTGAAGGATGACAGGCACTGGGGTGAATAGTGGTGCTACAGACACTAGTGTCGAAAACTCAATGGTGTGACTAACGGGCACTGGCATGACGATTTTATCGATTTGACTTGTCGATCGACGGTTGGACGGACCAGAGGGCTACTCGACATGGCGAAAGAAGGTTGAGAAGACGCTTCGGAGAATGCGGTTGTCCAAACATCTGACTGACAACCCTCCCGCAGAGACTGATCCCATTTTTGGGCAGTGGGAGACAGATAATAGTCGACTGTTTATACAGTTGATGAATTCAATGGAACCATCGGTGAGAACATGGTTCTTAATACGAATTCAGTAAAGGAATTATGTGAGGTCCTAGCGACTGCATTTGAGAGGAAACGGGATTTGTCTCGTTTTTACAACTCGGTCGTTGGCGTATACCGAGTAAATCAGGAAGACAAATCTCAAAGGATCACTTTTGGGCCTTTAAGATCTATGATTGATGAGGTCAAGTGCATATTACCTCTAACAACGGACATCAATGAAGCTAGGGCTCAATGTGAGCAGCTTCATGTCATGTCAGTCTCCGTCATGATGCAGACTCTTTTAGCTCTCAGACCATTGCTGGATTTGATGTTCCGTCTCTGATGGAAGCTCACTATCGTGTCATTTGGGCAGCGAAAGTCGTTGAGACCACTTCGGACGATGTCCTGCTGATCGATCTACTCCAGGTACTACTTGTGCTGGATTTCGTGGTGGTCGTGGTGGACGACGTGGTGTCCGAAATGCTGGTCGTGATGAGGGACGAGACAATGGCGGTCGTAATGGGGGAAGACCGCGCACATGTTTCAACTCTGGTCAGCATAGCCATTTCCAGTGACACTGTCCTAAAGCTCTTGCCGTCAATGTTATATCAGCTGCTCCTGATGATGGTGTTCGATCTGTCCAGATGACTGTATAGTCATATACATATTTTATTTTCTCGACTTCCAAGATCAACGTCGTGGTAAAGCATCCACATCTGGATCCACAACCGGGTACTCATCGGCATGTGTGGTGAGGTCGAAGCAGTGGATGATCGACTCTAGTACGTCTGTTCACATAACTGGCGACGCAATTATGATACGCAATTATGTATTGGTGGGTCATGTTTTAGATATTGCTATTGTCAATAGTGGTTCACTAACAATTTGTGGACGAGAAAGTGTCCGTCTTTCTTCCTGACTGTTACTCAATTCAGTATTACATACACTGTGTAACCCGTTCAGTTTGCTTTCAATTAGTCAACTTACTCACGACTTGCATTGTTCGGTAATATTTTTTTTTCTTCTGATGGTTGTGCTTTTCAAGACCTGAAAACTGAAAAAACTGTCGGTAAGGGGCATGTGGCTGGAGGCTTGTACATGTTTGACGTTCCTTCTTCTGTTGTTTGTGTCGACATGAAACTCGATCCTTTGGAGTTACATTGTCAGTTAGGCCATCTATCCATCTAAGCTCTCCAGAAAATGTACCCATCTTTAGATGTTCCAGTTACTTTTTATTATGAGTCGTGTCGTTTGGCTAAGCATCATCGGGTTCTCTATCCGGTGAGTCATAATAAAATTGCATAATCTCCTTTTGAGTGTACATTCTGATGTATGGAGACCTTGTTCGGTTGAATCAATGATGGGTTTCAAATACTTTGTTACATTTGTTGATGACTACTCATATGTCACTTTTGTCTTATCTAATGAAAAATTGCTCCGAATTATTTGAAATTTGGTACAATTTTTATGAACAAATTGAAACACAATTTGGTGCTACGATTAAATGATGTCGAAGTGACAATGATCGTAAGGATCTATCTCGTGAGTTCAAAACTCATCTGTCGACGGTCCCTCCCATACTAAAAAAGAGGGGGAGGGACCAAGAGAGGGAGAGTAAGTCCGAGAGAGAGAACGAAACAGGTGCAACCCGCAATGACATCATCCACCAAACTTTCTGTCCTTACACACCTCAACGAAATGGTGTGGCCGAACGAAAGAATCGTCATCTCTTGAAAACAATGCGTGCTCTTATGTTTCAAGCACGTAATCCCAAAATATTTAGGTCGCACACGGTGCTTACAGGTTGCTATGTTATTAATCGCAAGGTTTTCAATGGCGATACTCCATTTTCTCGGTTATATCCCGCACGCGAGCCATTTTTTCTACCACTCAAAATTTTTGGTTATGCTATGTTCGGAATACCCGATCGACCCTTTTAAATTAGACCCTAAGGCGATTCAATGTGTTCTTCTTGGGTATCCTAAAGATCAGAAATGGTTGTTTGTCGTTAAAAAGTATTTGAATAAACTTTTATAAGTCACAAACGGAACAAAGTACAAATGAGGATCTTCGATGGAATCCTTCGAGTACACTTTTATTTTTCTGGGAACAGTGGCGATGGAGAGTTGATTGTTTACTCCGGTGACGATCTGACGATGATCTCGAGATCTCTGAATGTCTGAGTTACTTTGGGGAGAATGTGAAGAAGAATAAATGAAGGAATGATTATTCTATTTATATGTAATGGAATGATCCATTCATACGCGCATGTGTGATGAGCGCATAGAGATTTTGCACGTAGGAACGCTACGCGCATGACTTTGTTGGGCGCTGCGCTAGGAAGCTTGAACTGAATCTGTTGTAATTGCACTGTTGGGCTACGGATGAGCTGGCACGTGACAGTTGTTGAGATTCGTTTGTTGCTGAGATCTTGGGTGGTTGGCACCTGTTCGTGAGCAGAACCGAGTTAATGACACGTGGCGCGTGCATATTGCTTTAAAGATCTTGATTTGTTGAGAGAAAGTTGGGATGATGTGCCTGGAAGATCCAGTGCATGAAGAGACTTCTGGAGATCGGTAGCAAGTCTGGGCGCATGGCTTTTGAGACGCATGCATATCTGGGCACATGGCTTTCGAGGTGCATGCGAGATTTGCTCGGTCAGCCACGTGGCAAAGCACAACTGTGGGTAATGATTACGCTTATGTATGCTGATGTAGGTGACCCTTCGTTTTCTGTGAGAGTTGTCATCATTACTGCCTTCGAGTGGCGTGCTGCTGACTTCTGACATTCATCATTAAATGTTCGCTGGACGGAGAGCTTTGTGTAGGTGCATTTGTCTGTGGGGCGCGTACACCACTGGGCGCATGGAACTGAGGGGCGCATCAGCTGCGAGGCGTATTACCTTCGGTCAACCTTGTTTGAGCGTTTCGAGGCTCAAATCAATAACTTTGACTTAGCTGAATTTGAGATGGCAGATTCATCCATTAATCAATGTTCTAAAAATTGCTAGGCGGAGTCGGTGTGCCGGAGGGCCGACTAGCGCCTAGGCGTCGATTTGTTTTTTATATTTTTTTGCTCATGTATATATATGCCTATATATAACATATATGTAACATAAAGACAAAGTCTTATGAGTTGTTATGGCTAGCATAGCTATCCCTAAGTTCAAATAAGGATGGTTGAGGTTCGGGTTCAAATCTTGGAAACGTTCAAAAAAAAAAATTCAGATTTTTTTAACTTTGAAAACAAATAATTATAAGGGGGAGGAAAGGAGAGAGACAACAGCCCACTCCTCCTCTCCCCTCCGCTCCCCTCTCCTCTCCTCTCCTCCTCCCCTCCCCTCCCACCACCAGCAACAGCAGCCACCATCGGCGGCGGCGACGGTGACGGCGGCAGGTAAGTATATAATTTTGTTTCAAATATGATTTTTTTTGTTTTTTTTTGTTGAAATTTTTAAAAAAAATTGGCCAAATAGGCAGCCGCCTAGCGCCTAGGCGCTGCCTAGGCCGATTTTTAGAATACTGCCATTAATGCTAGATTCATCGCATTAATTTCGGGAAGAGCTGCCACTTGGCGCATGGGTTTGATTGTACTGGCCTATAAATGGCAGTGTTCGTGGTGAAGAGAGTTTGCTCGCTCTCATTCCACACAACTTTGCCTTTTGAGAAATGAACTCGATCGACCCTTCTCCTTGGCAAGATGATGTGCTGTGGGTTGTGGATCTCCTCGTTCAAAGAAGTTTTGATTTCGACGAACTCCTTCGGAAGACTGAGATACGCCGAGTTAGCTATGGACAGAGCAGTTCTTGCTCGTGTGTCTTACTGACAGCGTTCTTTGAAATGACACAGAGTACCAAAACATTGAGTACCGGGTTTGGGATTGATATGCCCAATCCTTGTCATGCTGGAAGAGCCTCAGGGCGGCAAGTAATGCGCCTGTGCTGAGACGAGGAAGTGATTCACTCGTTTTGACGAGGAAGTGATTCGCTCGCGACGAGGAAGAGATGCGCCTATGCTGAGACGCCAAAGTGATGCGCCTATGCTGAGACGCCAGAGTGATGCGTCTATCCATAGAGTTTAGACTAGGCTTTTGTAGTAGACTTTTATGTAATAAATTTTCATATCAATAAGAATCTTCTTTTCATGTCCTTTCATTTACTGTCTTTGTGTGATGCGCCGACATGCCTCTGTGCTTCTGGCGCATGTAGTTTGTAGTGCATAGGATTTTGGCCTCTGGGCGTATGAAAATTTTCATGCTTCTACAAGGGTATCGTTGTTTTTCTTCTACCTTGAAGGGTATTTTTTTTCTCTCGAGATGTTACCTTTGTTGGAGCCGAGTTTCCTCTACTTCCACAAACTACAGGTCCAGTTCCCCAGTCTACACAGAAGAGGGTTTTTTGTTATTTCCTGTTCAAACACAACAACCCCCTTTAAGGGTGTTCTCCCTTGCAGAGCCAGTATCCCCGTCCGATGATCCGCAATCATCGAATCATTCAGTCAGTACCAACGTTGCGTGAACGACCATCGCTGATAGTGCCCACGGTCACCGAGCCATCCTCCTCTAGCTCCACTGATTCGCCTGCGCATGTTCCACCAACTCGACCTCATCGTGCCTATCACGATCAACTACAAAGGGCTCGCGAGCCACACTCGGTCCTAGATGACCACTATTGATGAGATTCAGATTCCCAATACTAGCGAAGAGGGTCTCAAATATTTCGGATAGCGTGCTGCTATGGAAGAAGAGATGAAAATGTTTCGGAAAAATCATACCTGGGACTTGGTAGATTTACCTACTGGTAAGCAAGTAGTAGGTTGCAAATGAGTATTCATGATCAAGGTGAAACCGGATGTCACGCTTGATCACCGGCTTATATGGTGGCGAAATGATATTCTCAGACCTACGGTGAGGATTATTTTGAGATATTCTCTCCGGTTGTCAGGATGACATCAGTGTGCGTACTTTTGGCTTTATCTGTTAGCTATGGCAGGCCATTGCTTCAGCTTGATATCAAATTTTTTTTTACGGGGATATTGAAGAAGTATATGTGGTGCAACCTTCCAAATTCGTTATAACGGAGGATAAAGTATGTCATCTGCGGAAGGCCCTTTACGGTCTCAAACAATCACCTCCTACGTGGTTTGGTCGATTTACACATGTTACTCAGTTTGGCATGTGTCAATCAAAGAAGGATCATTCGGTGTTCTACAGACAGACATCAACTGTAAGGATACTACTTAGTGTCTATGATGACGACATTGTAATCACGGGAGACGATGACGAGGTATTGCAGCCTGCAGGACTAAAGAAGTTTATGGGAGATAATTTCAGACCAAAGATATGAAATCGTTGAACTACTTTTTGGATATTGAGGTCATACGGGGTAAGCGGAACATTGTAATGTCTCAGAGGAAGTATATGCTGGATATACTAAATGATGCAGGACTGATGTAAGCCAAGGGAGCAACCTCGTCCATTGATCCAGGGGCAAAGTTACTATCATACGAGGGGGTCCTGATGACCAATCCTGATCAATATCGTCAAGTGGTTGGAAAACTCAACTACTTGACGGTTATGACTCGTCCAGATATTTTCTTCGCCATGGCGCAAGTAGATTTATGGTCTCTCCACGAGTTCCATACTGTTAGGCAGTTCTCAGAATTCTACGATATATAGTTTAGAATTCGAAAAAAACAATTCAGATGGAGAATCATGGACATACTCGTGTTGAGTGCTTTACCGGTGCTGATTGGGGTGATTGGGGTGCAAGTCTGACAGATAGATGGTCTACAACTGGCTACTCGGTATTTATTGACGAAAATTTGGTATCGTGGAAGAGCAAGAAGCAGAGTGTGATAGCACGATCAAGTTCGGAAGCAGAATGTCGAGCAATTGCTCATGGCACATCAATTATATCTGAATCATCTTCTACAATAGCTAAGAGAAGTATGATCTAAACCAGCAGATATGTAGTGTGATAACCAGTCTGCTATCCATATCAGTGTTCTAAAAATCAGAAAAATTTGGCTTCTAGGTGCTAGGCGCGGGGTAGCCGCCTAGGAATAGGCCGAAATCGGCCTTGTGGGCGGTCATGAAATAAATTGGAAAATATCGGTCGCCTGGGCGGTTGTAGGCGGCCGATTAGGCGGTCGTCCCCGACTTCGAAGAAAAAATTGGGTTTTTTTTTTCTTGAGGGCACGATTTTTGATACTCGACCCGAAACTTGTAACTAAAGTGGGCTAAGGTGAAACCCTACCTGTCCAGCCGCCTATTCTTCTTCTTTGAGAGATAGAGCAGCAGTAGCAGGAGAGATCGAGTAGCAACAATAGCAGGCGGAGAGATCGAGCAGCAACAATAGCAGGAGGAGAGAGCAGCTGCAGTAGCAGGTGTAAGGCAAGTCTTCTTCCTTCGTTTTCTTTTTTCTTTTTCTTATGCTACTGTTTTTTTTTCCTTCTATTTCTTCTTCTGCTACTTTTTTTTCTTCTTCTACTATTTTTTCTTCTTCTGTTACTATTGTTGGTAGCAGTAGAATAATACTGCTACTGTTTTTTTTTTCTACTTCTGTTGGCAGCAGGAGTACAAAAAAATGACTGAGCCGGCCCAATTTTTTGTGATCTGTTTAAAAAAAATACTTTTCATTACAAAATTAAGTGAAATAGAAAATAAATGACTCAACACTAATTATGTATATTTTTTTATGTAAAATAGACAAAATGTCTGGAAGTGGATCTAATACGGCATTTTCTGACAACGTCAACGTTTCAAGTTTATCGGTGCTTAAGGCGTTCCTTTGCTGATATTGGATGAGAGTATGGTGCATTGGTTAATCCTACAAATCTAGATAAATGTAAATTATGTCACAAAATTTGTTTTGGAGGGATTTATAGGCTCAAGCAACATGTAGGACATATTAAGGGGAATGTGGCTTCATGTCCAAGATCTACGAAAAAAGATCAAGATAAATGTAAGGCGGCTACTGAAGCTAGCAAAGTCAAGAAGAAGGAGAAGAAAAAACAAGAGGAAATTATAAGGGATGACGTACAAATAGATTAGAAAGATGAAGAAGAAGAAATTGAAATTGTGGGATCAAAGAGAAGACCACATTTCCTTGGAGCTATGAACAAATGGGCTACATCCATCAATCCCGATAGTGGGGGCAAATCCGGTTAAGAGGCTAATATCACAAAATATGAATGATGCATTATTCAATGAAAAGACGGAAGCTGTGCATCAATATTTGGCTAAGTGGGTGTATGAGGCAGGCATACTTTTCCATGCTCTTACCCTTGATAGCTTCGACCGGTTTATTGAAGCCGTTGGTCAATTCAGTCAAGGTTATCGAAAGCCAAGCCAATATATGTTTAGGAAACACTTTTGAATAAAAAGATGGAGAAAACTAAAGAGTCACTCAAAAAGCACGAAAAATAATGGGCTAAAAGTGGTTGTTCAATTATGACCGACGCCTGGACCGACCGTAAGAGGAGGAGTATCATGAACATGTGCATCAATTGTATTGAAGGTATGAATTATGAAATAATGAACATATATATGTACTAATGGTAAAATATTTTTTTGCTTAAGGACTAATATCTTTTATTCTTTCCTTAAAGGTACAAGTTTCTATTCTAAACAAGTAGCTTCAAGATATGCGCACATTGGGGAATATATGTTCCATTATGTTGACAAGTGCATTGAAGAAATTGGGCCCAAAAGTGTATTTCAAGTTGTGACGGATAATGCGTCGAATAACATGACGGCTACAAAGTTATTGAAGGAGAAGAGACCTACTATTTTTTGGACCTCGTGTGCCACTCATACAATAGATCTTATGCTTGAAGGGATTGCTAAAATAACTAAGCTCAGAGATGTGATGGAGAAATCAAAGATGTTCACAGTGTTCATTTATTCTCATCATAGGACATTGACTATGATGAGAAAATATACAAAAAGACGTGACATAGTGAGACCGGATGTGACTCGATTTGCAACGACATTCTTAACGTTGTAAAGTTTGTTTGAGAAGAAACATCAATTTCATGCAATGGTGGGTTCTTCTGATTGGGAATCAAGCAAATTGTGTCATGGTACCGCAATAGGAAAGAAAGCATATTGTCACGCACAAAAGTTTGTGCCCCACCGAGACGGATTTGCATAACTCTCCATAGACCGGGGTTATGCGGGAAGCTTCCAGAACATTCTAGAAGATGGCGGAAGTCTCTAGATGATAATGGATCTCTTCGGCAGGCCCAAGATCGTTCTAGGCGGCCCAAGATCCTTCTGGATGGCCCGAGAAGTTTCCTTTTATGTTCTTAGGGAATAAACCTGGAATATGCCGTTCCAGTTATGGTAGGAGGAATAATCCCTGGAATATTCTTTCCAGAAGTTTTCTTGTAAAGCTCTATGAGCCATTATAAATAAGGGGGAGGCCTCATTTGTTCCTAACCACCCAAATTTGTACTCTTTTCTAGTACAGTGAAGTTTTAATCTTCCACTCTCTCTCTCTTTTGTTCCACAATATTCTCAATATCGCCTTAGCGATCTAGCTAAGCGTTGGGGGAAGGCTTGCACGACTCTTTGAGGAGGAAGATAGTGCGCCGCACGGGTCGAAGTGTAGCCTAAAACACTAAGTCCGTGACAAGTGGTATCAGAGCGAAGGTCGGTTGGTGCCATGTCGACATCCGAAAACGTCCAGGAGGGACCCACGTCGCCTAAGGAGGGGCACGCCAAGACGCACAAGAGGGACAAGAGCAAGGAGTCTGCGGTGGAGCGTAGCCTTGTCGGTCTTGTCGAACATGTTGAGGTCTTGGAGACGGGTTCGAAGGACATGGAGATGCGCATGGGCTACGTGGAGCAAAGCAACACGAGGCTAAAAAGGTACTTCGATGGGCTGGAGAGTGACGTCACTTTGTCCATGGCAATCTTTCAGAAGTAATTCCAAGAGATCCGATCTGCACTTGAGGAGGAGCTCAAGAGGGATCGCGCGGAGATTGAGGACTTGCGTAGGAAGGTCCAAGGCTATGAGGAGCTGAAGACCGTGGTCGAGAGTTGCAGAGAACTCAAGACCAAAGTTGTCATCTTGGAGAAGGCCGTTGCGAACGGTGAACCTTCGAGTAGGGAGGCACCGAGGCGAAGGAAGATCCCTGAGCCAAAATCCTTTAGCGGGGTGCGTGATGCCAAAGAAGTTGAGAACTTCTTGTGGAACGTGGAGCGATACTTCAAGGCGTTGCACATCAACGATGACTCCGAGAAGGTGAATATTGCTCCACTCTACTTCACAGACGATGCGATGCTGTGGTGGTGTCGAAGGTGCACGAAAGCCGAGAAGGGTTTGTATTCGATAGAGACTTGGGAGGATCTCAAGAAGGAGATCAAGTTTCAGTTCTATCCAGAGAATGTGGAGTTTGTAGCGAGACGGAGCTTGCGGCAACTCAAGCATACCGGGACGATCAAGGAGTATGTCGCGGAGTTTACACGCTTGATGCTCGTGATATATAGCATGGACGAGGAGGATCGTTTGTTCTTCTTCCTCGAGGGACTCAAACCTTGGACGGCTCAAGAATTGCAGCGACAGAGGGTGCAAGACTTGAACACCGCCGTGGCAGCAGCGGAGCAGCTCGTCGAGTACATGTGGGACGACAACGATGCCGAGGCCAAGCCAAAGTCCACCAAGAGGAATGGTGGGGGAAAGCGGGAGAGCTCTCCTAAGGAAGGTCCGTCTGAGGGGAAGAAGCACGAGAATGCCCAACCCGAGCGAGTTGTTTCATGCTTCATATGCGGAGAGAAGCACTTTGCTCGGGATTGTCCGATAAGGAGCATGTGTGTAAATGTCGTCGAAAGCGAAGATGTGGAGACTAAGAGTTGAAGTGGAAGCGCACATGGGAGCGTTGCACTTACTCAACGCCGTGAAGACCAAGTCTGCTGTGTCGAGGACTCTGAGCATGGAGTTCATGTATATAGACGTGAGGATCAATGGCATGAGCACACGGGCGTTGGTTGACACGGGCGCCACTCACAACTTCATCACGGGCGCGGAGGTCCGTCGCTTGGGTCTAGCCTTGGAGGAAGATTCGGGCATGATGAAGGCGGTCAATGCGGAGGCGCGTCCCGTGCAGGGGGTAGCCAAGGGAGTCCGCATAGCGGTGAAAAATTGGTCGGGTGTTGCCAATTTCACTGTTACATCGCTGGATGACTTCAAGATGATATTGGACATGGATTTCCTTATCGCGGCTAAGGCGATTCCGATGCCACATTTGGTAGTTGTCGGCTTCATGGAAGAAGGCTCATCGTGCATGGTGAAAGGTGCACGCGGCAAGCCTTCGAAGGGGACAGCTATCTCCCCTATTCAGCTCAAGTGAGGTGGCAAAAGGGAGACGGCATACCTAGCGGTGCTCGAGAAGAAGGAAGGCTTCGAGGAGGAAGGCCTTTCATGCGAGACCAAGGGTGTTGCAAAGGGGCGTCCCGAGGAGCCACTTCCACGGAGGGAGGTGGACCGTGCTACTAGGCTGGGCTCGAGGGCAGAGAAGCATGTCGCAAGCTGCACGAAGGCAGAAGCGACGAAGCAGAGTAGCTCGCGCAAGGAGTTGCTCAAGGCTCGTGAGGGACATTCGGGTCGACAGTCTTGCAAGGGGACTCACATGCGCGGAGGTGTGCAGAACCATGTGCAGGTATGAGACAAGGGGGACTGACGACTCGATAGCCCGCACGAGATCTGTCCTTTGCCGAGGAGGGCATAGACCGAGGCCAGAGTTGGTGCGGCGAACCAGTTTGCTTCCGATCTTGAGGCGAAGATGGGCAAAGGGAAGCGTCACACGAGACGCACAAAGGAGGGACAATGCGCAACGATTGTGCCTACGAGAGTGGACATCGTTTCGAGACTTGCTGCACCCGTCGACGAGGGCGTCGACGAAACAGGTGGGAGAGAATGTCACGCACAAAAGTTTGCACCCCACTGAGACGGATTTGCATAACGCTCCACGGACCGGGGTTATGCGGGAAGCTTCGAGAACATTTTAGAAGATGGCAAAAGTCTCTAGAAGATGGTGGATCTCTCCGGAAGGCCTAAGATCGTTCTAGGCGGTCCAAGATCCTTCTGGATGGCTCGAGAAGTTTTCTTTTATGTTCTTAAGGAATAAACCTGGAATATGCCGTTCCAGTTATGGTAGGAGGAATAATCCCTGGAATATTTTTTCCAAAAGTTTCCTTGTAAAGCTCTATGAGCCATTATAAATAAGGGGGGAGGTCTCATTTGTTCCTTACCACCCAAAGTTGTACTATTTTCTAGTATAGTGAAGTTTTAATCTTCCACTCTCTCTCTCTTTTGTTCCACAATATTCTCAATATCGCCTTAGTGATCTAGCTAAGCGTTGGGGGAAGGCTTGCACAACTCTACGAGGAGGAAGATAGTGCGCCGCATGGGTCGAAGTGTAGCCTAAAATACTGTCCGTGACAATATGCCATTGTGTTCAGTGCAAGCTTTGGGTCTGGTGTAGCACTATGCTTGCGATTGTTTGCTCCATTAGTCAAGTTACTTTGATTGATCGATGGAGATAAAAAGCTATCAAAGGAGTTTATTTACGGGGAGCTTAAGCAAGTAAGAGAGCAATAAAGGCCGTGTTTCAGAACAATGAGATGAACTATAGGCCAATCATTGATTCAAAAGCCGCAGGTCGCCTTGATAGCCCATTGCATTTGGCGGGCTACTTATTGAAACCTTATTATGCATATAAGGATACTAGCAGCTTTGATGATCCAACACTTAATGATGGACTTATACAACGTGTTGAGACTTTCTTCCCTGGTGATTTGGACATGCAAGACCGAATCATGAATGAGGAGTTGGGCAAATACAAGATGAAAGATGGTTTATTTGGAAGACCCTTGGCATTGAAAGGATGTATGAACAATGATGACAAGTATAATCCATGTATAATTATAACTGTTTAATTATTTAATAATGTTTGACTTATGTTTCATTGAAATTGAATTTCTATTTGCTAATAATTATAATTTATTTTGATCAATAGTCCTTTGGTGGTCAAACTATGGAGGTTCTGCCCCCAATTTGTTGATAATTGCAAAAAAATTCTAGCTTTAACTACAAGTTCTTCCAGATGTGAGAGAAATTGGAACACATTTGTGGGGGTAAGTATAATATAATCATAGATTCATAATACTCATTACTTAGTTATTAATTTCAATAATTTAATCGTGTCTAACTTAGTATGAATTTTTCATGTAGATACATACAAAGAAAAGAAATATGCTAGATTTGGAAAGGTTGAACAATCTAGTCTACGTGCAATTTAATGCAAAATTCATAAATAAGAAGAAAAGAGAGGTGACTAATGATGTGCTACATTCTAGTGAGCCAATACATGCTCAAGGATGGGCGGTAGAGGGTGGCGATGATGATTGACGATGATAGTAGACCACACTTTCACGCCCCGATCCCGCTAGGGTCGTTCGTCTTGCCTGGATCCCTGCGGGATCGTTCGTCCTCGCTAAGGCGTGATGCCGTGCAAGTCTAAGTTGTGCTTGCACAAGGCCATGTCCTGCACAAAACAACTAGTCAAGCAAAAACACACGCACACACGCATTCATTGCAGAAAACCAAATATTGGACACAGAGATTTGAAATAGAAATACTTCTTTTATTGATAACTTGATAGGAATACAAGTACAAAGCTTTGCAAACTCAGATTTGCCTTATCTTGGCTACATGATTCTCTTTAAAACTCTCTTTTGAAAATAGTCGCAATGCCCATACATCATATCCCTTTATTACAAGCTGGAAATGAAAAAACACCTTCAAAGGAAAAGAAACTTGAAACTTGACTGGAATGAAAGTAGCTTGAGGCAGTCCACAACTCTACTGGGCTAGACGAGCTTTAGTGCCTCACTTGAAATCCTCCTGTCTCCTTTGCTTTCTGAAAAGGATGCCCACAACGTGGGTCGGCACGCATCATGTACTGGCGCGCGGCTCTTCGCCGAAACTCACAAATATCTGCACTAATTCAACATGTGAAGCTACATATTTACTAGTGCTCTTTCTACTTGTCTAGGTCCTTTTTAACAATTCATAAGAAACAAGACAGGAGAATATTACATAACCAACTTACCCTTCGTCGACGGTCATCCCTGCACAAAACAGGTTAGCACAATTTGCATAACGAATATCTCATGTTTCATTCTTGCAGATATTGAAGTTCATACTTAGGGTCATGCAGGTGGCCTATCTACATGATAGTCCACGGGGTTATTTTCCATGATTAGCCGCTGTGACTCTTTGGTTCAGCTCGTCGCTAAGGACACAGATGTCGGCTACCCTTTTAACATGAGGTCTCTTTTACCTCAGGGTGCTCTTAATCTCTCATAGGCCGTGTGGTTCCAGGTGCCCCCAGATACCACCCGAGAGACAGATTTTGCCTTGTATACAAGTTGTCCAAGACCAAATGCATGCTCTAGCAGTTCTATCAGATGAGACAGATTTTGTTTACGGGCCATGACGCGTTCATTCCATGTCTTAACAGATATATGACATGTTCATTTCATGCCTTATTCTTATTCCTCTCAACATGTACAAGTCCGTCTGTACATGTCTACACTTTTATAGCATACTAGTAACAGAGCATATGATCATTCATTTGAAACAGATGTTTAGCAACACTTGAGCAAGCATTCAATTCGATTCATTTATCTTCTCTTATCTTTTGTTATTGTGGTATCGTTGATCATAGGAACGAGGCAACAGAGTAGACTAGAGATCATTTTTATTAGGGCGTACAAATAAATGCAATCCCGGTTAGAGCAACTCACAAAGATGAATCTTAGTTGAGAGAAGGAGGGACTTCACGCGCCGTTCACGAACAGTTCACGCGTCCTACATTGGCACCAACAGTTGATTAGCATACTTCGGTCTCTTTCTCTCAAGATTCGGAATGAATGCGAAATGCGATGAAAGCGAACAATGAAAACCAATCATCGAAAACCAACACGAAAACGCATTCATCAAAACCAAGCAGCGAAAGAAAACATCCAACAAAACTCTTGGATTCATTTCAATAGAAGCCAATCCATCAATTGGAAAGGTTCATTGCATTTCATCCGTGATCAATCGATACCGGCAAAGGTTTTCCCAAATACTCAGTTCAAGACTGAGTCAGCAAGCCGTAGGTATTACATAGTGGACCGCGAGGAGCGGGGCACTACATAATGACCCACTGAGAAAAAGTTGTCCTCAAAACTTAAGAAACAAGCTCACCTCCGCTAGTATTGCATTCAGGATCAAGTAAGGTGGAGAGATTATAGACATGCGCTGTCGCAGTGTTGGCATTCCGCAACTGCTGATTGTGAGGATTGTCTCGAAGCGGCGGTGGGCCTGGCAGCGGCCCACGCTCTTCAGTATCGTCTCTGTTTCGATTTCTCTTTGGACAATTTCTGACGGCGTGACCCTGTTGGCCACAACTAAAACAAGCTTTATTTGCGACACGACAAACTTCCTTGGTGTGTCCACGCTTTCCACAGTGACTGCATTCGAAACCTTTCGCATAGCGACAGTCTTCATTCGCATGTCCTCGTCGACCGCAATGGGTACAAATTATTTCATTTCGTGGTTCCCCATCGGTCTTTTTCTCACCGTCGTGGTACCTCTTAGTAGGCTGATTGCGACCATACTGAATCTTTGTTGACGCTTTCCTCAGGCTGAATTGTTCTACCTGCAGCGCCGCCTCAAAGGCCTGAGAGTACGACCCACATTCTCGGTTCAGTACGCTCAACTGAATGTCGTCATTCAGACCTTCAACGAATCGATCTATGCGGACCTGCTCCGTGGGTAACATAAGAGCAACAAAATTTGCCAGCTTAGCAAATTCAGATTCATACTCCTCTACGGACATATCTCCTTGTTTCAAAGTTATGAAGTCATTCTCCATTTTCTTACTCCTGGCTGGAGGCAGATATTGATCCAGAAATGCCTTCTTGAACGAGGCCCATGAAATCTTCCCATTCCTAGCTGTTGCGAGCAGCGTCGGCTTCTTCGCTTTCCACCAGTCTTTTGCCCGCAGCCGTAGTAGCAGAATGGCACACAATACCTTCTTGCTACTCGGAACTCCTACGAATGTGAACAGACTTTCCATTTTATCGATCCAGTCCACCATCTTATCTGGTGATGTCCTGCCCTCAAATTCCGGAGGTTTCTGTCAAGCCCCGCTCCCGTAGGAGCGATCGTCCTCGCTAAGGCGTGATGCCGCACGGGCCTAGGTTGCGCCCGTGCAAGGCCAAGTCCAGAAACGACCGATTTGAGCTAGGCCACAGAGTCGCACAGAGTGTCCCCATTTGCAGCGGAAAGTAAATGAATACAAAGGGAAGCGAATTCAAACTCTTTATTGATATCCAAGAAGTTTACAAGCGGCGCTAGGCCAATATTACAAATCGCTCAAGCTCTCTCTCCCTGAAACATAAAAGGCGTGCCAAGTGACTTACAAGATGGAATGATTCATGACGATGTTCCAATACATTATGTCCTGTATATGGTGCTCCAGCTCCTTGCAACGCTCCAAGGCTCGAGAGATAGCTCCGCGCCTTAGCACGTTCGAGGGAAGCTCCACACCGCCGACGTTTTCTGCTTCCTGCAAGCAGACTTTGGGGTTATCAGTACATTGTTATGCACTGGTGGGGAGGCTAGCTCGCCCACAATGCTATCATTACCAAACACGTTCCATTTACTTTTGTGCATCTCTATCATTCATTGTCTTTCTAATCTTGCCTTAGGATCAGTTTCATGGCATATTTCATAGCCTATCTCGTGTTGTCGAATACAAGTGTCGCATGGAAATTCATGCATAACTTACCCATACTTACCGTCCGGCCTTCCCTGTTCAATGCAAACCAAGTTAGTCAACAATTTATGTGTAATATCATAACGTGATTCTTGGGAACATTCAATATCAAGGGCGTGTCCCTGCCTCAGTTTCTAGCGCGTCGTAGGCGTGTTTTCTAACTCACTTGCACGAAATACTTTTGATCATTTATATGTTACAGTCAATGTCTGTTCAGAGGGTGCTTCATTCAGTCAACTTAGACTACTT
This sequence comes from Iris pallida, assembly GCA_029216955.1. Classification (NCBI taxonomy): domain Eukaryota; kingdom Viridiplantae; phylum Streptophyta; class Magnoliopsida; order Asparagales; family Iridaceae; genus Iris; species Iris pallida. The sequence goes on from JANAVB010005597.1 coordinate 45,617,549, forward strand.
TGATTTCAATGCAAGGACTTGCACGTGGATTGCCACCAGCAAAGCCCACTTAAATCTATATGCACCGGTCGCTGGCATGTCAGCCATTTTGGACATTTTCCCCTGTGGCATTCTCATCTATCAAGCGTGATGGCTGGTACACCTTGATAGACTATTGAATAACCGGCCCTACGTTTGGTTATGTGCCTAAGCCCGCACATTCTGTCCGCCCGTAGGCCATGATTTCGCCTAGGCCGGCCACGAAATCGTCGTTCGTTGCCCTTGGAATCCCTTTTCGCTCGTGCACGAGCCGTCCACGACCATTTCGTATTTTATTATCTTTTTAACTTAACGGCTGTCTTTGAGCCATAGGCTAACCCTTAGCCATAATGCGTTATCGACCAGGTTGGCGTCCGTGCAGCGCGGGTAGCGAGCCCCGTTGCACGTGCCCGTCACACCTGTCGCTAACCATTCTTTCCTTTCTTATCTTTCACTTATTCTTTCCTTTCTTTCCTTCTTTCACTTGTTCATTGGTTCATTCACATATTCATTCTTTCATTCATACATTATGCAACTCCCCGTGCGGGAGTCGTCTTGGCGACCCTTCGGTCCCATAATCTTTCAATGTTGCTAAACTCTACTCGGAACGACTATGTTGATAGTCTTCCCGTTTCATTGTTGTAAACCATTCATTGTTTCATTATTGGACGTATGAGGGACTTGAACGTAAGCTTGTGCCTTAGCACGAGCGTAGAGCGCGGTGCGAGAGATCTCACATTTTCCATATTCTATACAAGCATACAAGATGGGATTATTCTCTTAGCTAGGTGCGTTGAGTCCTTTATTAGCATGCATGGGGTTATCGCCTAGCGATTCTTGTGATAGTGTCCGTATTGTTATGTGTCTAGGCTAAGCACAGATGGGTTCATCGGAGCCACCCACCTTAGTGATGTTCGCATCGGCCGAGCGATACTCCGAGCGCGCCTTTGAAAGTCTAAGTCTGGATTCATCTTTGACGGGCCAATGTAAGCCTTGCATCGATTTTTCATCAGGTCGATGCCAACTCTTCGGGTCGACGGCTCGTTTGAGTCGTTGCACTTGCCGTTTGAATCGGCGTTCCGCTAGGGCGGAGCGGGTCATTACATAATACACCACTCAAAACAAGTCTCGTCCTCGAGACTTCCTGAGTGCAGGTCATCCTACCATTTCTTAACTCGCGTCGTCGTATTTCTTAGGCAATCCCTATCGAACGGCTCTATCGTTCTATGACACCGAACTATACTCGATACCTTTCCAAGTTCCGTGTCGCATACGTTTGGTCGATTTTATTGAATGGCTTTTCATTCATTACGGAGTTGATGGCACTTATTCAATTCAAGTGTTTCTTCGACTCGGTTGCTACTTCGACGTATCATAGGACTGAAACGGTCGCACGAGGTGTGTTGTAATTCGTCAAATACGAGAGTCATAGGTTGAGGTTAACTCACTCATTTGTTCATGCGCATCGCAACACTCATTTGCAGCTGCATTCGAGTTCATCACATCGCTGAGTTTGGATCGTGCACATATTCAAGGCGTCCCCCGAATACGTACATTTCAACCAAGCTTAGCGATTAGCGAAGTCGGACAAGCTACTCGTGATAGTTTTGATTTGCCGATCGTTTTGCTGACTTCGATTTAAAACCGAACTTGTGTGCATCTCACTATCGTTTATCTCGGTCATCGAGATGATTCGATTCATTTCTCAAGCGTTCTTGTCTACGAAATCAATATGATTTCTTCTTAGCGAAGTCGACCAAGTCTATGTAATTTTCGTCTGATTCGAGACCAAGCATTACACTATCATCGAGTACGTCTTCCGACCAATGATTCAATTCGTTATCCCGACTTTACTTGTGCATCATCCATTCATATTATTCCTTTCGTTTGGGGCCATTCTCGTTGTCGTTCACGCACACTCCCAATTCCCCGTCCTACTCTAAGTCTTGTTGCCCCAAGTCTATCGTCCGTCCAGACGATACCGTAAACCACACAGGTTCAATCACTCGGCATAGGGTCGTCCGCCTATCCGCTAGGTCATCTCACCAGGTCATAGTTACAAGCCAAGTCCATTGCTCATCGTGCAAGGTCGTTGCACGACGCTCGCCCCAAATCCTATGGTCAAACCATTTGTTTGCTTGTACGGGAGTTTCTACCCAAGTTTGTTTCACTCAAATTTCTAAACATCAAGCAGTGTTCCTCCTATTCGCATCAACACATTCTCCGCTCCATGTCTGAGCTCGTTTAGGAAAATCATCCTACGATAGGTTGTCCTCAATGAAATCCTTGACATGTCAGTCTCGTGCGTCCGCACTAGCAATTACCATAGTCTATCTTTTCAAGTATGTTTTGATATAATTCACCTATCCATCCTATCCAATTCACGTAGTCGATTACAAGGTCGTCTAGCCTTGCAATATGTTGCGCCCCGATCTCACGCAAGTCTGATTATCCACGGCGGACATGAATCACCATGTCAACATTCCCGCAGAATAATCGTCCTCATCGGGACGTAACTCTTGCGTTGCGTCTAGACTTGCTCATTTTCGATACGCGGATTGGGTCTACTCAATCCTCAAGTTTTCAATCTTTCAAGCACATAAATTCATTCTCGAGTCCACCTTCGCATCAAACCACAAGTCGAAGCATACGAATTGCCACGCCATGCAAGTGCCGATCACTCCCGCTGTACGAATCACCATACCAGCGCTCACGCGGAGTGATAGCCCTAGTCGGCGTGACGCATGTGCGAGGCTGAAGTTGCGCTCGCATAAGACAAGAACGTCAACGTTGTGGTTATCGACGAAGCAAATCCAAACATTCCATTTCCTCCAAGCCAAGATCTCTATTCGATAGTCCGACCGTCATGCGTTCAACTAGAAAATTCTCGAGCCAAGTCTATCTTTTCCTCGACACATTTTTAACATCCCAAGTATAGCATCCAACGGAACAATGACATTTGCACGACCGTCATTCGCCGAGTCAGAGTGCCCCCGAGTTATCGCATATCGATCTTTGATACGCCTCAATACCATCGACGATATGCGTAACCTGACGATCTTCCTTTGCAACCAATTTCGAGTCGTGCGACGATGCCGTTGTCCGAGTTGGATATTCCACAATTTCATTTAATATTCAAGATCAAGTTCCGTCGCTCTTCCTCAAGCTCATTTCAAGATCGTTGTTCTAAACCCAAGTCACACTTTCTTTGAATCAATCCGAAATCGTATGCGCGATCCTCTAGGTTTCCTCGATCAAGACCATTCATTTCCATTCATCATTCCGAACCATTTTCTAACTCGCGTTGTCCATTGACAAGTTGTCCAACGACATCTCGTTCGGGACTTTTGAAGTCACAACCAACTAAGCGTGACACGTTCTAAGGCTTTGCGCGATCGCATCGCCTCGCCAACATACTCGTTCTATCCGTAAATCCTTTAGTCTCGCTCGAACAATTTCTATGACGTCCATACACCACTCAGGGTTCGAGCCACTCGACTAGTCAAAGACACTCATTTTTATTCTTCTCCGAGCCTATCACATACACCACTCGGATTCAAGCCATACGATCTAGTCCTCAATCACGTTCGCGTCATGCGCTAAGATATCCTTCAGATTCGTTTGACGAATCTCTAGCGTAATCGCTCACGTCGCCTCGACGTACTAAGTCGTTCGCACTAATCCTCAAAATCCAAGCCAATCTTTTGGGTACGCCTAAGCGTTAACTCGATAGCGTTCCTACCGATAGACACTCAAAGTGTATCTCCGTTCTCGATCGAGCGATACTTGATATCGCTCGCAACCCGATTGCACCCAAAAGTCGAGGTGCGCGACACGCGGACTAAGTTGTACCGCATAACCATCTCGTGCGGACTACATTCCGAGTTTGCACGCTCAATTGCTAGGGTCATCGTAGGACTAGTTAGGCATGCACGCGACATGTTAACTTTGCATGTGTTCTCTATCGAGTCAAGTTTAACATCGTTCGGCACAAAGGCCGTTGTCTATCGATCCCGTTCAACCGAGCACTCGTACGAGCTTTTGAAAGTATTAGACTTATTGTATGGAACATCCCAAGGCACAACGAGAGAGAGCGCATACTTCTTTTGTATCCAACGAGCTTTCAAAACTGAGAAAATCGAAATGAAGTCCAAGGACGTGAAGCCGTGCTCTAATACCAATCTGTCAAGCCCCGCTCCCGTAGGAGCGATCGTCCTCGCTAAGGCGTGATGCCGCACGGGCCTAGGTTGCGCCCGTGCAAGGCCAAGTCCAGAAACGGCCGATTTGAGCTAGGCCACAGAGTCGCACAGAGTGTCCCCATTTGCAGCGGAAAGTAAATGAACACAAAGTGAAGCGAATTCAAACTCTTTATTGATATCCAAGAAGTTTACAAGCGGCGCTAGGCCGATATTACAAATCGCTCAAGCTCTCTCTCCCTGAAACATAAAAGACGTGCCAAGTGGCTTACAAGATGGAATGATTCATGACGATGTTCCAATACATTATGTCCTGTATATGGTGCTCCAGCTCCTTGCAACGCTCCAAGGCTCGAGAGATAGCTCCGCGCCTTAGCACGTTCGAGGGAAGCTCCACACCGCCGACGTTTCCTGCTTCCTGCAAGCAGACTGTGGGGTTATCAGTACATTGTTATGCACTGGTGGGGAGGCTAGCTCGCCCACAATGCTATCATTACCAAACACGTTCCATTTACTTTTGTGCATCTCTATCATTCATTGTCTTTCTAATCTTGCCTTAGGATCAGTTTCATGGTATATTTCATAGCCTATCTCGTGTTGTCGAATACAAGTGTCGCATGGAAATTCATGCATAACTTACCCATACTTACCGTCCGGCCTTCCCTGTTCAATGTAAACCAAGTTAGTCAACAATTTATGTGTAATATCATAACGTGATTCTTGGGAACATTCAATATCAAGGGCGTGTCCCTGCCTCAGTTTCTAGCGCGTCGTAGGCGTGTTTTCTAACTCACTTGCACGAAATACTTTTGATCATTTATATGTTACAGTCAATGTCTGTTCAGAGGGTGCTTCATTCAGTCAACTTAGACTACTTTGATTTCAATGCAAGGACTTGCACGTGGATTGCCACCAGCAAAGCCCACTTAAATCTATATGCACCGGTCGCTGGCATGTCAGCCATTTTGGACATTTTCCCCTGTGGCATTCTCATCTATCAAGCGTGATGGCTGGTACACATTGATAGACTATTGAATAACCGGCCCTACGTTTGGTTATGTGCCCAAGCCCGCACATTCTGTCCGCCCGTAGGCCATGATTCCGCCTAGGCCGGCCACGAAATCGTCGTTCGTTGCCCTTGGAATCCCTTTTCGCTCGTGCACGAGCCGTCCACGACCATTTCGTATTTTATTATCTTTTTAACTTAACGTCTGTCTTTGAGCCATAGGCTAACCCTTAGCCATAATGCGTTATCGACCAGGTTGGCGTCCGTGCAGCGCGGGTAGCGAGCTCCGTTGCACGTGCCCGTCACACCTGTCGCTAACCATTCTTTCCTTTCTTATCTTTCACTTATTCTTTCCTTTCTTTCCTTCTTTCACTTGTTCATTGGTTCATTCACATATTCATTCATTCTTTCATTCATACATTATGCAACTCCCCGTGCGGGAGTCGTCTTGGCGACCCTTCGGTCCCATAATCTTTCAATGTTGCTAAACTCTACTCGGAACGACTATGTTGATAGTCTTCCCGTTTCATTGTTGTAAACCATTCATTGTTTCATTATTGGACGTATGAGGGACTTGAACGTAAGCTTGTGCCTTAGCACGAGCGTAGAGCGCGGTGTGAGAGATCTCACATTTTCCATGTTCTTTTCCATATTCTATACAAGCATACAAGATGGGATTATTCCCTTAGCTAGGTGCGTTGAGTCCTTTATTAGCATGCATGGGGTTATCGCCTAGCGATTCTCGTGATAGTGTCCGTATTGTTATGTGTCTAGGCTAAGCACAGACGGGTTCATCGGAGCCACCCACCTTAGTGATGTTCGCATCGGCCGAGCGATACTCCGAGAGCGCCTTTGAAAGTCTAAGTCTGGATTCATCTTTGACGGGCCAATGTAAGCCTTGCATCGATTTTTCATCAGGTCGATGCCAACTCTTCGGGTCGACGGCTCGTTTGAGTCGTTGCACTTGCCGTTTGAATCGGCGTTCCGCTAGGGCGGAGCGGGTCATTACAGTTTCACATCCAAGAAGTCCTTTGGCTTAAAGGAAGAGTGCTTTTGCGCCGGCTGGGGTTCGTCGCCATCCACGGGCTCAATCTCGGGTGTTCCCGTTGGTTTGGTCGCTGCGGTGGTATCTCGATTTGCCGCAAGCGCAGTTACAAGTTGGGTCAAGGAATCCAACTGCTTCTGTTGGGCCTCCAGTCGGGCCTGTTGCATCTGGCCACGCTCCTCATTATCTTGCCTCTGTAGTTCCAACAAGGTCATGATTCGTTCTATCGGATCGCTCGAGCCAGATGGTCGAGGAGGAGCCATTTCTCTACAAAATAGTATAACTTCTGTCAGTCTCATAAAATATTATGGACTTATTGTATGGGACATTGGTTTTCATAACTCGATATCGGGACTTTTGAAAGCCATCAAAATACTTTATATACTTTTTCGAAAACGATATTTGCAAGAGGCCAAGGACGTAAAACCGTGCTCTGATACCACTTTGTCACGCCCCGATCCCGCTAGGGTCGTCCGCTTTGCCTGGATCCCTGCTGGATCGTTCGTCCTCGCTAAGGCGTGATGCCGTGCAAGCCTAAGTTGCGCTTGCACAAGGCCATGTACCTGCACAAAACAACTAGTCAAGCAAAAACACACGCACGCACCCATTCATTGCAGAAAACCAAATATTGGACACAAAGATTTGAAATGGAAATACTTCTTTTATTGATAGCTTGATAGGAATATAAGTACAAAGCTTTGCAAACTCAGATTTGCCTTATCTTGGCTACTTGATTATCTTTAAAACTCTCTTTTGAAAATAGTCGCAATGCCCATACATCATATCCCTTTATTACAAGCTGGAAATGAAAAGACACCTTCAAAGGAAAAGAAACTTGAAACTTGACTGGAATGAAAGTAGCTTGAGGCAGTCCACAACTCTACTGGATTAGACGAGCTTTAGTGCCTCACTTGAAATCCCCCTGTCTCCTTTGCTTTCTGAAAAGGATGCCCACAACGTGGGTCGGCACGCATCATGTACTGGCGCGCGGCTCTTCGTCGAAACTCACAAATATCTGCACTAATTCAACATGTGAAGCTACATATTTACTAGTGCTCTTTCTACTTGTTTAGGTTCTTTTTAACAATTCATAAGAAACAAGACATGAGAATATTACATAACCAACTTACCCTTCGCCGACAGTCATCCCTGCACAAAACAGGTTAGCACAATTTGCATAACGAATATCTCATGTTTCATTCTTGCAGATATTGAAGTTCATACTTAGGGTCATGCAGGTGGCCTATCTACATGATAGTCCACGGGGTTATTTCCCATGATTAGCCGCTGTGACTCTTTGGTTCAGCTCGTCGCTAAGGACTCAGATGTCGGCTATCCTTTTAACATGAGGTCTCTTTTACCTCAGGGTTCTCTTAATCTCTCCTAGGCCGATTGGTTCCAGGTGCCCCCAGATACCACCCGAGAGACAGATTTTGCCTTGTATACAAGTTCTCCGAGACCAAATGCATGCTCTAACAGTTCTATCAGATGAGACAGATTTTGTTTACGGGTCAGGACGCGTTCATTCCATGTCTTAACAAATATATGACATGTTCATTTCATGCCTTATTCTTATTCCTCTCAACATGTACAAGTCCGTCTGCACATGTCTAGTTATTATGAGAGATTTTAAATTTGGGGTATAATTTCTAGTTAAGCATATTTTTAATTCCTAGATTATTATTTTTTTATATGCAACGACCGCCTAATATTAGAAGGCCGTCTAGGCGCTAGTCGGTGGGTGGTCGTCCGCTATTTCATGAAAGGACAAAGTACATTGAAATCGACATTCATTTTGTCCATGAGGAGTATAAAAAGAGGATGATAAAGTTTCACCACGTGAGGACCGGTGATCAGATAACCGATATCTTCACGTAGTCATCGGGTTCAATTTCTGTGTAACAAGTTGGACATGATTGTCATCTATGCTTCAGTTTAAAGGAGGGTGTTAAGTATTAGTAGTATTGGACTTTAGTCCCACATCGGGTAGAACAATAGAAGGTGTTAGCCTCTCCTATATATATGTAACTCGCTTATCAATAATAATTATCCTATTATTCTAATTCTACAATTATTATTATATTACAGAGAAATCTTAACCATTATGCTAAATATTATTCTGTCCGCTCTTATTGGCAGAATGATTTTATTTTGCCTTCTCAACTTGCTTTACTCTACATATGCTATTTGAAGTCATTTTTCTTATTGTTTAGGTAAACATTAGTATCTTCTATCTTACTGATGTTATGGAGTTTTTGTCCTTCTCAAGTTGCTTGACAGCTGGCAGATATTTTTTGGGAGACCTGTTATAGATCTCGGGTGTTAGGTTCATGTCGGATTGGGTTTCGTAGGAGACATATTAGAGAGATTTTAAAATTTTGGATATCAACAAATATGTAATTTACTATATAGTATATATACTAGATGTGCAAAGTGTATATGCAAAAAAATCTCTGACATCTATAAATCAAGTCCCTACCTGATGAGGAAAGAAGGGAGGAGACCCAAGGAAAGAAGGAAGGAGACCCAATGTTTGTTTTTGATAAATGTGCAAAAAAGAGAATTTTTTATGGGCAGAATCAAGAGATTTTAACCCATCCATTAACATATAAAATCAATTTGTATGAAAAGTTGCCTGGCATTTCACTCTTTTCTCAACCTACATATTGGATCTTGGATGATAGGTCGACCGATTTTAACCAAAACGATAGGTTATGTTTTTGCTTGGCCATTGCTAGTCAAAACTGATATGTACGCAAATATCTGCAACATATATATATATATATATATATATATATATATATATATATAAGACACTATATATAAGACACTAGTCTAGTGGTAGTGCAGGGGCCCGCCTAAGCACAGGTCTTCGGTTCGAATCCTCCCTCGGACGGCTGGGTGGCTTATATAGCCACGGTCCGGCTTGGAGTAAGGATATCCAATATATATATATATATATATATATATATATATATATATATATGGAATAAGGGTAAATTTTATTCCACACAAATCGCAGTAAAGGTATTACAATACACTATTCTCACATCTCTCCCTCCCCAGTTAAGGGGCCATTACAGATACATCGAATTCTATATTATGTAGAATTCCTACAGGCGGAGTAGCCAGTCCCTCAAAGATACCACTGTTGCGCTCCCTCCAGACGTGCCAAACTGATGCTGCAAGTCTAACTCTAGCAATCTTGGCCCAACCAGGGTCCATGCCTCGACGATCTCTGATCCAGCTTAAGATCCTCCGTATATCTCTAGCACTGCCAACTCCACCCATCGATCGCATGCACTGCTCAGACCAGATGTGCCAAGTCATCGGACACTCAAAGAATATGTGGCCCATAGATTCGGCGTCACCTGTACAGAGTACGCACTTCGGGTCTGGAATCTGCATCCCAAACCTGAGAAGTCTGTCCCTCGTCATCAACCTGCCTAGAAGGAGTTTGTATGAGCAAAGCTGTATTTTGCAAGCAATCCCTTTTGCCCAGATAAAGTCATACTCCACAATCCTGTCATGAGGAGTCCGAACCATATTGTAGCAACTTTTAAACCTGAATATCCCTGACCCTCCATCCGAACCAGGGTCAACCCATCTCCAGGAGTCAGCAGGCTGGCTAGTATCAATAGTGATATGACGAATCGCCTCTCCAAACTGAGCAGTGAATGGATACTACTCCTCAGGCCTCCAGATCCCATCCCTGATAATCCGACTACATTTCACCCCCTGCCCGCCTCTCTGTCCATCTGTGCTTCCAAGATCTCTAGGAGGGAACCATTATCCATCCACGGGTCGAGCCAGAGATCAGTGTTCGTCCCATCTTTCATAATCCTGCATATAGCGGACTGGAGAACCGGTCTGCACCGAAGGATAGCCTTAAATGAGACCGAGAAATTGTTATCTATCTTGCATGTCCAGAAATTCGTCCGCCGCAAATATCTGCTAGCCAGCCACTCTGCCCAGAGCGAACCTCTCTTGATGAACTGCCACGCCATCCTCACCCCAGATGCCTTCCTAACCGCCCGTAGAGGTCGCAACTCCACTCCTCCTTCCTCCCGGGTCCGGCAGAGTTGTTTCCAAGCGATCGCATGCATACCTCCTCTCCAGATGAAATTTGCACATATGGTCTCCACCTTCCTTATGGTAGCTACCGGAATCTGAATCGACTGCAACCAGAACATAGCGATGCCAGAAATAACAGACCTCACCAGTTCAATACGGCCACCAAAAGACAGTCCAGCTGTCTGCCAGCCTTCCACTTTTCTTTGGGCAAAATCCACCAGGCTGTGACAATCCTGATCCCTAGCATAATTGACCGTCAACGGAACCCCCAGATACTTCACCGGTAACTCTCCTTTCTCCACTCCCAAAGCAAGGGCCCTTTCCTCCTTGAGGGTGTACTGAGAGCCGAAATAAACCCTGCTCTTCTCCCTATTCAGCTGGAGCCCGGACAACCTCCCAAACTCCTTCATAATATCTGAAAGCGCACTCATCCCCTTCATAGATGGATGCAGGAACACCAAGAGATCGTCAGTGTAGATCAAGTGTGACACCACCGGCTTGACCAGCCTGAAGAGGGATAATCTTCCTACTATGCACAGCCAGGTCCATCATGCAAGTGAAGTACTCCATCACCAGAGTGAACAGGTACGGGGAAAGAGGATCCCCCTGCCGTAGTCCCTGTTGCTCTTGAAGCATCCATATGGAGTATCCTGTATGAGGACCGAAAATGTGGGGGAGCATATACACTCCCTCACCCTCGCTACCCATCTCTCATCAAACCCCATAGCAAGTATAAGGTTGCAAAGGAAGTCCCTGTTGACCGTGTCATAAGCTTTCCGCAAATCCAGCTTCACACAGGCCTTCACCCTCCCGGCTTGTTGAAATCTCTCACCATCTCATGTGCAAGAAGACTGTGCTCAACAATCGAGCGCCGCTTGATGAAAGCCGCTTGATTTCGAGACACCAAGCCCTGCATAATCCCCTCCATACGACGACACATGAGGTGGGTAATTATCTTGTATAGATAATTACAACACGCAATAGGCCTGAAGTCGGCGAGGGATGTCGCACCCTCCTTCTTCGGAACCAAGGTCAAGAATGTGTGATTCAGCTCCTTCAACAACTTTCCTTCCAAGAAAAACTCCTGCACCGCCTCCAGGACTGGAAATTTTAGCTCACCCCAGTGTCGCCTAAAGAACCCACAAGAGAAGCCGTCAGGACCCGAAGCCTTATTAGGATCTGCCTTCATCACAATAGCCTCCACCTCCTCCAATCTCACAGGGGCCAACAGCAAGCTATTCCCATGTTGCGTCACCAGCCTCTTCGTGACAAGACCTGGGAACGTGATGGGATAATCAGTCTGCTGATATAAGTCAGAATAGAACTTGACTGCCTCCTCCTGAATCTCCACTGGGTCTCCAACGAGCCTGCCCTCGCCATTTAGCAGCCTGGGGATGCTGTTCCGGTACTGTCTGGCACGGATCACATCGTAGAAGAACTTGGTGCAACGATCCCCATCCTTGAGCCATGAACACTTGGCCCTCTGGGCCGCACTAATCTCCTGTTAAAGCCTCATGTTAAAGCCTCATGATGTTGATCTCCGCAATCAGGTCCCTCTCCCTAGCCGCCAACTCCCCGCTCAGCAATGCAGACTCAACACAAATTCATCCCCTAACATAACTGACCTAAAGCAACGTACTATTCTGCCCCTTTGTAGATTGTGAGCTAAACCCACACAGTTGCTTGGCTTCGCTCTATCTTGCGGTGAGATCTCACCCTTGACGAATTATTATCCACCTGCTGCATGAGACGCAACTGTTTCTTATTCTCCTTGGTCAACTGCATATCGCCATTATACCAACCCAACCTTCAGTTAGAGCATCTGAACCATCGGCTTCATCCTTTGACTCCTCCATTGCACTTTCTGCATTACTCCATTGTTTGAAACCGGGTTGTATGTCAACCCTTGAACCCTACACTCTGACCAACTCCTTGATTCTCTTGTCTTCTTCGATGACCAGAAGATGTCTCTATAACACCTTATTCTATAACACCCTTTTCTGCCGAAGACGAGATACTCTCTGTCCCCTAGCAGACAGATTATTTGCTAGGCCTTCCAGAGCTAGATCATTCTCCTTCATATTCCTGTCCATATTAGGCAAATGGACCGAATGTATGCTAGCACTCAGGAGGATAGCAACTCTGGAATCTCCCCGGCCCTGACTATCATCACCACCACCTGGGCTTCAGTGAACAACCCGGATACCGAGTCCTTAGGCTAATGGACCGAATTCCTCCATACCAGCACCAGGAACCTCCCCTTAGAGAGGGGATGCGTGAACCTCAGTAGACTCTCTCAGAACCTCCATGACATCTTCCTGAAGCGCATCTCCAGACAGATTGAAACAACCAGCCTTCGTGTGGCCAATGCATTGTCATGCAGCACACATTGATGGAATTCATTCGAAGGTCATGGGTTGCTCAAACTTGCTGCCGTCAGGAAGTTGCACCGGTGTTGCTGCAGGAAGATCCCTGCAAGCAGTGATCTCCATCGGAACTCTTGGACGAGAACCTCTCTCTGTCCCCTAGCAGACGGATTATTTGCTAGGCCGTCCAGAGCTAGACCATTCTCCTTCATATTCCTGTCCATATTAGGCAAATGGACCGAATGTATGCTAGCACTCAGGAGGATAGCAACTCTGGAATCTCCTCGCCTTGATTATCACCACCAACACCACCCGGGCTTCAGTGAACAACCCGAGTACCGACTCCTTAGGCTAATGGACCGAATGGAAGCCCTCCGTACCAGCACCAGGAACCTCCCCTTAGAGAGGGGATGCGTGAACCTCAGTAGACTCTTCAGAACCTCCATGACATCTTCCTGAAGCGTCCAGACAGATTGAAACAACCAGCCTTCGTGTGGCCAATGCATTTTCATGCAGCAACATTGATGGAATTCATTCGAAGGTCATGGGTTGTTCAAACTTGCTTCCGTCAGGAAGTTGCACCGGTGTTGCTGCAGGAAAATCCCTGCAAGCAGTGATCTCCATCAGAACTCTTGCAAAGGCCAATCTTTTTCGGAGCGATGTTGCTGTATCCATCCTCAACGGAATGCCAACTACGCTGGCAAGTTTTCAAAGGTCCGGTTTCCAAAGCTAAAGTGGAAGCCTTGGAAACTGAACCTGGATATGTGTTGTTGCTAGCAAGTCTCTCTCCAGAGAGATCGATGGCTCCCATCTCTTAAGAATGACCAATCTGTCGTCAAACATCCACGACCCTTCGTTGAGTACCTCCTCAAGCTCTGTTTCTTTCGGAAATCGTACGAAGAAGCTTCCTTTTTTCAAGAGAAAACTTCTGCTCCACCCGCAGGTTTCCAAACTCTACGTTTGAAAGCGGACATGACAAGATACGATGGTCATGGGCCGAGCATGTGCATCACCAATGTCGTCTCCCACTCCACTACGAAGACAGCAACGTCATCCTCAGAGATGACCACAGTCCGAACGCCGTCTATCATGGATGGCTTTGCAAAGCGTTGGAACATCTCATCGCTGTCTTTGAGACGAGAACACAGAGCCGCCCATGAGATGGGCTTCATGGAGGAGAAAGAGAAATCTGATGGGCTTCATGGAGGAGGAGGATAAATCTCCTCCATTTATAACCTTCGGGCCATATACCCTGGCCAAAGATCCCCCTCTCCTTGTTGATAAGGACCTGACAATCCTTGCTTCTCAACACCTTGGGCAGACTCCTCCCCATGCTGTTCCAGCCCACCACACATGGGAAGTTGTTCACGTTTTCTGCCTTGTTGAGGAGTTGTCACCATCTTCTCTCTGGCCACTTGCACTCTCGGGGCCCTACCTGCATAGGCAGCCTTGACTCCTGCCCGACCTCGAGCCTTGGTGCGATGTTTGCTTCGCTTTACCACTGTCCACCCATCGCCCTCCATTGGATTAGACGGCTGATCCCCCTCGCATGAAGATCCCTTTTATGCCAAGCAGCCCAACTGCAGCAACTCCATTGGAGCTGCCGCCACCTCCACTTGCTATCATCTAGGGTTATATATATATATATATATATATATATATATATATATATATATTGGAATTGGTAATTAGAATCTGGGAACGCTTCCACTGGGAATCGAACCCTGCCCTCCCGGACTACATGCCTCCACACGAGCCACTTGGTCTAGTGGTCATTGGCTCAAGAACACCTATTCTATCAAAATATTATATATGTAATCTGATGTTTTCAAATTTACTAAGTATGCAGCATGCAGACCTTCTATTGGGAAGTTCCTAGTGATATTTTAGAAGTTACAGGACCCTTGAACAGCTGTTTGGTTGGCAGCCTATGAAATTGATGTCACAATAGATCTCCGATTATTCAGCACTTCACATAATAGGCATGATTATGTTAGGCAGTCCGATGAAGAAATTATATTGTTTTGGAATACTTGTTCACTTTGAAAGAATTTGGTTGTTCTTGATTCATAATATGTATATGCTGTTATGCCATATGTTAAGGGCAGATACTCCCACAGTTCCACTTACAGGGCCATGCAGATGTAGCTCAGCTATAAGATGCCAAATCTAGGCCAAACATGCTAATGCTAGTCTTTCAGGCATATCCCATACCATACCTGTTGTATCTTGCATTTTTTAACTCTTGTTTTATGGATGAGCCTGACAATGGTTACTTGGATTGTCTTGTTAATATTGTATTGCTGTCCCGAGCAGATTTGAGAGCATGCAATGAAGGAATCATGCAGTTGGTTCTGAATTATAGCTCCTCATTTGCATACTGTTCAGCGATACTTTTTCTATACATTCTAGAACAGTGATGTACCTTCGGCTTCATTGCTGGGCATTTCATATGCATTCTAGAACAACCTTATCAATTACTTTCAATCTGTTTTGCCCACGGGCCAAACATATTGTTCTTGTTGTTCAGTTAATGAAACTATGACCGTGTTTTTAGGAAATGGATCCCCTAATGCCGATATCTCGTAATGCTATGTAATTCAAATGCAAATATGGAAGCATGCTTAATGTATGACATATCTGCGTGAGATATTGACCACGAGAAATTGCCAATTATCTTATACATTCCTCCTATTTGCATTGTGCATTAAGACGCATTACAAAGTATTGGCATTGGGGGATCCCAATCCGCATTTTTATGTTTCATATTGTTATTAACTTTTGCAAGTTAAAGTGTTTTCTGCCTTTGTGACGCTTACAATGTTTTATATTACCTTTTTCTTTGTTATCAGCCTGCAAGTGAACCAATAGCCGAGAATGGAGGCAAGCACCTGAAAGGAGAAGGCTGGAATGCCAACACAATAGATATCCTATTCTGTAATTCACCATGAAGGATATAACCTTAGTAATTGCGATGAAGAGGAAGAGAGTGGTGATGAAGCTGACAAGGATGAAATGAACATGTCTAGGCTAGGGAAAATATGGACTTTTCTTATACATGATTGACCAAGTTGTATCATAGAGGTGGTTACATATTTCGACTTATTATTGCCATACTTTCCCTTTGTTGCATCCTTTTTTCAGCAAGTCCACTAATAAGTGTCTAATTTATTTTCCTGCTTTTGATGCAGTAAATTGAAGAAGAATGCACATAGTATGTGTGGCGTGTTTTTGTTTGCCGCTGGTGATTCTGCCTTTGCTAATTTTCTGCTTTTATGCCAATGTTGTAAATGGTCAATAGTAGCGTGCAGTGGTTACGTATGTAACCATGTAATAATTGTTGCATTGTGGCAAGGTCGTTTTCGTGTGTCAAGATGGTTGTTTGTCCTCTAACAATGTAATACAAGTATAGTGTTGTTTTACTTTTGTCCTCTATAATGGAATACAAGATTGCTGTTGTTAGAAGCCAAATTGAACACGTTATTGAAGCCACTGATACACACTGCTATGGATGATGTATTTGCTCAACAGTCTTTCATGCTTCATTCTTGGGTCGCTGCAGAGACTCCAATCTTGATGAGAACATAGTTGATTGGCCTCAAGGCACTACAGTAGGGGTGAACATTATTAGGTTTTGGGCCGAAAATCGAACCGAATAAGAGATTTCGGTTTAAAAAAAATTCCGATTTCGGTCTTTGAAAATACTGAATTTTTTTAATCGGTTTTGGGTTTCGGTCCAAAACCAAAAATCGAATAATTTATTATTATTATTATTATTATTATTATATATATATATATATATATATATATATATATATATATATATATATATATATATTTGGAACTAGGTAAATTATTTTTGGAATCGCTCCCACTGGGAATTGAACTCCTGACCACTCGGGCCGCATGCATCTCTCTTAACCACTAGGCTAGAGGTCATTTGCACATATATATATATATATATATATATATATATATATATATATATATATATATATATAAACAAAAAAAAGTACAAACTAACCGAAAACATAACATTTTTAATTCGGTTCGTTTTGATTCGGTTATGGTTCATTTTGGTTCGGTTTCGGTTATGCTTATTCGGTTTTTGGTCCAATTCAATTTTCGGTTATTCGGTTCGATTTGAACCGAATGTTCACCCCTACACTACACTTACTGGTGTCGCAACTATGATGTTTTATGGGTGCATCAAAGCCATGATCTGTCCAATGTCAGAGATCATAGATCTGCACTTCACATCTGCCTAACACATTCCTTTTAACATTAAGTTCGTTATAGCGGTAAATAGTAAATCAAGTGAGTTCCTTTTTCCTTTTTAATACTAGTTTCTAGCGCTTATTCTCTCTATAAATTCCCACATGGGGTCTGAGATAATCATCTGTTGTGTACGTCAGTACGTGCGTCCAGGCTCCTTGTGAGTCTATTTTTGTTCATCCACCAAAGCTAGGTGGGATATTCACCTCCCACTAAAATAATGACACGTGACATTTTCATTCCACACAAACCACTTTGTAAGTAGTTTTGTTCCCCCACCAAACATACCACCTAGCTTTGATGGGTGAACAAAAATGGACTCTTCTTGTATTTGTGTTTTGGAAGTGTTTAGTTACTTGAGAAGGTGGGTTGAATGTCGACGGTGGCTAATTCTTGATACCAGCATTTTTGTACACATGTTTTCTCTATCAGAATATTATGTGGATGATTGTATGAGATGTTTTGTGTCTTTAAAAAGGAGTATGTTACGTCTCGATTATGCAGAACCGATAAGTCACATCTAAGCGTGATATCTTATAAGTTTAAATTATATTTGTACAAGATAAAAATGTGCAGGTTGATAAATCATTTCAGAAAAAGGTGGTTGCAGTGTAAATGAGCAAACAATTGAGTCAAAGTAGATATAATGAAAATAGTTTCTTTTTGATAAGCTTGAAGCGGAATACAAAAGCTCTCGATCGCCAACTGAATATGTCGAACTTGGTTGAAACTTTAAAATGAATAATATTTCATACATTATGTCCTTTATTACAAGGTAATAACATCTTCAAAAAAAGAGTTTCAACTTGTCAAAGAGTTCTGAAAGCCTCAGAATGTTCTAGTTATTTTTTGCACATGTAGAGATGAAGGTCAACACATTGAAAAATGCATTGGTGAGTGCTATCAACCAAATTCATCTAAACCAACACAGTAATCGTGTGCAAACATATAAAGTCATAATTAGGTGATTTTCCTGTTACTCTATGTTTTGTTAATAATTCTGATATATACATAAACCCATGTCTATCACTTTATCAATGATTCTTACCAACAATCACTTTTCGTTTTTGTAAAACAAGGGTTAGAACATAATATGAAAATTTTAAATTTTGTTTTTCTGCAAAACATTAGTGATCACAATATAAGCGCTACAAGTTCGTCCCTACATCAATTAATTAGATATGCAAGATAGTTTCCGTCAGTATGCAATATAACTATATGATGGTCACTGATGAGCGCATTAAAATGGATACATGATATTACGATGTGGCCTTCAAGTGTAGGTAGCTAGCCTGACTGAAATTCTTGCAATACCTCGTGCCTTCAGCACATTTCAAATAATTTTCTCCTAGCTCGACATGGTTCCTATATCCCGGATACTGTTCGAGGAAAGTTAAACCTTGGACACAAGTTCTCTATGACCATGGAAATGTATATGCTCTAGCTATAAAACATATGATGTATAGTGACAAAAACTTGTGCACAGGATTTTGGCTTTTCTCGAACGTATTTGGGGCGTCCGAATCGTGTCGACCTAGTAAAAAATTATTTAGAACATGTTGAAGGCATGAGGTAATGCAGACCTTCAGTGGAAAATCATAGTAATACCCTCTAATAGTTTATTTTAGTGTGCTCACTAGTGGCCGTCATATAATAAGAATGCATACTAATGGAAGCTACATGTCTTGTGCAGACCTAATAGTTGATGCATGGACGAACTTGTGACGCTTATATTATGACCTTTAATGTTGTTTTGCAAAAAAACAAAAATTAAAATTTTGCATATTTTACAGGGAAGGAAAGTGATTGTGGTTAAGAATCACTGATAAAGTGATAAACATGTGTTTATGTTTATCTTTGCATTGTTAACATAACCTAGAGTAACATAATAAGATCACCTAATAACTTTATATGTTTTCACATTATTATTGCGTTGGTTTAGATGAGTTGGATTGATACCATTCACGAGTGCAATCCCAATTATGTTGATCCTCATCTCTATAGGTGCGGAGAATCACTGGAACATTCTGAGGTGTTCAGAGCTCTTTGGCATGTTGAAGCTCTTCTTTGAAGATGTTATTCCCTTGTAATAAAGGACATAACGTATGACAAATTGTTGATTTTAAAAGTTTCATGAATTGTAAGCCAAATTTGACATATTTAGTTGGCTATCGAGAACCTTTGTATTCTGCTGCAAGTTTATTAATAAAAAGATCATTTTTATAATAGATATTGTGACTCAGTTGTTTGTTATTTCTGCTGCAACAATCTTGTTCCTATATGATTTATCAACTGTGCACATTTTGTATTATACAAGTACAATTTAGACTTGTATGACATCACGTCTAGAGGTGAATTATCTGTTCTGTGGAATCGTGATGTGATATAATGGTATCATAGCGTTGTTAATTTTCTTGGACTCTCATTTGATTTCCTTCCGTACAAAGTTTCTTGTGTGACTGAAAGGCCCTTCATCCCAGGGCCGACCCTGGCCTAGGGCGGCCAGGACGACCGTCCAAGGCCCCATAAAATATGGGGACCGAAAAATAAAATAAAATAAAAATAAATAAATAAATAAATAAATAAATAAATAAATAAATAAATATAAATATAAATATATATATATATATATATATATATATATATATATATATATATATATATATATATATATATATATATATACCCAAAATAGAACTAATATATAACATGATTTTTTTCTAACCCAAAACAATTGTAGTGTAGTGGTTATTATGTTATACTTACATACTAGAGGTCCTAGGTTAAATTCTTGGTTGTATCATTTTTTTAATTTACTTTTATTTCAGTTTTTTTTAATATTATATATGGACACTATTTATATGGGTCCTATTTTAAAAGTTTGACCAGGGCCCCAACAAACTGAGGGCCGGCCCTGCTTCATCCTACAAGTTATAACAAATGATTAGAGGCAACATTATGACAAGATGCTTGGGAAAGGATAATTCGAAAATTTGGGGGATCAACAAAATCCAATAGAGGGACTGTAACAAGTAGTGAGTAATGTTATTACACAACATGAACAAAGTGTCTAAACTTCAACCAATTGAACATACATATATTTTAAGTTGCTTCGAGTACAAATTGCTTTGGTCATATTTCAGACAGTTGTCAAGTAGCAGAAGGTGGGTGTCATATTTGTGGTCGTAGGAGGAACATTGATAAGGATTGCCCGGAGTAGAACTAGTTACAGTGCTAAGAGAAGGAACACTTTGCGTGATAATTAAGAGGCTCAAGTGATGTATGCTTTGGTTTACCAAGAATAATTCTAGTATGATACTTCAGAATTAATTAGTCATGTTATTAGCTTCCATGCATGAGACTGATGGGCTAGAATTACTATCAAATAGTACAAAAATGAACATAATTAGATCAATCTTGAAATGTTTCAACACTTCTTTTTTGGACAATCCTGTGTTGACTATTGTCAGCTTCAGTTTTCATAATAGGTATTTGGCTGGATGGAAGACTTGGGATTATTGATTGTAATTAGGAATCCCTTGAGCTTATGTATATTCTGGCACAACGCTCTGCTATAAGATGGATTCAGCAGACGAGACAATATATGGTTGTTCCTGGAAATTTGTGGTTACTGGATGGGATGGATCAATAGTCGAGAGCGGTGAAGGTGAAGAAGGGAGAAGGATTAATCGAGAGGGTTGCTTCAATTCCTATAGGCGATTGCATTTTTCTTACTTCATACTTCGCAGGCATGGTGCTTCTTGTCACGTCCCGAGTCGACAAACCGTTCGTCCCCGGTGTTACTTTGCCGATTCGATCGTCCTCGCTAAGGCGTGATGCCGCACGAGCCTGGAGTTGCGCTCGTGCAAGGCAAGATGACAAGTTCTCAAATGGTTATCGTTAAATTTTGATATTAATACGCCAAGTCGAAACTTCACAATTCACATCAGAATATAAGACGCAGTATAGGAAGATAGAAATGCTTTTCATTCATAGCTTGCAATGAAGTGCAAGTCGTAATTTACATTGGATGCCGTTGCGGCTACATTGATTGAAAACAGAAAGAAGATACATTCGACAAGTTGCCTGAACTAACGCTCGCCGTCCCATACATTTGCCCCTTTATACATAAGCCGTCGACTTGAATTGGCTTCAAAATACTTCAGTATAGGAAGAGCTTCAAAACGCCTCTCCGGACTTCAGCTCCAGTTTAGTTGGGCGCGCCCGTCGCACCTGGGAAAATTGGGAGAATGGGATTAGCACACTTGCTAAGTGGACGAGACGAACCCACTCGTCTAAACCGACTCTGATTGTTAGGGTAGGCATGCTTTAGAGTTGTCTTTCTATTAGAACTAAATGAATTCAGTTCATATTCGATAGCCATCTTTGCGTAATAAAGCATACAGTGAAACATAGCAGTTTATCATATTCCTTACCACGGCTGTGCTCGTCCCTGCATGAAAACAGAGATAATATTTACCCTGCATAAGACAATAGGTGAGCATGCTACTATCTTATATGCGGTCATTGATGTTACACATCACTTGGGACTATCTCAACGGCATTTCGGCCCGCTCAGTCTAGGTTGCAAGCCTGACTGACGGTCCCGCAATGCATCAGTGCCGAAGCACGATTATTCATTCCCCCTAGGTCGAGTCGATTCCGATGCCCCGGATATCGATTCGAGGAAAATATCAACTTGTGCACAAGCTGTCCATGACCATGCCAATGCGTGAACAGTTTATATATGCAACCAGTTTTGTATAGCGCGGACAGTATAGAACGACATTATCATTTCCCCCAACTCATGCAACGTTTCATTTTCCCCAAGCCGTACTCCGATTTAGCGTCCCGTAGGCACCAAATTGTCCGAGGCATCATAACCCACGATCGACGTTTCATAATATTTTGCAGCACGTAAAATAGTCTATCTTTTTACTAGAACCTTAAACTTTCTGGTTTATGTGATAGACTTGTATTTTCAGAGTAAATTTCTCTAAATCGATACGTTTTCCCGAGTTCTTGGACTTAGTGGATTGGCATGCAATTAACTTGGCATCGTTCGATTTGAATGAATTCGAAGCAAGGAATAAGTTTGCGGGACAGAGTAGAAAAGAAGGGGCCGAATCACCCACCGATCACTTTGCTTTGTGCAGGTCGTCGAAGCGCTACGCAACGTCAATCCTTAGTTACGCGAGCTCCTGCAATGCATCAACACTTTGTTAGATTTCCTTCTTTTCTCCTTGCATCGAAATTTGTAATTGCATCCATGAAAACGACGCGAAAGCACTTCAATCAAGCCAAGCGGCAAAGCTCCAAGAAAACCATACAGCGGTCCGGTCCCGTCGAAGGGACTCTTATAGAGAGCTCGCGCGCCGAGACGCAGCCCGCTGCATCTAGGACTTGTTCCAACAGAAGTCGTTCCATTAGTTGGATCGATTCTCGTATCTTCCGTCCAAATCGAATTGAATCGATGCCGCAAGGCGTTAACGTTTACCAAGCTTAGCGATCGAGTCAGATGGCCATCTGAGTTCCCGGCTGATCTGACTCGGCGCTAGCATATTATGAAGTTCCATCGCCTATCGAAAGCGGGGCGCTACATAATATACCACTAAGAAAAAGTTTCGTCCCGAAACTTAAGAACAAGGGTCGGACCTTAATTTAGACGAACAACGCAGGGTACTTCTCCTTCATCTCCGCCTCCATCTCCCACGTCGACTCCTCGACTGTATGGTTCCGCCAAAGCACGCGGACCAAGGACATCGACCGATTTCGTAGCACCTTTTCCTTGCGGTCCAAAATTTGAATAGGCTCCTCCGAGTAAGACAAGTCAGTACGTAGCTCCAACTGATCGAAGCTAACCACGTGACTTGGATCGTGCACGTATTTTCGAAGTTGTGAAACGTGGAAAACATCGTGCACATCGGCTAAGACAGGAGGTAGTGCGATCCGATAAGCAACAGTCGCAACTCGCTCAATGATCTCGAAGGGGCCTACAAATCTCGGGCTCAATTTGCCTTTAACGCCGAACCGCATCACTCCGCGCATGGACGTTACTTTCAGAAACACATGGTCCCCGGCCAAGAACTCTAGTGGTCGTCGACGAAGATCTGCGTAGCTCTTTTGTCGACTTTGCGCGATGCGGAGTCTATCTCGGATCAAGCGGACCTTTTCGACGGCCTGCTCCACTAGTTCCGGTCCAAGCACTTGTCGCTCTCCGACGTCATCCCAGCATATCGGCGAACGGCACTTCCTCCCGTAGAGCGCTTCGTATGGAGCCATCCGAATACTCGACTGATAACTGTTGTTATACGCAAACTCCGCAAGCGGCAAATGCGTATCCCAACTAGTCTTTAGGTCGATCGCACACAGACGCAGCATGTCTTCTTGGATTTGATTCACCCTCTCCGTCTGTCCGTCTGTTTGGGGATGGTACACCGAACTAAAGTTCAGTTTGGTTCCCATCGCCGCTTGGAGGCTCGTCCAGAAACGCGATAGGAATCGCCCGTCTCTGTCCGAAATTATTGAGGCCGGCACTCCGTGCAGTCGAACAATCTCATCGACGTAGATTTGCGCTAACCGATCGACGCTCCATCCTACTTTAATTGCGATGAAGTGAGCCGACTTGGTCAATCTATCAACAATGACCCAAATTGCGTCATTCCCCCGCGGCGTCTTCGGAAATCCCACAATGAAATCCATCGAGATATTGTCCCACTTCCACTCGGGAATGGGGATGTTCTGCAGCTCTCCGCCGGGCCTCTGGTGTTCCGCCTTCACCTGCTGACACGCCATGCATTACGATTCGAACGTAGCCACGTCTTTCTTCATGCCGTACCACCAAAAGTTTGTGCGCAAGTCCTTGTACATCTTGGTGCTCCCAGGATGTAACGAGTACTTCGCATAATGTGCCTCCGTCAGAATTTCTTTTCTGAGTTCGGCAGTTTCAGAAATGCAGAGCCTTCCCTTTAGTCGCATCGTTCCGTCTCCGTCTTCTGCAAAGTCAGTCGCCCTTCCCGTTGAAATCAGCTCGCGCATCTTCTTCAGGAATGAGTCGTCCTCTTGTGCGGTCTTTATCTTGCTAAGCAGGCTCGATCCTAACTTCAGTTGAGCTATGTGCAGGTGTCGATACTCAATTCCGAGTTCGATACCCATCGCTTCAAGGTCTCGCTTTATCTCCTTGTTTATGGCCAGTGTTCCTATAAACATTCTGCTGAGTGCGTCGGCCACCACGTTTCCCTTGCCTGGCGTGTACTCGATCGTTAGCTCGTAATCTTTTATGAGTTCGAGCCATCGTCGCTGTCGTAGGTTGAGTTCCCGTTGCGTGAACAAGTACTTCAGGCTTTTATGATCTGTGTAGATTCTGCATGCTACACCATAGAGATAGTACCGCCATAACTTCAATACAAAGACGATCGCCGCCAATTCTAAGTCGTGCGTCGGGTAATTTTTCTCGTGCTGCTTCAACTGCCGTGAAGCGTAGGAGATGACTTTGTCTCTCTGCATGAGTACGCACCCGAGGCCAGTTCCTGACGCGTCGCTGAATATCTGAAAGCCTTCGGGACCGTCTGGAAGTGCAAGGATTGGAGCTGAGACGAGCCGTTGCTTCAACTCTTGAAAGCTGGATTCACAATCGTCGCTCTATTCGAATACTACTCCCTTCTGGGTGAGACGAGTCAGAGGCGACGCTACTTTTGAGAAGCTTCGCACGAATCTACGATAGTAGCCCGCTAAGCCCAGGAAGCTTCGAATGTCGCTAGCCGAGGCAGGTCGTTTCCAATCCACCACCGCATCAATCTTCTTTGGGTCCACCGCGACACCTTCGGCAGAGATTACGTGCCCAAGGAATGTCACGCTACTCATCCAGAACTCGCACTTACTCTGCTTGGCGTATAATTTGTTTTCACGCAGAATCTGCAGTACCGTCTTCAAATGTTCCGCGTGCTCTTCCCGATTCTTTGAGTAGACAAGGATATCGTCGATGAATACGACTACAAATTTATCTATTTGAGGTCGGAAGACTCGGTTCATCAGATCCATGAAAGCGGCAGGGGCATTCGTCAAACCGAACGGCATGACGAGGAATTCGTAATGACCATATCGAGTGCGGAAGGCAGACTTCGATATGTCGTCGGACTTGATCTTCAACTGATGATAGCCTGAACGAAGATCGATTTTTGAAAATATCGCCGCGCCTTGCAGTTGGTCAAACAAGTCGTCGATTCGCGGCAAAGGATACTTGTTTCGCACGGTCGCCTTGTTGAGTTCCCGATAGTCGATGCATAGCCGCAACGACCCATCTTTCTTCTTCACGAACAGTACGGGAGCTCCCCACGGAGAGACGCTAGGGCGAATAAATCCGCGGTCTAGCAACTCTTGTAATTGCACCTTCAGCTCCTTCAGTTCTGCTGGAGCCATTCGGTAAGGCGCCTTTGATATCGGCCGCGTATCCGGAAAGGTGTCGATGCTGAATTCAATTTCTCGATCCGGCGGCATCCCGGGCATCTCGTCAGGAAAGACGTCAGAAAAATATGTCACAACATCAGTCTGCATTGTGTTTGTATTATCCGTCCGCGTGTCTCGAACTGATGCCAAGTATCCCGCACAGCCGGAACGCAGCATACGCCTTGCCGAGATTGCCGACACCATCATCGCCGTCTTCGAGGCCGTACCGCACGAATATGAGAACTCTGTCTCGCCAGGAAGGCGAAACACCACTCTCTTCTCCGCGCACTCGATCGTTGCACGACAAGCGCCCAACCAATCCATGTCCAGGATTATGTCGTAGTCTTTGATGTCTAGCACGACGGCATCCAAGGATAGATATCTTCTCCCGACGCAAATGTGGCCATCCCTACAAATAAAGTTCGCAGGCATATCGACTCCCGACGGAGTGCTAACGCTAATATTTATATCTAGTGATTGTATGGTTATTTTATTTTCTTTCGCAAAATCAGCAGATATAAAGCTATGCGTCGCACCCGAATCGAATAGGACTCGTGCAGGTATACTTTTGTAGAGTAATATACCTGTTACAACAGTATCGGACGCGTGCGCCTCGTCCCGAGTTAAGGCATAAACTCGACCTTGAGCTCCGTGGCGTTGGTTCTGCTGGTTGACGGGTACCGCATTTGCGCCTTGCAATATCGGCGCTTTATGCGGGTTCGGGACGTTCCTCGGTGGGTTGTGTTGATTCGGACCTTTGTGCGGACAATATGTAACTATATGGCCTACCTCGCCACATTTATAGCAAGATCTCGTGACGCAGTCGACGGTTCGGTGCCCACGCCTACCGTACCTGGTGCAGTGCTGACTGCCATGGCCTCGATCATCGAACCTGTTCGGACGCTTTGTTATTCCCGATCCCCCGGCGCCGGCGTCGTTAGGACGCTTGTTGAAGTGGTTACGGATGCCTCTACTCGACATATGGCCAAAGATGCGTTCACTATTAAGAGCGGCATTATAGGATTCACGGTATGTTTGGCACCTTTGATTCACGACGTCCCTTCGCAGTTCGTCATTTAGGCCCTGTTGGAAGCGTTCACACCAGGCTTCCTTGTTGGGCAGAAAGGCGCCGGCAAACTTCGCCAGCTTTGAGAAGCTCGAATCATAATCGTCGACAGACATATTTCCCTGTCGCAGCATCATGAACTCGTCTTCTTTTTGTTGACGGACGGCACGAGGAACGTATTGTTCGAGGAAGGCTTCCTTGAATATTTTCCAGGAGATCGTGGTGTCTGTATCGGCTTCATAGATCTCTTGCTTTTTAGCGGCCCACCAGTCGTACGCCCTCAGTTGCAGCTGTAACGCCGCACAAGTTACCCGTTGGGACCCTTCAATGCTAAGCAGATTAAACAGGTCCTCCATCTCCGCGAGCCATCCTACGATCACATCGGGCTCCGCTCGGCCGTTGAACTTCGGTGGATTCATCTTGCGGAACTCCTTTGCCTTGAACAAGGAAGAAGAATCTATCATTTGCGGTTGAGTCTCTTCTTCCTCGTTTTCTTCTTGGTTGCCTTGGTTTCCCTCGGGCCCTTCGTCCGTCGTCTTCGTGTTGCCCGCCATTCTGCTGACTATCTGAGTCAGGGCATTCATCTGTCTTTGTTGCGCTTCGAATTGGGCTTTGAATTGTGTCTGAAGCTGCTGCTGCTGCAGCTCCATCAACTGTAGCATCTTTTGCATAGTCGTCTCGCTAGGCTCGGTGCTTTTTGTGCTCGACGTACTATCTACAGTTTGGGTTGGGGCGGGATTGTTCCTTTTCTTAGTCATTCCTACAAAACAGAGTAAACCCGTTAGTATTTTTCAAAAATATCTACGGGCTTACCTATATGGAACTCTTATTTCACGCAACATGCCGACAAGCATTCAATCGAGCCATCGCAACGGACATTCCAATAATGAAACATCTTTCAAAAATTCGAGGAAACATAACTGTGCTCTGATACCAATTCGTCACGCCCCGAGTCGACAAACCGTTCGTCCCCGGTGTTACTTTGCCGATTCGATCGTCCTCGCTAAGGCGTGATGCCGCACGAGCCTGGAGTTGCGCTCGTGCAAGGCAAGATGACAAGTTCTCAAATGGTTATCGTTAAATTTTGATATTAATACGCCAAGTCGAAACTTCACAATTCACATCAGAATATAAGACGCAGTATAGGAAGATAGAAATGCTTTTCATTCATAGCTTGCAATGAAGTGCAACTCGTAATTTACATTGGATGCCGTTGCGGCTACATTGATTGAAAACAGAAAGAAGATACATTCGACAAGTTGCCTGAACTAACGCTCGCCGTCCCATACATTTGCCCCTTTATACATAAGCCGTCGACTTGAATTGGCTTCAAAATACTTCAGTATAGGAAGAGCTTCAAAACGCCTCTCCGGACTTCAGCTCCAGTTTAGTTGGACGCGCCCGTCGCACCTGGGGAAATTGGGGGAATGGGATTAGCACACTTGCTAAGTGGACGAGACGAACCCACTCGTCTAAACCGACTCTGATTGTTAGGGTAGGCATGCTTTAGAGTTGTCTTTCTATTAGAACTAAATGAATTCAGTTCATATTCGATAGCCATCTTTGCGTAATAAAGCATACAGTGAAACATAGCAGTTTATCATATTTCTTACCACGGCCGTGCTCGTCCCTGCATGAAAATAGAGATAATATTTACCCTGCATAAGACAATAGGTGAGCATGCTACTATCTTATATGCGGTCATTGATGTTACACATCACTTGGGACTATCTCAACGGCATTTCGGCCCGCTCAGTCTAGGTTGCAAGCCTGACTGACGGTCCCGCAATGCATCAGTGCCGAAGCACGATTATTCATTCCCCCTAGGTCGAGTCGATTCCGATGCCCCGGATATCGATTCGAGGAAAATATCAACTTGTGCACAAGCTGTCCATGACCATGCCAATGCGTGAACAGTTTATATATGCAACCAGTTTTGTATAGCGCGGACAGTATAGAACGACATTATCATTTCCTCCAACTCATGCAACGTTTCATTTTCCCCAAGCCGTACTCCGATTTAGCGTCCCGTAGGCACCAAATTGTCCGAGGCATCATAACCCACGATCGACGTTTCATAATATTTTGCAGCACGTAAAATAGTCTATCTTTTTACTAGAACCTTAAACTTTCTGGTTTATGTGATAGACTTGTATTTTCAGAGTAAATTTCTCTAAATCGATACGTTTTTCCGAGTTCTTGGACTTAGTGGATTGGCATGCAATTAACTTGGCATCGTTCGATTTGAATGAATTCGAAGCAAGGAATAAGTTTGCGGGACAGAGTAGAAAAGAAGGGGCCGAATCACCCACCGATCACTTTGCTTTGTGCAGGTCGTCGAAGCGCTACGCAACGTCAATCCTTAGTTACGCGAGCTCCTGCAATGCATCAACACTTTGTTAGATTTTCTTCTTTTCCCCTTGCATCGAAATTTGTAATTGCATCCATGAAAACGACACGAAAGCACTTCAATCAAGCCAAGCGGCAAAGCTCCAAGAAAACCATACAGCGGTCCGGTCCCGTCGAAGGGACTCTTATAAAGAGCTCGCGCGCCGAGACGCAGCCCGCTGCATCTAGGACTTGTTCCAACAGAAGTCGTTCCATTAGTTGGATCGATTCTCGTATCTTCCGTCCAAATCGAATTGAATCGATGCCGCAAGGCGTTAACGTTTACCAAGCTTAGCGATCGAGTCAGATGGCCATCTGAGTTCCCGGCCGATCTGACTCGGCGCTAGCATATTATGAAGTTCCATCGCCTATCGAAAGCGGGGCGCTACACTTCTTCCAGTCCAGTTAGATTTAGCGACAATCTAAACATTTAGGCTTCTTATTTGCTTGCATGTTCTGGTATTATTGAGGTTTATTTAGTTTTAGAATCTCGTATAATATTATAAATTTTAAGTTTAGGTCTCCATATTGTCCAGAAGAGAATTTTGGTCTCGTCCTAATGGTTGACTTAGACTGATCACCGTTCAAAATGGAGACCTAAACGTGAATTTTGAATATTATACGATACCTTAAAACTAAACGGAGGGTTATATGACTTGGGTTACTTAATTTGTCACGACCAATCGACAATGAGATTCGTGACACTGTTGTTTGTTTCTATCCCGATCTCAGCAGTCACACAACCCTCTGCAGGGGCTCTAGAGTTGCAATCATTCAACAATATGACCGGGACGAGAAACATCTAATGATACATGATACTCATGAAATCGTACCCATCGAAATTGTCGTCTTATGTGACTTCTAAGATCACGATAGAAGC
The DNA here is from genome assembly GCA_029216955.1 of Iris pallida. Taxonomy (NCBI): domain Eukaryota; kingdom Viridiplantae; phylum Streptophyta; class Magnoliopsida; order Asparagales; family Iridaceae; genus Iris; species Iris pallida. Next base: position 45,647,308 of record JANAVB010005597.1, read on the forward strand.
AAACAACAATGTCATAAGTCTAATTTTCGATTGGTCATAACAAAACTAAATAGTCCAAGTCATACGACTCCCACAACGCAAAACTAAATAACTCTCACATATTTCCGTTTAGTTTTAGAGTCTCCTTAAATATGCAAAATTTATATGCCAACTGTTAGAACGAAATTCAAATTCTATTATGGACAATATAGAGAACTAAACATAAATTTTTAATATTATACGAGACCATAAAACTAAATAACCATATTCTTGATCTCTTGGAAATAGGTGCTTAGAATCCTGCTTCAACCACCTTTAGCATCTAGCTGCCAGAAATGTACAGTATAATTATTTTGTGTTCTTGACTAACACCTTATTACATGGGTAGCATATGTATCATATGTATAAATATAGCCCATTGTGATGCTTGTAATTGTCGGTGTACTACCGGTTGAGGATCGCTGTCCTGGTTGATGCGTGTTTGCCGTGGGCGTTTCTTTGGTTTCTCCAAAGAAATTGAAAGGAAAAAGAAAAAGAAGGTGCTTTGTTTGTTAAGGCATCACATATCTATCAGATTGCATCTTCTTGTGGTTTTTGTCATTTGATGTAAAGAATGACTACTGACGAAGAGAGTTTGACTACAGCAGCAACTAGAAAGCAGATCTAGGCGGAGACATGCTAAACGTGTAATTAACTGTGTTGTTAAACCATTTGAAGCAGGTCACTATTTCCTTGCCGTGTGGAGAACATTCATCACTCATGTTGACTCCATTTTTTAGTCGAAGAAAACGAAGGAAGAATTGTGGAAGGATCTCAGTAAAGTGACAGCCATTATGGACTCTCTCCACTTTTGCTGCTCTCTTTTTCATTGGAAGGTCCAACCTTTCTTTCATTAAAAATAATAGAATAATGCTATATGTACCTCCAAAATGTATCTTATTTATGTCCCTCCATCACATGGTACCGTCTTATTGATCCAAGCAAATAGGAGGGAAGTTGGGGGGGAAGACATATGCGCCAATGGAAGAGGGCCACATGGCGAGGGACATGAATGAGGTACATAAAGCATTTATATTATTATTATTTGTCCCTCCAAATTGTCACTTAAATTATTCTTCCTTACATGACAGCTGACGTGACAACTGACATGACAAATTTTAAAATTAAAATTAAAATTAAAATTAAAATTAATATAAATATAAATATTAATATTAATATTAACATTAACATTAACATGAAAAAATTGGATATTTAATTTTTGGTTTAAAATTTGTTATGTCATCTACCATGTTATATAAATATAATATTATTTAGCATGTCATGTCAATCGCTACATAAGGAGGAATAGTTTGGAGGGACTAATAACATTACTAAAGTCTCTCTTCACCAATCTCTTATTTTTGGGGCGATGATGAGTTAGCCTGTGCGATGCGGGGCATCCACAATGTCGGAGGCCTGACGATATAGGGCTACGAACTGAGCCTGCGTGGGGCAGAATGAGGCGTCCGTGTAGCAAACTTAGTGCACGGTCGTCGTGCGACGGATCGGGGAATCGGCACCATTCGTCCACGGGTATAAGCGACAGGCCGACCACGCGGCCCGTCGTGCGGCGCTGCTGAGGGCGACGAGAAGACGTCCGCCATAAACGATCACAGGCTCGATCGTAAGGGCGTCGGCGATCGTCGCCAATATGCGCGTCGTGCGCATAGAACGGGCGGCTGGACGGAATCGGTAGTCGCAGGCGACAAGGAATCAGTGGCCGTCGTACGGGCGGTCACCCTTAGTCGTCGAGGGCGTCTCTTCGGCGTCGTGGGCAAAGCAAGGTGTTGAGTAACTGCCGTCAAAAGACGGTGTGCTGCCGAGCGGAGCTCTGGAGCGCGTGGAGTGCGCGGGGTGCGTGTGCACGACGATGATGACAAGGCCAACGGACTATGTCCGCACTCCAAAAGTCGTTCCATACGACAAGCCAAGAATCGTGTGCGTGGGACACGATTATACCGAGCCCGCATGCGTTGGAAAAAAAAAAAAGAAAACTCTTATTTTTGTCTGTTAACGTACTAGTTATAGTTTCATCAATATATTTTAATTTTTTGAGCCTTCAATAATTGCTATATTGCTTCTCGAATGCTAAAAACCCTAAAATGTTGGATTTGTGACATAGATGCTTGCGCAGTTTTGCTGACTTATAATGTTTGTTTTACTCGTTTGATAGGACTTAAATAATGCTATATTGTTGCGTCTAGAATGGTAAAATGTTAGATTTGTGATAAAGATGCATGCACATTTTTTTGCTGGATTATGATGCTAGTTAGTTTTTTGTTACATCTCATAATTTAAAATGTTAGATTAGCGATATAGATGCATCAACCAGAAGGTGAAAATTATTCTTCAGCTACTTTTATACCAATAAGGTGGAGCTTTGGGGGGCCCATTTAATTTCCATTTGGGGAATTAAATGGTGGATGGCGGTTGGGTGCAGTACAGATGCAGTATTAATGTGAAGCTAGTGCAGTACAGTATGATACGGCATTCGAACTAAATTTGTTGTAAACTTTCGGACTGAGTTGTAACCTCTCATGTGCATTTGAATACAATGACTTGCTATTGAAAATTTGAACTCACATATATGTTTATAATATAAAAATCTCTTTCAAAAAATTAGTTGTGGGAGCTTATTCATAACCCACCTACCTCTTATATATATAATTTGCCTAATTTGACAGAGGGAACCTTACGTTCAGATGCTGATACTTGATAACCTTCATGTTCAAAAGTGCATAATAGATTTGTCCTGAAGATCTTCTTGTCCACACAAGGTTCAATTTTTTTTGGCAGTAACTATAATGTATCAACTTGAAATAATTTTTTTTTCCTATTAAACATACCAAAACATATATATTTTTTTATCTTTTGAAGAATTTATTTATAAACGGGTTCGAATTATGGAGTTTTACTCGAGACAAACTAATCCGTTCTTTTGCTCGCACCGGCCTCTTGAGGTCAGTAAGACTGCCTTCCTCCACTATCCCGCCGTGTCAGGACGGTTGTGGTGGTGGCGGCAGCCAGATATCTAAATCAATTTGTCACTAATTTGGACATACTTCAATAATTTTAAGGTTGTGTTTGATTGAGGTTTTTTTTCATGGAAAATATTTTCATTATAAATTTTCCACCAATTGTAGTGTTTGATAGCTTATATTTTCCATGGAATTATTTTCCAAAAAACTATCATTTTCCATATTTTCATCTAAAATGGTAGAAAATAAAATTTGTCCAACCCATAGAAAAATATCATTTTTCATGAAAAATAACTATTTTTCGCGTAAAATAATGGCAATTAAACACCCAAATTAAGTTTTCCATAAATTCTTTTTAAAATTTCATGGATTTTTTTTTGGTTTTCTTAAGGGCACTACCACTATTACTTGGGGCTAGTCCAAAAATGTTTCAAAATATTACAAGTTTGCCATCAATTTTTTTACTTGGGACTAGCCCAAGCAAAGGTATAAATACCAACTTTTTTTTTTCTTTTTCTCTCTCGGTCTACTATTTTCTTCTCTCCCTCAACTCTTTTCTTCTCTTCCTCAACCAACATTTCTAGGTCAAAGAATTTAACCCCAATTTTTTTTCCAACCTACATTTTGTGAAGATTGTTGGTAATTTTTTTAGTAGTAGTGTCATTGACTTCTCCCATTTATTGGTAAGTCATCGAATTAATATATGTTTAAAGTTTTTAACATGAATTTTACATATAAAAGTTGAATTATATGTGTTTAATGTAGAAAAAATGAACATGGAAGAACCCGGGTCATCAAATGTAGTAGACTCTCTTTCCGCAAGAACACATTGACGCTTCAGAAGCCCTCTTGGTAACTAAATTTTAATTTTTTATCGGGTGAAAGTCGGGTCTGTGACACAGATGACTGCCACCCCTCTGACAGTCCACATCTTAGGACAAGACTGTCAGAGATGTGGCAGTCCTTCATATTGTAAGGACTGCCAGGCTCGTGACCGTCCTAAATATTGTAAGGACTGCCTCACTCCTTGCAGTCATATTTATTTGCAGAAATTTTCATATTTGATTTGTGTAGTTGTTTAGTTTTATTAACTTTAAGTTCTATTGTAGGTCTTATCATCTTCCTATATTGCGATACCTGCTCCAATTGCAGTCGATGTAGGCCATTTATTCTGGACCAATATTTGGTTTGAATCAAGCGACGGTACGGTACATTGGTGCCGAGAAGTTGGACGAGAAAACAACATAGTTCTTGTGATAACCAGATCGGCCCGAAATCGCCCGAGACGACAAACTGTGACTGTTGGATGTGAAAGAGGTGGTGTGTTCAGAAGCCATAAAAAAGATACATATATCCAGAGTAAAGTTCCAAAAAAAATGCTGAAACGAGAAAATGTGGTTGTCCATTCACGATCTATATTAGAAACGAAGAAGAAGGAAAGTGGACAGTCGAAGTCAAGAATGAAATCCACAACCATGAGATTGCCGAAACACTATTGGGTCATCCATATGTCGGATGGTTGAACAATACAGAGAAGAAGATAGTTGTAATGTCCCAAATTCGTGATACGTATTTAGTGTACGTATACGTGTTTTGGACCCATATTTTATTTAGTCATGATTAGTTATCTTGGTTTATTTTGCATTGGCTTGGTTTTATTGGCATTGATAGTTCAATTGGTTTTAATGGTTCATTGGTTTATTTTGGATTAGTGAGGCTTGATTTATTTCATGATTCATTGGTTTAAATTGCTAGAGAGAGAGTTTATTGGCCTTGACTTGGTTCACCTTGGTTTATTTTGGCTTGGTTTATTTTGGGTTTGACATGGAGAACCACCACCCTACCATAAATATCAATTTCCCTCTCTCTCCTCATTTATTTTTTTTCTCATCTTCTTCCTCATTACTCTTTCCTCTCCACCATTAACACACCACCAACCTAGGCAAGTTGCATCTTGCTATCACTTGAGGACTACATTTTATTTGTCTAATAGCTTTATTAGCTCATTTTAAGCAACATTAGAACTTGGATTTTCTCCATTTGGAGCTTAAAATTTTGTAGATCTAGGATTGAAGTATTTTCGGATTTTGGTGGTTTTGATCTATAAAACTTGTTCATTTTCAAGTTTTGATTGTTCCATGTGGAAGAGAATTCAATTTTATACAAGATAGAACCTTGAAAATCCAAATTTGGTTTTATTTTGGTCAAGATATGAAGATTGGAATTTTAGGGTTCTTGAGAGTTTCCTCTCGGCCTGGAGAAGAAGACCCCCCCTCGGCCTGCGCTCTTTAGCGCAGGGCTGACTTGCGCTCGACCCCCTGGGCTGAACTGCGCAACCACCCTCTCGGCCAGCGTTCCTTAGCACTGGGCTGACCCACGCTCGGCCCTCTGGGCCGAACCGCGCACCCTCCCGCGCAACCTGATCCCTGCGCGCTTGGATCCAGCGCAATCTGACCCTCGCGCAATCCATCCTCTGTGCAACCCGACCTAGCGCAGTTGGCTCCAGCGCAATCCAACCTAGCGCACTTGGCTCTGGCGCAGTTCGACTCCAGCGCGCTTGGCTCCAGCGTAATCCAACCCTGGCGCAACCTGTTCCCCTGAACCCCATGCGCAATCCAACCCTGGCGCAACCTGACCCTGGCTGCCCAGCGCAGTCTAGTCTGGGCACTTATTTGCATTATGTTTTATTTCATCTTCTTTTAGTGCATGGTATTTCCTGTTTATATCCTTACGCCTTTTGACACGACATTGATATGAGCACGATGTGAGCATAGCATGGTTGATGTATTGATTTCTGTGCACAACTTGATAGTGACCCGTGGTGGTGCACTCCAGATAAGTGAATGGCATAGTTATTGAGCGCCATTGTGACGGCTCTATTGACATGATAATGTAATATTGACCTGGACACCGTGGTTGACTTGTGAATGTATTGATAAATGAACCAGTGTGTCTTGCATCATGTCTAGGGCATGGATCCCTGAGTACTACGGTCAGGGGTACATATTGAAATAAACTAAGATTAATGACTAGAATAATTCAGTAGTCATGAAGAGATGTTCTCCAGTTACAGGCGATCCCGTTATTCCGGGCGCAAATGTTTGGACTTGTAGCCTGCCGACGAGTATGGCACATTTCCAGTCCACTGTCATATGGGGCACCTTCTATTGTCACTATAATGACTGTACTCTGTTGTCACTCTAGCGTATTGTACTCTCCATTGTCACTTTTATCATTGTACTCTCTCTGATTGTCACTTAAATGATTGAACTCTCTAGATTGTCACTATAATGTTCGCCTGGATAACCTGGATAGCTGCAGGGCCTGCGACTACCTGGAGCATCTCATTGCATCTTGCTAGTAACTAGGATTGTGATAACCCTAGTTAGTTAATGTAGAAAGCCGTAGGCAATGATTGGCCGTGATTGAATGGATGGAGTCTAGTCCAGTATAGTATTGTCTAGAAGTGATTGATTGTAAGATTGTACCAGAATGATTGAATGATTGTCACTCCAGATTGTTACTATAATGATTGTACTTTATTGTTACTCTAGCGTATTGTACTCCTCATTGTCACTTTTATCATTGTACTCTCTCATTTTCACCTTAATGATTGTCACCTTTAGCAATAAATGATAAGAGACTAAGTTCGGTTCAGGCGAAGGGTTACAATCTCGGTCCTTGTTTGGTTTAAGGATTGTAACCTGGCTTCCGGAATAGTACCTTCGTCTTCTCTTCATATATTGTCCAGCTATATTTTATTTAGCATGATTCTCCAGTTGTCTTATGTCAATGATGCTTCACTTAATTATTTTCTCTGATTGGGACAAGTGCATTGGTAGTGCACAAACCTCAATCTGTGTTACTTATTGTTTTCTTACATGTTGAATGCTAATGATTTATTGGTTTAGTCCTTAAGTGAAGCCTCCTTTGTGGCACTTGCTCTTTCTGGGGTCTGACCCAGCTAGTTTTGTATGGCCAGATACCGGAGCAGCACCGAAGGATCTCCCTGCTTTCCAGCCCGATGGTGACCACCAGGCGTAACCAGGGCATCGAGTGGGTTTCTTTTTGTTCTCCCACTGTAATAGTGTAAATTATTCTTTTGAGGCGTTTAGCCGACGAGCAAGTGTTAGCTCGATTGCAGTTTTTACTTATTGTCTGCCTACGGGCTGTAACATGATTGACAAGCCCCGGGGGTTGATCATGTATGACTGAACTCTTGCTAGTCCTCACATTTTGTAACGACTAGCTTCATGATCATTCCGAATATGTAATGTATGGGACGCCTTACTATTGTGTATTTGGTGGTCTGACATCTTGTAACTATTATTAGTTGGTTGAGATTGAGATAATAGGTTATTTATGACCTTAAGAGACTGATGGATTGTAGTGAAACCCTCACATATCTAGACAGCCGTGACCGTATAGCGGCATGGATTCCATTTCGTTATACGTAGCTGGCTATGTACGCCCCCGCTCTCCAGTATTCTGGTTCTGGGGCGTTACATGGTTTAAGTGGTGGCCCATACAGGTCTTGTTAATCAAGATGTGTGAGGGTTTACCGGATAGATGTCTCAATCTGTACTCTCCTTTGATCTCCACTCGTATCTTCATACCTCCTTGAATTCCTGACTTGATAACATGCTTGTATCATTGATCTATCCTGGTCCTTCTTTAATATCCCTGATGTTATTGCTTCAGTGACATCGTTCCTGTTGATCAGCCAGAAGGAGCTCAGTCCTCAGCAGCAGCCTCCCGAGCCGTGCCTCCTGGAGAACCAGTACCACCAGTTCAGCCCGTTCAGCCTGCAGAGCCCGATGATGGCACTTTGGTAGGTCTCATCAGGACCTTGTTGGCTTCCCAGGATCGTCGAGGAGATGCCTTGCACCAAGCAGTAGAAGATGCTCTGAACAGAGGCGGTCGTCATGGAAACAGTACGGTCAACAGTTTCAAGCGCCTGAACCCTCCATTCTTCGATGGCAGCGAGGATGCCATTGCTGCCGATGCATGGCTACAGGATACAGAGGTGATTCTCTAAGCCGCGAAGACTCCAGAAGACGAGAAGGTGGCTGTGGTACGCCTACAGTTATTGGATCTAGCCCGCAGTTGGTGGGCCGCACAAGCAGTGGGATTGGCAACACCTGTCTCCTGGGCAGTGTTCAGCGAGAAGTTCCAGACCAAGTATTATGATGCAGTGGCTCGATATGACTTGCAGACCAGGTTCAGTAATCTTAAGCAGATGGGAAGGACGGTCGACGGTTATGCGACCGAGTTTTCCAGACTCAGTCGGTTTGCTCCCACCTTGGTGGCAACCGAGTTTGACAGAGCGCAGAGGTTCCAGCAGGGACTTCACCTGGAGATTATATTGGCAGTAGAACAGTTCGAGCATCGAACCTATGATGCGGTGTTGCAAGCAGCAAGGAGGCACGAGTATACCTCCCAGAGAATAGTGGACAGGACCGGAGGTCGGAAGCGGTCCCATAGTCAAATGAACCAGTCTTCGGCACCACCCCCAGCAGCGAGGACTTTAACTATTGGAGCTCCGAGGCGAGCAGCTTCAGTTACGTCGGACCAGCACTCAACCCTGACGTACTCTCAGCAGAAACAGAAGCAAGCACAGTCTTCCGCCGTGGGCTGTTCTTATTGTGGGAAGCCTGGACACGTGGTAGCAGAGTGTCGCAAGGCGTTGGGATTGTGTTTATTGTGTGGAGCACCGGACCATAGGGTGGGGTCATGCCCATTCAGAGTTGATTCAGCATCGATAGTATCTAGTCCCTCGGTTGGGGGACCAGCACCAGCACCAGCACCAGCACCAGCACTAGCACCAGCTCCAGTTCACCAGCAACAGCAGTTCCCGTACCCGAGGCCATTGCCGACTCAAGCCCAGACTTTCCAGCAACAGGACCCGCGGCAGTTTGCCCTAGGCCAGGCTCAGGTTCAGAATCGGCCGAGAGGTATATGTGTCCTCTCATCTTGCTTTTCTACCGTCATTATGCGGGGTGCATGACGTATTTCATGTATCCTAATTGCGACGGAACATCCCGGACCCGAGCCATATCCTAGGTCATTCGAAACTGGTTATTGGTACCAACCCTTTCGTATGAGGAGAGGCCCGTGTCCATGTTTGACCAAAGAGAGAGACCTCAAGCACAAGACTATCTGTTCAGTCCGTGTTGCTTAGAGTCATCCCTCTTTGGGAGAGTCAAACTTGGGAGTATAAGGATGATATCTGATCAGGTCATCCCGGCTGGTTTGACTCGTAAGGTGTAATATCTTTCTTATGCCTTACGTTTCGAATCCTTGCTTGCATGAATGATTGTATGATTGATTGGTAGTGGTAGATTGCCTATGATAGAATAGCTTTTCCTTACATCTCTAGCCTCTTGATTAAATTTCGAGGACGGAATTCTTTTAAGGTGGGTAGGATGTAATGTCCCAAATTCGTGATACGTATTTAGTGTACGTATACGTGTTTTGGACCCATATTTTATTTAGTCATGATTAGTTATCTTGGTTTATTTTGCATTGGCTTGGTTTTATTGGCATTGATAGTTCAATTGGTTTTAATGGTTCATTGGTTTATTTTGGATTAGTGAGGCTTGATTTATTTCATGATTCATTGGTTTAAATTGCTAGAGAGAGAGTTTATTGGCCTTGACTTGGTTCACCTTGGTTTATTTTGGTTTGGTTTATTTTGGGTTTGACATGGAGAACCACCACCCTACCATAAATATTAATTTCCCTCTCTCTCCTCATTTATTTTTTTTCTCTTCTTCTTCCTCATTACTCTTTCCTCTCTACCATTAACACACCACCAAACTAGGCAAGTTGCATCTTTCTATCACTTGAGGGCTACATTTTATTTGTCTAATAGCTTTATTAGCTCATTTTAAGCAACATTAGAACTTAGGTTTTCTCCATTTGGAGCTTGGAATTTTGTAGATCTAGGATTGAAGTATTTTCGGATTTTGGTGGTTTTGATCTATAAAACTTGTTCATTTTCATGTTTTGATTGTTCCATGTGGAAGAGAATTCAATTTTATACAAGATAGAACCTTGAAAATCCAAATTTGGTTTTGTTTTGGTCAAGATATGAAGATTGGAATTTTAGGGTTCTTGAGAGTTTTCTCTCGGCCTGGAGAAGAAGACCCCCCCTCGGCCTGCGCTCTTTAGCGCAGGGCTGACTTGCGCTCGGCCCCCTGGGCTGAACTGCACAACCACCCTCTCGGCCAGCGCTCCTTAGCGCTGGGCTGACCTGTAATGCCCCGCTCTGCATCGGTGCATTACGATGAGTCGTTGACTCGAAGAGTTGTGTTGACCGATAAAGTATCGATGCAAAACGATGCAGGAGTTACGTTGGCCAAAGATAAGCTTTGAGTCGATTGGAATCTATGGATCGAATCGATACAAAAGATAAGTCCCGTTGAGCAAGTGCTGATTTTAGTTGATCTGGTGTGCAGGCTATGCTTTTACGCTGGACGATAAGAGGTCGGCATTTTGCCTTATGCAGTGAAGTGTCCGCGAAACCAAATTGTGGCCTTGCAACGGATTGTGGCATGGGCGCGATAGGCCAAATCAACCGAGTAGTTCAAATGAATGGCTAAGTCCGAGAATTAGCTATGCGACCAAGTTATGGAAGCGAGCCGCTTCAACTCGGCAAAACGACGAGGCGTATCGGCTTAAGGTGGGCGGGTTCTTGACTCTTTCTCCCTATTCCTTCACGTCTAATAAGAATATATGTCATCGTATGCATAAAGTTGCTATGGAGTTAGCGAGCGTGGCTCGGCGAGTAAGTGTCTAAATATGTGTTGAACACTAAGATAGAACATTGAACAATCGAACAATTGAAGTGACGTGCATCAAGTGTACGAGTCGCGGTAGGGCGGTGATGGTAGAACATTGAAAGACAATAACGAGATGTGCACCACGTGCGCGCCTCCGAGAACATTGATTATGTGCCGAGCGTGCCCTCGTGCACTTATGTTACGAAAAGACTAAGTAAATACGGAAGTAGGCTATGCGAATAATATTATGAATGGGACGCGTGAATATGAGTACGAGACGACTAAGCCGTTGGGCGTCGTGCATCAATATGGATGTGTTGGGGCATAACGCCGACGGAGCTCCCCATATGAATGGTGGATTATGTTTATGAGACGCGAATATGTTTATGGTGCGAGACTATGTTTATGGAACGCGAGATGGATTGGAATGTATGACTTGTACGCTATGGCGCGTATTGCATGGTCAATGGACTCGGATGGCCCGTGTATGGGTACGGCTTCCCTCGAACGGTTACGCCGGGGCGCCGGGACCGTTCGGCCTAGGAGGGAATTATGTGTGGTATTTATGGTGCACAACATTCGGACGGATTGCGACCGTCCAGTGCTGTGATAAGCTATGATATCCGTAAGTTTGGGATCCTTCGGATACTGGGCTAGCAACCCGTATCGAAGTGATTGTAGGCTTACACATAAGAGATGCCAAGTCCATTACGGTACGAAACACCGTGACCTTCATATAGTTAGGGCCGGTGGGCTGAGATGAGAGCTGGGTGCAGGCGCAGGGCCTGCCACCCATTATGCATATGTTTACGTTTATGATTGGTCGGTTGTACGAATCGTATGTTTGCCTATGTTAAGTTCTAACCACTGCAGGCTAAGGAAAATGGGACAGGATGTGCACGATCACTATGTTTATGTTCCTATTATGCCTAACTGTATCTGCTGCAGGAACACGGGATATGGGACACATTTATGATAAGTTGTTATATATGAAGATTGCCATGAAATAGATCCTAAGGCTAAATAGAAAGATCACAAATTAAGATGCATGTTCCACTAAATGATTTAGTGTTTGGTTTGGGTGCGAGCGGATTTTGATCAGTGCGAAGCGAGGACGAAAGCACTAATCCCCCACTAGTTTATGTGCAGGCTCAGGTTATGATCGGCTCGGGGCGAAGCTTGGCTTGGACGTGCCGAGGCATGGAGTCCTTGGCGTTCAAGAGGAGCCACCGCATATGCGTTCGGACTTGCGACACGGAGATGTTCAGCCGAAGACTACTTGGTGGCTATAAAGAGGCATAATGTATGGAACAAATGTAATCCTTTGTGAGCTAGAGAGATCATGAGCGTTGTAGCCAATTGGCATATTATGTTGGGCTATTCAGAGCCTTGTAATCTTCACTTTGTTATCAATAAAAGAGATTCTTATGTTATACTTTGTTTTCCTTCCGCTGCTTATGTTATCAAATTGAGATAGTTCTATGTGACCCTATTATCTTGCCTTACACGAGCGCAACTCCAGGCTCGTGCGGCATCACGCCCCAGCGAGGACGATGATTCGGGTGAAATCTAGCGAGGACGAGCGATTTCCCGGGTCGGGGCGTGACAAGTTGGTATCAAAGCGGTTCCATCCTCTGGACCGTGAACGAATCTCTTTGACCCTCAGTTGCTTCGTTATCGAATTCAGTTGACTCTAAGTTGTTTCCGTAACCGCATGGCTCATGGATCTGCTCGACGCTACATTGGATGTTCCATACAATAAGTCTATATTAAGTGCGTACGTCTGCCACAAGTATGTCCTGACTATCACGCTACCTCTGAGTGCCGTCGGAGAGTGTTGGTTGCACAAAGTGCAACGGGTTATGAGATTATGGTTTCCCGAAGTACAACGAGTTATGGAATGTTGGTCGCACGAAGTGCAACGAATATGGTGATATTGGTTGCATGAAGTGCAACGATATGTGTGGTCGGTCGTACGAAGTACGAGGAGTTATGTGTTGTTGGTTGCACGAAGTGCAACGGTTCGATATGTGAGGCGATACGTGTTATGTTGCTATGCAAACGGTTATGTGTTGTTGGTTGCACGGAGTACAGCAAGTCGTAAATCGTTCATTGCATCGGTGCAACGAGTCGATATGGTATGATGCATGTTGTATGGCTATGAGGATGGATAGCGATATATTGCACGAGATTGAGTAAAGAGCTTGAGTATCGAGAATGAGTTGTTGCACGAGTTGCAACGAGCGAGATTCAGAAAGATCGTAGATGCGATAGTAACGAATCGAGTTAGTCGCAGAGTCGAGTTGAGTAGGCGAACGTTTATGTTGGCCGTATGTCGCGTTGAGCTTTGAATAAGCGAATGTTGCGGGTGTGATCGATATGATCGCCATGACACGGTTAGATTGAATGTGTGTCAAACTTGAGCGAACGCTAGAGCTAGGATCGGAAGGATCGCCATACGAGGTAGTTGGTTGAGGAATAGATGTCGGACCTATGCGGAATGCGATGTCGAGTAATGACTTGATTTTGAGTGGTATATGCAATACCAATTATGCGATCAGCATAGCGAAGTATTGTATCGATAAAGATAGGCTTGATCCTGAGTGGTATATGGGATACCACTTAGCGATATCTATGTTAAGCCGGTTGGTGACTTGCGATAGATTTCGTCGAGACGATTATGTGGTTACGATATGTTTGTCCTCAACGGACGGAGTAGTAACGAGACTCGAGTGGGGAATGACTTGATAGAAGTCGATGCAAATATGACTTGATGAAATGAGTTGAACGATTATGCGTGATGTCGTACTTATGGATGATACGTCGGACGAGGATTCGTTAAGTGTAAGTCGAACGATAAGTTGAGCATAGCGAAAGAATGTTACGTGGAGGAAATAGTCGACCCGGTCGAACTTATGTTGAGTTAGTGCGGAGACTCCTTCAGAACGAGTTGAGTAGGTGCGAAGAAATCGTACGAATGAATTTGGGTTAGCGCGATGAGTCGGTAGCACGATTGGAAGTGCGAGTTAGGGATGTGAGAACGGATATGTGAATTGGAAATTGTGTTGCGATTTTGGTAGTGAGTTATAATGGAATGAATCTTGATAAGTGCGAGACTTGATTCGTATTCGAGTTCGGATAATGGTAATGATTGCAACGGGTTTGAGCTTATGAGAAAGGAAGATTTTCAAGTTATGCATATCGACGATGGTATTGAGGCGTATCAAAGACGATATGCAATAACTCGGGGATACTCTGATCGAATGAACGAAAAATTATGTTGAGCATTGTTGTTGGATGAATAAGATGCAAGTTAAGTTGATAGAAGTTTGGATGATAACGGTAGGAATGCTTCGAAGAATTTGAGAGTCGATGGATGTTACTCGGAAGAAAACGAAAGTGCTTGATTGTTTCGAGGATAACCACTATGTTGATATTCTTGTCTTATGCGAGTGCAACTCTAGCACCGCACATGCGTCATGCCAAATTAGGGCGATCGTTCCGCGTGAGCGCTGGTATGGTGATTCATACAGCGGGGATGATCAAACTTACCTGGCATGGCAAATCGGATTTGACTTGTGGTTTGATGCGAAAGTTGTTCGAGGATGGTTTAATGAGTATGGAATGCGTCGGACTATGATCACGAATATGTAAACTCGGATTTGAGGCGAGTAGATGTCATACGACTAGCAAGGATAGTCGACGGTAATGCATGAGTGATTCGAGTAGTAACGACGTGCAATAAGCATAAGTGATTCGAGTAGTAACGACGAGCAATGAGCATAAGTGATTCGAGTAGTTATCGGCGCATCAGTTGCGCGGGGGATAGATAAATTGCGGATTGGTAAAGTATGACTGATTAGGTAAAGTCGCATAGGAAATGTCGGGAATTGATTTGGCTCCGCGATAGAATATAGCATGGTTCGTTGTAACTGTCCCTCGTTGATGATCTTCAATTATCGAGCGTAGTTTCGGGGCAGAAGATCCTAGAAGACTTGACCGCCAAATCAAGTTAATGTGGGAAACCGTAGGACGACCCTAAAGAAGTCGAACAAAAAATTCGTCGAGGATGAATGATAAGGTAGTGCATGTGGAGGATAAGTCTAAATGAGCGAGTATCGTGTTGCGTAAGTTAGCGAGTACTAGAATCGATATGGTCAGAAAAGTTATGTTGGATCGAAGAGATATTGAGGAACGTACTTAGCGTGATGACGCGGCAAGGCGATTGTAAGGATTCTGCAATGCGCGAGAGCGACGAATAACAGAATGACCCTAAGAGTTGTGTCGTAGGTCGGTTTGAGTAACGGTTAGGCTATGTATGTTGAGCGCGCTATCTATGTTACGAAACGAACTAGTCGGGATTGATTCGAGAATTGAGTAAAGGATTCGTATTCTGTCGAGAATCGGGGATGAGCGTATCGTAAGAGACCTTGGGTCGAAAAGATTGTTGCCTTTGAGCATCGTAGACTCAAGTTGACCTCTTGTGTCGGGAGAGATTAAGCATGATGTCTGGATAAGTTACCTAGCGGGGGTAGCCCCAGACGCGATGCGTAGGCAGTTCGAGAATGTGGGTCGTGTTGGAAATATTGTGTGCGAGACTTGGTGCAAATGGTAGGCAAAGGAATTCGAGACATGTTGGACTTAGTCCATGTCGTTAAGGTCAAATATTATAAATGATTGGATGAAAGACTTAAGTTATGTGAGAGACAGGAAACGATTGGGCGAGTAGGCATTGTGGAGAATTGTTGCGATCAGATGCGCAATGACTTGACGCAATGCATGCGTTAGATGACCGTCGAGAAACTTATGAGATTGAAGTTACGGTTTGAATTAAGTTATGTGCAAGATGTTGGAAGATGATCGCATGTTATGGAATACACATACGAGGAGTATTTTGGGAATAGGCGCTTAGATATGACTAAGTCGAGAATGGAACGATGGGTGCTTGAGGATTTAAGCTGAGGGTATTAGTTTGTCCCGATATGCTACAACTGAGCTTGGCTGAAATGTATATATTGGTGGGACGCCTAAAATATGTGTATGATCCAAACTAAGTTGTATGATTCCAACGATAGTAGTACGAGATCGTAAAACGATCTAGCGAGGCACTTGGATTAAGTGTTGATTTCGGTTCGAGGACGAACCTGATTTTGAGTGGTATATGACCCGCGCTCGGCCCTCTGGGCCGAACCGCGCACCCTCCCGCGCAACTTGATCCCTATGCGCTTGGATCCAGCGCAATCTGACCCTCGCGCAATCCATCCTCTGCACAACCCGACCTAGCGCAGTTGGCTCCAGCGCAATCCAACCTAGCGCACTTGGCTCTGGCGCAGTTCGACTCCAGCGCGCTTGGCTCCAGCGCAATCCAACCCTGGCGCAACCTGTTCCCCTGAACCCCATGCGCAATCCAACCCTGGCGCAACCTGTTCCCCTGAACCCCATGTGCAATCCAACCCTGGCGCAACCTGTTCCCCTGAACCCCATGCGCAATCCAACCCTGGCGCAACCTGACCCTGGCTGCCCAGCGCAGTCTAGTCTGGGCACTTATTTGCATTATGTTTTATTTCATCTTCTTTTAGTGCATGGTATTTCCTGTTTATATCCTTACGCCTTTTGACACGACATTGATATGAGCACGATGTGAGCATAGCATGGTTGATGTATTAATTTCTGTGCACAACTTGATAGTGACCCGTGGTGGTGCACTCCAGATAAGTGAATGGCATAGTTATTGAGCGCCGTTGCGACGGCTCTATTGACATGATAATGTAATATTGACCTGGACACCGTGGTTGACTTGTGAATGTATTGATAAATGAACCAGTGTGTCTTGCATCATGTCTAGGGCATGGATCCCTGAGTACTACGGTCAGGGGTACATATTGAAATAAACTAAGGTTAATGACTAGAATAATTCATTAGTCATGAAGAGATGTTCCCCAGTTACAGGCGATCCCGTTATTTCGGCCACAAATGTTTGGACTTGTAGTCTGCCGACGAGTAGGGCACATTTTTAGCCCACTGTCATGTGGGGCACCCTCTATTGTCACTATAATGACTGTACTCTGTTGTCACTCTAGCGTATTGTACTCTCCATTGTCACTTTTATCATTGTACTCTCTCTGATTGTCACTTAAATGATTGAACTCTCTAGATTGTCACTATAATGTTCGCTTGGATAACCTGGATAGCTGCAGGGCCTGTGACTACCTGAAGCATCTCATTGCATCTTGCTAGTAACTAGGATTGTGATAACCCTAGTTAGTTAATGTAGAAAGCCGTAGGCAATGATTGGCCGTGATTGAATGGATGGAGTCTAGTCCAGTATAGTATTGTCTAGAAGTGATTGATTGCAAGATTGTACCAGAATGATTGAATGATTGTCACTCCAGATTGTTACTATAATGATTGTACTTTATTGTCACTCTAGCGTATTGTACTCCTCATTGTCACTTTTATCATTGTACTCTCTCATTTTCACCTTAATGATTGTCACCTTTAGCAATAAATGATCAGAGACTAAGTTCGGTTCAGGCGAATGGTTACAATCTCGATCCTTGTTTGGTTTAAGGATTGTAACCTGGCTTCTAGAATAGTACCTTCGTCTTCTCTTCATATATTGCCCAGCTATATTTTATTTAGCATGATTCTCCAGTTGTCTTATGTCAATGATGCTTCACTTAATTATTTTCTCTGATTGGGACAAGTGCATTGGTAGTGCACAAACCTCAATCTGTGTTACTTATTGTTTTCTTACATGTTGAATGCTAATGATTTGTTGGTTTAGTCCTTAAGTGAAGCCTCCTTTGTGGCACTTGCTCTTTCTGGGGTCTGACCCAGCTGGATTTGTATGGCTAGATATCGGAGCAGCACCGAAGGATCTCCCTGCTTTCCAGCCCGATGGTGACCATCAGGCGTAACCAGGACATCGAGTAGGTTTCTTTTTGTTCTCCCACTGTAATAGTGTAAATTATTCTTTTAAGGCGTTTAGCCGACGAGCAAGTGTTAGCTCGATTGCAGCTTTTACTTATTGTCTGCCTACGGGCTGTAACATGATTGACAAGCCCCGGGGGTTGATCATGTATGACTGAACTCTTGCTAGTCCTCATATTTTGTAACGACTAGCTTCATGATCATTCCGAATATGTAATGTATGGGACGCCTTACTATTGTGTATTTGGTGGTCTGACATCTTGTAACTATTATTAGTTGGTTGAGATTGAGACAATAGGTTATTTATGACCTTAAGAGACGGATGGATTGTAGTAAAACCCTCACATATCTAGACAGTCGTGACCGTATAGCGGCGTGGATTCCATTCCGTTATACGTAGCTGGCTATGTACACCCCCGCTCTCCAGTATTCTGGTTCTGGGGTGTGACAATAGTCGAAGACTTGTCCACTTCCGGAGTTGCACCAAGACAAATATATTCCGTCATACGACATGAAGATGAGAAGAACAAGTCTACAATGAAATCAATATACAATGCCCTATCTACTTTGAACGCTATTCGGACGAAATCAAGAATGACGATGCAAGAAGTGCTTAAGTTGCTTGCAGATAATCATTATATTGAGTTCCATAGAAGACATCCCCAGAGTAATGAAGTCATTTCACTCTTTTGGGCTCATCTCGATTGCACCAATCTGGCCAGGTGTTTTGTCGATGTGTTAGTCCTTGATTGCACGTACAAGATCAATAAGTTCAAGATGCCTCTCTTTCATGTTGTCAGGTTCACCTCTACTTGGAAAATATTTTCAGTTGCTTTTTGCTTCATGAAGAGTGAGAAACTTGAAGACTACACATGGACGTTGGAGAAACTGAAAATACTTTACACCGGTCATAGAGAGCCGTCTGTTCTTGTTACCGACAGAGAGTATGCCCTAATTAATGCAATTCATATTATTTTTTCTCAAGCGGATACATTGCTATGCACTTGGCATGTCAATCGTAATATTCAATCTCAATGTAAGTTGATGTTTCGGAAGGTGGATGGTAAACTTGACATGCAAATTTTTGACGAATTCTATAATGACTGGAATTGTGTATGGCGAGCCTCTACGATTGCCAGTTATGACCCCACATGCTTCTTGTTCAATCAAAAGTGGAAGGCGAGGGAGCCGACATGCATTTTTTACGTCAAAGATACATGGCTTGAACCACACAAAGAACAATTCGTCTTAGCATGAACGAATATGGTGAAGCATTACGGCACGACAACTACCGTATCGAAGGAGCACACTCGATATTGAAGAGACACCTAAGACCATCTCTCGGCAACTTTGTCTCGGTTTGACAAGCTATACATCTATCGGTAAACCAGACGGTGAACAAAATTAAGACATCATTTGAGATGAACTTAAATATAGTCAAGCATTAGCATAGAAAGGAAACACTCTTGGATGCTTTAACGCGTATGGTATCTCATAAGGCGTTGGCATTAATATTTGATGAGATTGATAGGTCAAAGTTTGTCGAATTTGATCCCGAGGTTTACAGGTGTGTACATCGACATACACTGGACCTCCCTTGTGCACATCAGATTAATGAATATCGTCGTAAATCCATTCCTATTCCAGTAGACGCTGTCGATGAATATTGGAGGCAGTTGTCTATAATGCCCGTGGTAAGGAGGGACGCTAATTTTTTCTCTTTGCCGCAAGTGAAACTTCTCCACGCAAGGTGGTGTGCCTCAGTAGGAGTGGAGCGGGCGTCCATTGAGCTTAAAATCCAAGAAATTGCATGCCCGGTGACTACTAGAATGCATGAGCCGTCCGTTATTTCCAATCCTAAAGACAGGCCTCAAACCAGATTAACTAATTCACAGAAGAGAAGGCTGGAGTCAACTAAGAGAGATCCATCGTCCTTTGAGCATGTTAAACGAAGCTTATAGCAACCTCCGCCTGTACGGAAGGGCAAGCTTGTCATTCGTCGAAAAATAGAGAAAATGGACCTTCCAAGAAAAGATACCATTGCAAGCCAAACACTGAGTTTGTATATTGACAAATTTCAACCTGAGATTCATAATTACATTTGGTCTATTGTCGATGTCCCGGGTGATGGCCATTGCGGATTCCATGTGCTTGCAAGACATCTTGGTTTTTCTGACAAAGACGGATGGAGACAGGTGAGGCAGGAGCTGTACGAGGAGTTAGAGACTCGTCTTCCATTCTACTCCCGCATCCTAAGCGAAGAAACAGTTGCAAGTTTGTTGTTAAGTATCCCTTGTACCGACAGTGTGACCGGGGAAGACCACTATATGTCCGTCCCGTCGGCCGATTATTTATTTGCTAATAGGTACAAGATACCTATTGTACTTATCTCATCGAGTATTAGCAATACATTCTTTTCGATGTGCGCTCCTCCGGCGGAGCACGAACATTCTGACCTATGTACTATAGGTCAAATCGAAAAACACTTCGTCATACTAAAGATGATCGATCATTCTCCGATTCCTCTACCTTCAACAGTTTGGTACAAAAAAGCACTAGTCGAAGCCATCGCCTGGACCACACCTTTCGTTGATCAAATCAACCATTGTAAGAAGTTGTTGAAGATTGAGGAGCCAAGCTAGAGACTTACATGTTGGCCACTATGACGTCGAATTCGACTGAGTATGGATATACTTACAGTTTGACATTTTGTATATGGAGGACCACTTTTGTATACAGTAAATTATGAAATATGAAGTCCAGTATATGTTTTTCACTTTTACCTGTGTGCTATATGTGTTTACCTGTGTTCAAGATTTATGAAAGTATCTGTGTCAAAATGTATCAATTTGTTAAAGTATCAGAGTTTGTATCAGGACTGCCAGCACCCTGGCAGTCATACATGTAGGACTGCCAGGGTGCTGGCAGTCCTAAATAAAACTCTCTGTGAAGAGAGTTTGACATACAAACTCTCTTCACAAAGAGTTTGTATCAGGATTGCCAGCCCCCTAGCAGTCCTACACTAATGTAGGACTGCCAGGGGGCTGACTGTCCTAAATGAAACTCTTTGTTAAGAGAGTTTGACATATAAACTCTCTTCACAGAGAGTTTGTATTAGGACTGCCAGCCCCCTGGCAGTCCTACACCAAGGTGCTGTCAATCCTAAATGAAACTCTCTGTAAATCTCTTCGCAGAGAGTTTGTATCAGGACTGCCAGTCCTTGGCAGTTCTACACTAATGTAGGACTGCCAGGGTGTGTAGGACTGCCAAGGTACCGGCAGTCCTAAATGAAACTCTCTGTGAATCTCTTCACAGAGAGTTTGTATCAAGACTGTCAGCCCCCTGGCAGTCCTAGGACTGCCAATGTGCTGACAGTCCTAAATGAAACTCTCTGTGAAGAGAGTCAGGACTGCCAGCCCCCTGGCATTCCTGATACAAACTCTCTGTGAAGAGAGTTTGACATACACACAAACTCTCCAGATTACGAAAACCAAATAACAATAACATGTCCACATCCAAATAAGATCCAAATAACAACAATATATCTACTATTATATATCTAAATTATGACAATCATATCCAACTTACATCCAAAAGAAGATCCTAATTACGACAATCAAGTTTCCAAATAATAACAACCATATCCAAATTACATCCAAATACAAAATGATTTAAACATCCAACTACATATCATGCTGGGCCTTCGTACGCGCCTCTATATTATGCATAAAGGGGAACTCGACCTCGTCGTCGATGCGCTCCATCTCGGTGGCGATTGCGACACAGTCCTCGCTTTGGCAACCTCTCCGGAGTGATTTGGCCAATTCCTTCACCCTTTTAGACTGTAAATGAAAGTATCAGTGAATTAAGTCTACAAACATGGAAATATTAGGATGACTACAAATACGGAACTCACCATCTTCACCAATGAAGCATACAAGATATTTTTTGAAGGAAGAGGTTCCAGAGCTCCCATGGCCACGGGACCTGGCTTTGTAGGGTTCGACAACTTAGGATGTCCTACCCCCAGAAAGTACGGTATGTAGTCCTCGCTGCAGTCGGCCATCTCCTTGACCGGTTGTCTTTTATCTTCTCCAAGCACATGTTGTTGCCACTCGGAGTAGAAGTCGGTCACCCAGTCGAATTCCACCGGTTTGTAATTCAAAGGTTGAGTCCCGTACGGAGGCTCCCGCATCCTTAATGTGCGCTTCGGCACAGTTTGTACGAAGCCAAACTGACGAAGTACTCGATCCGGCATGTACAGCTTCGTGATTTCATAGCATGTGATCATGCTATGAAATAAAGCAACTGTTTCCACATGACGATTCTCCTCGCATAAATCCCGATATGGATGCCAAAATTTCTGTAGGAAAAAAGTTTACAGCAAAACAAATTAACATAAAATAGTTAACAACAAAACAAATTAAGATAAAAAAGTAAGTCAAAATTTGGTAACTCTTCTGGTACCAAATTATCTGGTAGTTCACGAATGGAAGCTAGTGTTTGAGAATTTTTTGTTTTCAGCTGCGTTGGCCTCTATCGACACAGTTTAGGAAGGTGGTCGCCATACCCTGGTTTCAGCTCACCCCGCCTGAGCATCGAAAAGTGCTCGTATATCCATGCTTATACAATTTATATATAAATAGTCAAAAATTAAACAATAAAATTTCGTATACGAGATTAAATTGTTAGAAGTTTTCTTACATGGAGCAGAGTCTGGCATCCGGCCATTGCCTTAGTCCCGACACAGGATGCGATACCAAGCTCGTGGTAAAGATTGGCTAGTATACCGCTTTCCCAGGATATGTCAATGACGTCATCTACTTTAGATAAATTCAGAATGTACCTAGCATGTATTGAGGTTCCGGACTTGTCCGGAATGCCGACCGATCCTTGGATGAAGAGGATGTACGCACGGGCCACCATGTCAACAGTCTTATCATCATCATCGTCCTCCATCTCCATGAAGTTCTCCACCAAAAATGACAGAGGAATTCTGTAGGTCTTCTTGAAGCCGGACAGGGTTGTAAAACTGGTAGCCTCAACTCCAAGATGATCTGATACAAATTTTACGATATTTTCATACCATTTAATTGATTTCTCATTGTTGTACATTTTCTTGGTCATGACGTGCCCGGTAACTGGCATGTCCAGTATCTGATGGACATTGTCAAGTGTAATGGTCAACTCTCCTGCTAGAAGATGAAATGTGTTGGTCTCCTGAAGCCATCTCTCCACAAACGCGGATATGAGGGCACTGTCCATTGTCCTATAGGTGTATTGAGCCAAATTGTACAAGCCACTCGGAATGACCTTGCTCTGGACGGCCTCCGATAAGCTGTCAAACTGCCAGGCCACGGTTTTCTTTCCGTGGCTCACAACCCTAAGCATACGATATGTCCTCTGTATGTCGGACAACCAAAAAATAGTATAATAAATGAAAGCCCTAAACATAACAATTATTATATATATATATATATATATATATAGTATAATAAATGGAAGCTTACAAACTTAATGTACATACCGGGTTCTTCCATATTTCATAAGCAATTTGGTTCTCAAATGAAGTCAACATTGAGCAACCTGACAGATGGACAGGCTCCTGAGAAGGACCGGGCTCCTGAGAAGGACCAGAACCGTCACGTGATAGAAGTCGGCCAATAGGCACGTCGTCGTCATCAGAAGAAGCCGGAGGACTAGGAGGAGCTCGTTGCTTCGACCGAGCAGGAGGAGCCGATGGCTGCGTCCGAGACCGATCAGTCGCTCCAGTGACTTCCCTTTCTGGAGCCGGTTCGGAGATTCTAATCGGTCTTTCGAGAGGACGTCCCTCAGTGCGTTCCTTGTGCCTTGACATGGTGGACCGTATTCTTTTGGGAGCGGCCGGAGGACTGCAGGACAACATACAGTTATTAAATAATAGAAACGAAAATAGACAACAGGAAAATATAATGTTAAGAAGTCCTAATGTCACCTCCCAGGCTTGAATTAGGACAACATATTTGCTAACAACCCTGTCCTAATCCTTGTTAGCAATTCGGCAACCGGAAAAAATTCGGGATGACAAAAATACGAGTATAAATCGGCACAATATAAGTAAAATACGGTAAAAAATTCGGTCAAAGAATCGTCTAACTAAAAACATTCGGATTAGATTTAATTCGTGTTTAGTACGTTTCATAAGAACAAATTCGGCACTAAAAATTCGGCATATATATATATGGCCTACCCACCTCTACTCTTTCATAAACAAGGGTTCAGTGTGAGAATAAGATGAGGTTGGGGAACATTATATAAAGAAAAGAAAGTGAAAGTAGGATGGAAAATCGAAAGATTTTTCTTTGATTGTTACAAGCAACATGTGCAAAGATTCTTAGGTTTCTTTTTTTTGTTACAGCTGTGAGATTTTTTTTCTTTTCTTTTGATAATTGTGCCGGTCTTAATATTTAATAGCACCAAGAGTCAAGAAAGTGAAAACTGTTGGGTTTCTCAATCAAGTTTTTTTGGCCGAATGTTTTAAAAATTCGTACGGTATGTGTTTAAAACTTCACAGGTTTAAAATTCGCGTACAAGTCTGAATTTTTCAAACGTACGTAAGTATTATACGTTTATGTAAGATACGGAAAAATTTGCGTATAATACGCGTTTTATTCGGGTGATTGCTAACAAGGGTCCTAATGTTAGATTGAACCAGGACTGCCAGGGTCGTGGCAGTCCTACTATAAAGTAGGACTGTCAGACTCCCTGCAGTCCACTTGTGAAAGAGGACTGCATGGAGTTTGGTAGTCCTACTTTACAGTAGGACTGCCACGACCCTGACAGTCCTGATTTTGTCACCCTCGACTGTAGCAGCCGAACGGCCACAACGACACGATCGTTTGTCGTGTTCTAGGGTTAGGATTTCAAATAATGTGTGCGAATTATCGTGTTCTAAAAATTCATTCATGAACCCTAAAGTGATTCTAAACCTAATTTATCAAAACTTTTTCGAGAATTAACAAAGAATCTTTGAATTTGAAATTTTTTTAGAAAAATCTAGAAGAAATTAGGGAAGAACATACCTAGACTCCGATGATGGTTTGGACTTTCGTGTCATCTCTTGGAATGGAATGGTGGAGAAGAGAGTGGTGGAAGAATTTGGAATGTAGTGGTGGAGGAGTGGTGGAGAAGAGAGTAGGGTTTTAGGATTTGGGGGAGATTTTGGAAGAGAGAGAAAGAAAATGAGGAAATGAAATGAAAATGAGGGTTTGGGGGTTTGGGCTAGCCCCAAGCAAGCCCCCAGCAAAAGTTCCACCTTCTTGGGCTGCCCCCAAGTAAGAACTAGTCCCAAGTAAAAGTGGTAGTGCCCTTAGAAAAAGACTTTTTTTCTATGAAAATAATTCCATGGAATTAATTTCTTTTCCACATATTTTCCACCGCAATTTTCAAATGAATATTGTTGATCCCTTTCCTATCTATAACCTCTGTTTGTGATCTCACCAACCTGATTTTTTTTTGGGTCTCATATTTAAGCCTTATGTTCTAATGCCCTATATATTCGTCTGTGTTGTCCCCGATTTGAAATTCTTAGCTTACATAGTAAATATCGGAGAAATCTTGCAAACGCATACGCTAAAATTTGATGGCAGCCACTTGGAAGAATAATACTCCAATGCATGCATGTTGAGACTCTGCACATGAAACCATGAGTCAGTGCCAACCCATCGAGTTTGTCTCTAAGAATCATGCCAAAGAGCGTACGTAACTGCTTATAGTAAATATGCAATTGTCAATTATGTGATAAAACTAGAGGCATACCGAAGTCTATTATGTGATAAAACTACCGAACTCGAATAACTCTTGTGGTTATTGAGGAGAGGTATAAGATCCCGGCTGGGTGGCGGAAGATCAGTGGATCTAGCCACATGGGCGTATTATTGCTTCCATTTATTTGGTGAGAGTTGGGGACAGTGAGTCCAACAGACATGCAATACAGCGTGCACAAAGTCTCGTACGTATCGTCGGATATCTCACAAAAAAAAAAAAAAAAAAAACTAGAGCATGACAAAAAAATTCAGAAGAAAAAATTACATGTGCATATACATTAACATGCCAAAGGGATAAACTTGACTATTAGATCCGAATATTCAAATATAAATCAATCAAACTCTTGTTCTACAATCCATCATGGAACTAAATGTTGGGTTTCACAAGAATAAGGAGAGAAGGCCTCTAAGAAAGAAAGAAAGAAAATGGCGAATAGTGGTTATTGATAAAATTTCCAGTGACATAATCAAGGGTCAGCCACAAAGACTACTAGAGTAGCATACTTACTGGGTCTACAAAGTACAAACTTTGGTCGGCAGAAATCTCGACCAATTTGGCTGTTTTCTCATGTGATAAACGGATAACACTTGACTAGCTAGGGTGGTTGCCGTATCCGTCTCCATCATCTCCCAACTGAGATTCGGCTGTCGATGTCCCCTAGTTTCATATCCCAACATTTTATTTTTCTTTTTCTCTTTGAAATGTTTATATCCAGAGATTCATGAACCTAGCTATACCAGTCAGCCCTATCTTGCCTTTGAACTTCAGGGCTATAGACTTTTCACTTGCAGCAAGTTCATTTTTTCCAATATTTGGTGGGTAGTAGCTGCGAGTAGCATAGGGCTCATATATGGCAGTTTATGATATTCTAAGAGTTCTGTATAAATTTTCTAACATTTTAAGGGTCATGTTATTGCAGTTTTTAAAAAATAGGGATGCCTAAATTTAAGAATGGATATTTCGGTTAAAGGTTTTTTTAGATCTTTCGATTTTTTGGATCCTATACGATTACACAACTTGCATATACCCAGAAACGGTCCGAGTCATACACATGGAGAGTAACACGTTTGGTTCGAGATTGCAATGAAGTAGAAATAACTCATGGAACCATTTGAGTACTCTTCGAGGTATCTGTCTTTGCATTAATTGTATTTGGAAAGTTCTCATATATTTAGTAGCATTCTTACTTTAGGTTGCTGCATCAATCTTTCCAAATTGACCATTCTATCCGATGTCATTATGATGCAACTAGCCTCGAGATGACTATTTAACAGAGGAAGAACAATTTCATCAGTCAATCGTAAAGGTCAATTACGTGACACATTCGAACTCTCCGGACTGCTAAAGTGAATAGTATTACTTTCGGCTTGTAGGATAATGTTCCTTATGGTCTCAACACATATGTCACCATGGCATATTTGTTTTAGTTTCTAGGAAACCGATTAGATCCATATTTTATTTACTGCCAAGTTGTCAATTCTCTGAATATAATCAAGAATTAAGCTCTACATCACACATGCCTAATTATTTGAGCCGGATAGTTTAAAAGGAACCACCTTATTACCTTTCCAGTAATACTATATATTAATCCCTCCAAAGTGTCCCTCAAAACTATTTCTCTTTATGTGACAGCTGATGACTCTTAGTTAACTATCTTCAATTTGGTACTAAACTCTCATATGACTTTCTTTATTCCACTGGCAAGACATCAAAGTTCTGAACTTGAGCGCTCAATCATAGATTCATATGCGAGATACAAAGCCAACTCATTGTACATCGAGTCCCAACTTTTAGCTACAGAAAACACTTACACTTTTACTAACTTTGAAATTTTAGAATCACATAACCAGATCTCTTTCAAGTTTGGGTTTCCAACTCACCACATACCAAGGCCTCAACCATTGGCCTACCTAGCCTTTTATATATATGTGAGACTTGGTCTTGTGATTTGATAACTCAAATCTTTATACCCAAAGAAATAGTAACATTTATGTTTTTGTGAAGACTTTGGAGATTGAAAATGGTAAATTTTGGGGTTCCAAAATGTTAACCGGAATTCAGAATGTCACATAGTTTGTTTAAGATCTCCAGCTCTCTTTTGGATATTCTGATCACTATGATACTACTTTGTTGGATATCCCAACGATTTTTATACCACTTTGTTGAAATGGTGGTATATGTCAACTAACTAGATTAACTAGATGAACAAACTTGGTGAGGAAAACAAGATAGAAGATTTTATAGTATTTGGGGAAGATCAGACAATAGTTTTTTAATTTTTACTACTTGGGAAGAGCAAACAATAACCTCCTTAACTTTTTTTTTTCTTCTTCCATATGTAATTACCAAACTACCTATATTAAATTTAATAAGCAATTTTAATTAGTAAACTTAGCTAATGACATTTTTGGAGGAAAAAATTTACGGTGAAGTCTCAACTTTTTCTATTATATAGTAGCATAGATATAGTAGTATAAATATTATATATATTATTGTATAGTTGCATGCATGACTACTTAGGATGACCATATGACAGTCTTCGTAATTACTAAGTTGTCTATTATTGAACCATTTTAATTATTTAGATGAGTATGGATATGCAAAGTATTTTTGGAAGAAAAATTTCACGGTGATCGTCTAGTTTTTACCATTATATAGTAGAATATATAATCAGGAATATGCACCGGCGGCTTTCAACTAGCTAGCAATCTATGCATGTAGCCCTAGCATTTTTAATAATATATTAAAGCCTAGGTGAGATGCCAATAATGACTGCCTAAAAGCATTCTACAAACTAATTTGGTCCATTTAGATCTTCAAGTTATTCGTTTGGTAACCTAACCCAGAAAAAGGGTTCCGTCTCGTTCTTCATATATCATAATATTGTTGCTTATGGTCAGGAATTATTTCTTGTGTAGACCCCTAGATAGTGTGATTTTCAGAAGCATCTTTTTTTCCGAAGTTATGAGCTTTGGATAGTTTTTTTTCGAAGTTATGAGCTTTGGATAGTTTTTTTTTTTAGCTTCTGTCAAAAACTTGCATCATTTAAGTTTTTGCACCTATTAACTTTGGATGGTTGGTAATAATATTATTAGCAATTGAAGTTTAGAATCATGCTACAAATATCGATATTATGCCGGCAAGTTCCTTGTGATAAGGTTACACTCATGTCATTGTCTCTAACTACTAGTAAGGTAAGTCGCCATTGACAATTTTGGGTGAACTAATAACACCTAGAAAAGTACAAGAAAGAAGGGAAAATACTCAAAAACCAACTTCTCTTTTGTTGATTGATTGATTCCAAAAATCATTTGGTACTTTTGGTGACTTCTTTCTTTAGACTAAAAGCAATTAATTTGTGTTTAGAATGGTCATGAACTTGATACCATCCATTATATATCTTGAACCGACTTTAATAATAGTCCATTGCTTATCAA
Organism: Iris pallida; assembly: GCA_029216955.1. Classification (NCBI taxonomy): domain Eukaryota; kingdom Viridiplantae; phylum Streptophyta; class Magnoliopsida; order Asparagales; family Iridaceae; genus Iris; species Iris pallida. The sequence continues at coordinate 45,676,264 of JANAVB010005597.1, forward strand.
GTCCTTCAGCTAACACTATAATTTGTAATGTTCATCTACAACTATATTGGATTTAGTAATCAGACCATCCTAGTAGCATGCTATTATTACAATTCCTTCAGCAAGCACAAAGTAATACAATCTCTGTCTCGAACTAAGTCCAGAACTTATTACATCATCCTCTCTCCCTAGTCTACTCGGGTCTTAATCTCTGCATGCCGATCATTGAATTTTTGCACCTAATGAATCATTCATCAATCCGACGTCACTCGAGTCCATCTTCATCGCACGTACTATTCGTTTTGAAGTCTAGTCTGGATTTGGTAAGAGCAAATTTTGGAGCCCAAATATGACGACATATTTGATTTGATATAAATTGAAAATCTACATTAAAAATCTATTTTGATTAGATTTACAAATTTGTATCAAATATTTAATTTGACCATATTTGGACGTCCATAATTGGGGAGGGATATAATCTACACCGTTGGTTGTTGGTGGACGGCCAAATGGTGGACTACTTTTAGGGTTTTCTAACCCTAAAATTAGGTTTCTCATCTTATTTATATGAGGTGAGGGCGGAGGCACAAAGATATAGCACAAAGTTGAGAATCGAGGTGCTCGTCCACAGGAGATTTAAGAGAAAGTCCGCACTTTGCTCTTAGGACTTCATCATAAAAGACAGAAGGAAGAAGAGATCTAATCGAGGAGTCATCAACTTCGGTTAGGGAGATTATTACAGGTTGGTGAGCGGTTTCAATTGTAATCTCTTTCTTTTCTTCTTGAGTGTGGTGAGGGGTTGAACCTATTAGGACAAATGCGTTCAACATTGTTTTTGTCAATCTTGTAATTTCATCTGAGTTATAGATGTCACGCCCCGCTCCCGTAGGAGCGATCGTCCTCGCTAAGGCGTGATGCCGCACGAGCCTAGGTTGCGCTCGTGCAAGGCGGGTTCCATAACGGCCGATTTCAGCGGCTGCGACGGAGTCGTCGCACAGAAGTCCCATGCAGAGACATTGAATAATAGCAGCAAAAATTTGAACAAAACACAAGTTATTCAAAAGAAGCTCTTTATTGATGTTGAAACAAAGATTACAATGGACGCAAGGCCAAGTTTACAAATCTCTCAAGTTCACTCAAGCTCACATTACAGGTCACTCAGCTCTCTCTCATCTCTCAATACATGTCTTGAGCCAGCGGATGCTTTGGAAGGCGACGCCCATACATTATGTCCCATATAAGTCTTGACTCCATGCGGCTGTACGCTTCGAATCGCCAAGGAACTCCATGCCTCGACGCATCCAAGCGAGCTCCGCGCCACGAGCTTCTACCTGTGCCTGCACATGAAAATTATGTGGGTGTCAGTACTCAACTGTACTGGTGGAATGAGCTCCTAGCCCACCCATACAAAACCAACACGTTTGATTTACTTTGTGCAACATAGTCCCTTCTTATCAATTGTCTTTCTACTCTTGCCTTAGGATCGGTTTTAGGATAGACGCCTTGGCCTATTTGGTATCTCTAGACCATCCCGTGCTTGCAACAACAATGTCGACTCAACAACGTTAACCTATCAAGTCGTGCTTGCCTTTCGGCCAAAATCAGAGACGCAACTACGCGATAAGGCTCCATTTCCGTGTGACCGTGCGATAAGTCCTTGTTGAGGCCGTGCCTCGTAACTCAAAAGAGACTCAATCCTACCGCCGCCTCGCGGCCCTTGCCATCTCGTGGTCCTTTTGCTACTTTGATCACCAACTAACCCAATCAAGACTTGAGGGCTAAGTGTCACTCGACCGACTTTGCCTTGCGGCATTTCCTGACTTAAACTAAAGACAACTCAATTCCAACTTATGCAAACTTATATGCCGACAACTTAAGACTCGATGTCACATCTCGTGCCGAAGCACGTCGCCTATGTTGTAGCCATTTTTAGGCCCAAACACTTGTGTTTCAACCATACACATATTCAACTAGACTAAATCCAAAGGCACACACGCGGATTGTCGCTCGTGCCGACCTATCTATATGAATTGGTCACTAACACCACAAGCTATCCTGGACTATAGTCTTGCTATTCGACGACCCTTTCAACGCAAGTAGCTAGCCCCGCTGAAAGTTCCCGAATAACCCGAGCGGTTCGTCCAGCTACGACTATACTTGTTTCCCTCCGGAACGACACGGTCCCATGGCGCCCAGGTTTTCGCTCGTGGAAACTCCTTTTTGTCGACAAGTTGTCCAATGACCATGCAAGACTCGACACAAATTAACGTCTCACACAGTCATTCCTCTTCCAATGTTACCATCTCTTTCAAACTAATATCAAGACTTCTATCATTTGAGACCCCTCGACGACCCACGGTCGCGAGCATTCTTTCCATGTTACCATATCATTTCATTCAACTCATGAATGCCTATTCGATAGTCCTTTCTCCAAAACTCATTGAATCAACCATTGTTCATGCCTTAAACACTAAGTCCGTGCATCGTGCCTCAAATTGACTTTCGATCTACGCGACGCTATCGCCCAAGTCATACTTTATATGACGGGCCTTGAGACCATAAGACTATGTGGTTATACCCAACCGTAGAACTCGTAGAACCGTGCTTGCTACCACTCCGATAGCCTAACATAACTTGCCTGACTTAAACGCACAACGACTCGACGACAAAGGCTGCGTCAAGTCTCGTATTGCGAAAATGTGCCGCACATGCATTCGACTTCTGAACGACCTAGTCATTTGGGTGCCTAGACTTTTATCATAAGCCGTGCAACGCACTTAACTCATGGGACAAGCCAAGGCTATGCTAAGCCTTGGACGATAGGACCATGCATGCTTTATGAAGCATTCATACGGCGACGCCTAAGACTTAGACTACGTTCATAACTTCGCCTACTCAACTAACTTTCCTTCTCCCAAGCCACGGGACGAAGGACCGAGTGTCATTTTCAAAGCACGCCGTGTACCAACTCTAAGTCGACCGTTGGACCTTTCAATATTCTAACTCAATTCGACCTGTCGGGATTATTCCCTTTGGCTATGTGGATTCGTCTCTTTTATTATCAAGCCTACTTGTGCGAGTTGAAAACATGCAATTTATTATGTGAAGGCTAAGATGAGGCAAGTTCACCGAAACTATCCCAACTGAGCGAGCGATCGCCTCGACCGAGCTATGTCTTCGAGCAGCCGTTGCAAGGCTAAGTCCGAACGCCATTAGCGTTCCGATTCCTCCGATTGACTTAGCGGGACGGGGCACTACAATAGAGATTAATTAAGATTTGTCCAGATGACGTAGTCACCGCCATATACTTGTCTTTATCTGTGCTTGGTGTCCATTAGACGGGGGTTGGTTATTTCAGGTGGGTTGGCCTAAGTTTCCGTCGTGGCAACATTTCATACACGGTATCAGAGCGCTTACAGGGTGTGTCTGATTTCCAACATCTGGTATTAGAGCTTGGAGGTTCTGACAACAATGTCTACGAAGCAGATGAACACTCGTATGATCACATTCACAGAGAAACTAGGCAATTTGGAAGCCAAGAATGAATGATCCACTATGGTGCAAGGACTTGCATGGTCCATTGGAGGACGATAGCGTAAAGCCATCAGACAAAGCTGTTGAAGACTGAAAGCGATTGGATCAAAAGGCCGTTGGATTCATCCGCCAATGGTTAGATAATTCGGTATTTCACACGTTCCATAGAGAGTTCGACAAAAGCATTATGGGAGAAGCTGCATTTATTGTACGAAAGAAAGACGGCTTACAACAAGACATTTTTTTGCCAATTCGTCAATTCAAAGTACACAAAAGGTGCCTTGGTGGTACAATATCTGAACTAGGTTCAGGGTATCATTAATCAGCTGTCTGCGATGAAGACGGTGATTGATAATGAGCTTCAAGCCCTACTACTTTTGAGTTCTCTACCAGAAAGATGGAAGACATTGGTGGTGTCTGTAGTGACCCGCTCCGCATAAGCTAAATGTCGATTCAAACGGCGCAAGTGCAAAGACTCAAATCCCGTCTTGCTCGACGAAATGACTCGCTTAAGGCAAAGACAATGAACTTGGACCCTCAGAAGAATCCAGACTTAGACTTTCAAAGGTATGCTCGGAGTCTCGCTCAACCGATGTGATCATTGCTAAGGCGGGTGGCTCCGATGAATCTGTCTTTACTTAACCTGGACACATAATAATACAGAAAGTACTGCTAGCGCTAGACGATAACCCCCTGCATGCTAATAAGAGAACTCAGCGCACCAAGCTAAGGGAATAATTCCATTTGTATCGCTTATGTAGAACATGGAAAGGAACTTATAATTTTACTTGAACCTCGTACCGCACTCCATGCTCTTGCCAAGGCATATATTTTCAAGTAGATGTCCCTATGCGTTCAATTATACATGAAATACTTGTCAGTTCGATCATACCACAACATGAGGTACAACACAATTAATGGTTCACTGAATTAATAATGCCGGAAGACTATCAAAATAGTCATTCCGAGCAATGGAAATATGGAAAGGCTTCGGGACAGCTTGGTCGCCAAGGCAGTCCCGTACCGGGAGCTGCATAATGATAATGAATGAATGAATGAATGAATGAATGAATGAATGAACAAATGAACAAGTGAATGATTGAATGAATGAATGAATAAGTGAAAGAAAGAAAGTCATGAAAGAAAGAAATGAAAGAAAGAAAGAAAAGAATGATTAACGATAGGCATGACGGGGATGAGCAACGGGGCTCGCTACCCGCGCTGTACGGATGTCGCCGCCAACCTAGTCGATAATCCGTTATGGCTCAGAGAGCCCGATAAGTTAAAAATGACAAGACAATACGAAATGGCCGCGAACAACTCGTGCACAAGGGGTGTCGATAAAGGATTCCTCGGGCGATCAAAAGCTAGGTGACCAGGGATCGTGCCGGCCTAGGAGGAATCATGGCTTACGGATGACTTGTGTACGGGCTCGGCCACTCAAGCAACGTCATGCCGGTATGCGTAGCCTATCAGGGTGTACCAGCCATCACCGCCTGATAGATACTACGAATACCACGTTCAAGTAGTCCAAATGACTTGTATTGCCAGCAACCGGTGCATATAGATTAAGTTGGCTCGCTGGTGGAAATCTACGTACGAGTCCTTGCATTGAAATAAGTAATCTGACTAAGCTGAATAATTGAGTAACTGAATGAACATCTGAACAAGGCTTGAATATAACACATTTTGAAAACTTGAGTATCTCGTCTACCTGAGGAAGAAACACATCCATGATGCTCTTATTTCTTTATGCAATCCGTCAAGTCATAATGTATAATATGTTGGCTAACTTGGTTTACCTTAGACAGGGAAGATCGTATGGAAAGTTGCGCATATTATTTATATGCGACACTTGATATCTATAACACGAGATATGTAATGCAATATATGTCACCTCCAGTTTTCAAAATTGAGGGCAAATTTTTTATTTTTAATATTCTAATATTTTGTGATTATTTATTTATTAATATGGTGTTTTGGGGTTTTATTTGATCGGGTTTGAGTTTTATCTCATTTCGACTTGTGTTAGTAACCAGGGTCAGTTTTGGACCCAATTGGATCCGACCAACTCGTCATGACCAACAAATATTTATTTTTGACTAATTCTATTTGATTTTAGTAGAATTAGAATTTAGAATTAGATTTAGAACTTGGAATTAGGAGTTTCCAAGTTACCCTTTTGACCCCAACTCAAAACCATTCTATTCTTTGACTTGGAGGGCATTTTTGTAATGTGCCAAATGCCCCAAAACCCCCTTGAAGTGGTTGGCCAGAATTGCACCCCCCATTCTTCTCATTTGTAAGAAAACACACTCTTTCTTTCTTTTCTCTCATTTCACAAAATCCCTCTTTTCCTCTTCTTTGATTTCAAGCTCCAAGTAAGTCAAATCTCTTCCATTTCTCTAGATATCTCTCTAATCTTGATGCTAATCCTTGTTTATCTCTCATTTGTAGTTTTGATCTAGGTAGACCTAGCTTGGTGGTGGTGGAAGCATAGATCTTGTGCTTTGACCTAAAAAGAAGTAATTTTAGAGCTTTTTCTTGGGATTCCAACTCCCAAGAGGTAAACTCTCACTCAACCTTTGTAATTACTTCTAATTAGTATCATTTGCATATTAGAGGATGTTCGTGGTGTAGGATAACCCATTAGGAGAGATTTGGAACCCATTGGACCCGATTTGGAACTTTTGGTCTAGGTTTAGTGCCAAATTTGGAGAAAACCCTAAATTGACATATTTAGGTATTGTCCCTAGCCTAATTAGACTTAATTAGGTTATTTTGGATAAGATGAGGTTAGATACGTGTCCATATTTGGACACATAGGGTCATTTTGCGAGAAATCATGAAAATATGCTTTTTTGGGATTTTCGGATTCCAACACACGGGTGACTTTTTGCACCAATACTATAATCGGCAAGTTAGCACTTAGAATAGGTTCTAATCATTATTTAGTACTCGTGGATAGAATTTGGATTGAATTCGGATAGGTTTGATGCCCGTATCGCAGTATCGAGAATCGGACATCCCGGAGCCGCCAAAATGGTCATTTGGCCATTCGGGCCTCGTTTCTCGTTTTCGCTCGCGTGCGCGAGTTGGATTGCTTGTGTGGGGTACGTGTCTAGGCCCTAGAGGGTAGAATTGCGAGGGTTGGGTATTTGGATAGGTTTCGAGATGTTTTGGAGTGTATGTGTGTGTGTGTGTGTATATATATATATATATATATATATATATATATATATATATATATATATATATATATATATATATATATAGTTGTGTGTGTGTTAGTTAGAGGTTATGTTAGATAGTACGTTATATGTTAGATATGTAAAAATATATATATATATATATATATATATATATATATATAGTTGTGTGTGTGTGGGTGTATATATATATATATATATATATATATATATATATATATATATATATATATATATATATATGAGTGAGTATGTATATATATTGGTGTGTGTGTGGGTGTTTATTTATATAGTTGTGTGTGTGTGTGTGTGTTAGAGGTTATGTTAGATACTACGTTATATGTTAGATATGGAATTTAGATGTTAGAATTTGTTAAGGTATGCTAGATTGGTTAGTTTTGAGTTAGTATCTTGGTATCTTAGATACCAATGTTAGTACCTTAGGATATCTCTAGTTTACCTTTTACCTACAAGGTAATGAGGTTTACCTTAGTATAGGATAAGATATTGTGATACCCTCAAGGTATTGGATAAACTTAGAGTCTAAGGGTAGGTAATGGTTAGATAAGTTAGTGTCTTGGTATCTTAGGATACCAAGAGTCGTATCTTAAGATACCAATGTGTATCTTAGGATACTAGCTAGTATCTTAAGATAAATGTGATTTACCTTGGTATAGGCAAGGTAATGAGGATTACCTTGTCATGGGATAAGGTATTGGGATACCATGGTAGGGTAAGGTATTAGTGTCACGATCCGCGCCCTGATTAGGGGCACGAGCACGTGGTTACATCCAGCCTACGTCGCAGAATCGACAATAGAACGCAGTATAGGTCGTCTACAAAAACTATACTAAACAGTATAAGGGTACCTGTCATCTCCGTACGGAGGAATATATATGGCATAACTCAATCACAAAACAAAACTAAGATAGATAGCACGAAAAGGAAATATGATAGATGTGAAAACGAAAAACGAGTTCAACATCCAACACAGCCGGAGAGAAACAAACAACATCACAAAGTCACAAAATATAAATATAAGCTACTACAGTCTAAAACAAAAACTGGATCGCAGTCCAGGCAAGCCTAACTATGCTAACTACTCTGGGAGTGCAAAGTCTAGTGGCTCAACTAACAGGCCACAGTCCTGGCCTAAGTCTTCATCTGTCTCGACCCCATAGTAGGTCGAGCAGTCTGCCTCAGAAACATCTGTAATATATTAACGGTATCCTGTCAGAAAAATGAGCAAGTACAAACACTAACAGCAGTTCCATATGAATTGACAAATTCTATAAGATACAGTATAATAAAATACAAAACAAAGATATAGGATGACTTAGGAGCCATTTGAAAGCCGAGTTCCAATCCGTAAACCAAACAAGGACCGGGATTGTAACCCTTCTCCCGAACAGAACTTAGCCTCTAATCAAGGTATAGCATAAGAGCATTAGAACATGTGAAATACAAGACAAAATCAACAGAAAATATATAACATGATGTGAGTACTGAATATGACGATAATTTATAAGATGACTTGGGAACTATTCGAAAACTAAGTTACAACCCGTAAACCAAACAAGGACCGGGGTTGTAACCCTTCTCCTGAACAGAACTTAGCCTCCTATAATAAAATAAATATAAAATGTGCCTTGAATTATTAGAGCGTTATGTGATCGGCTTGGGAATCAGGATAAGACTTTCCATCTGACCGGCTTTGAGCAAGTGTACAACGGAGCAGGATAAGGCCGGCCACCATGGAAAGCTATGAACAAGTAGGGTTAGGCTTTACCCGTCGTGAGGCGAGGGTATAGCTATGAACAAGTAACAAGTACAAGTATGAAGAACAAGTAGGGATTTTGATCACACAACCACTAATAACTCCCCATTCCCGAATAGTATAATGGATCTGGACATGACACGTTATGACACGGGACTCAAGAGCAGGGGGCCAGCCCGCTCTCAAGTCCATGTCTATATAAGTACAAGTAACAAGTCGAGTCATGTACTAATATACCAAGTAATCCAGGAACAATATCTCATGACAGGGTCCGACATATACTAGTCCGTGAACCATCGTGTTAGAAATCAAGTAAGACACTACAACTGAATCAGATATAACATATATCAAGACAATAAAAACTATCAGTAAATATACTCGCCTGTGGTCCTGAGCTGATAAGGTGAACAGATGCTCAGAGTAATCACAGACCTAAAGATGAGATACCATGAGTCCAAACAGGGTTTAATAATGAAAGAAAAGCTAATCTAGTCATGATATGCAAGTCTAAGTCAAAACTAGGTCAAACTAAGTTACACCAAGCTAAACTAGGTCATACTAGGTCATACTGAGCCAAACTAGGTCACACTAGGACAACTAAGGTCAAACAAAGTCACAAAAAGTCTATCCAAATCAAACTAGGTCAATCTGGGTCAAGGGTTGACTTACAGTTGACTTTTGGTCAATTGGCCAACTCTGGTCAACTCTAGGTCAAACTAGTCGAATATTGACTAACTGTTGACTTTTAGTCAACTGGTCAACTCTGGTTTGGTTTCGGGTCAATTTTAGTCATTATTAGGCTAAGTTTGACTTTCGGTTGACTTTCATTGACTTTTGGTCAAAACGGTCAACCGAAGTCAAAACTAGTCTAAGGGCACTAATCCTGACTATTACCAACCAAGGGAAACTATTTCTATCCACATCTTAAACTATCTAACTCAAAACTTTCAATTACCCCATTACCTTAACTTACCGTATTACCCTTGCCAAGGTAAACCTACTACCAAGCCTCTACCTTAGTTTCTAGGCACTTTTCTACCTCAACATGGTATCCTAATACCATGCCCCCGTATCCTGATACCATGTCATGGTATCTTGATACTCTAACATCGTATCTTGAAGGTATCTCAATACCTTAACTCAAATAAGGTAAATCCTATTTACCCTATGATACCAACTTGGTATCCTACGATACCACTCCACTCTAACTCTAACTAATATCTAATACTAATTCTAACTAGCCTACAACACCATACTAACATTTATCCTTCTAACATATCGACACCCACAAACTAACACTCAACCTACTCCCTTCCACAAAAAAAAACATACATACAAGGACCGAATTTATATGGAATGGAATATGAATGAGGTGGAGATGGAATAGGGGCTGATTTGAAGTGAATGTATGGAATGATGAACAAATGAATATGGGAACTGTCATTAGATGGAAATGGAATATGAAATAGGGTTAGGGGCTGTTGGCAAAGTCCACATATTGGACTGAATGTACATGTTGGACTGAAATGGGAGGACTGAATGTCATAGATGAATGAATGGAGAATGGGGAAATGTATGGATGGATGGCTGGATGGATGAATGGATAGCTGAATGGATGCATGAAGGGATGGATGAATGGAATGCAAATGGAAGGGCTGATATGGGGTCATGGGTGGTCGAATGGATGGAAGAATGAATGGCTGAATTGATGATTGAGTTTAGATAGATGAATGATTGAATTGATTAATGAATTGGATGGATGAATGAATGAAGGTGGGTTGAGAAAGGGGCTGAATGGATGATGAAATAGGGGGAAGATCCTGCTACTGCTGCTGCATGCAGCTCTCCCTCAGCTGCTGCTATGGCAGCAGCCAAGTAGCTGCTGCTGCTGTGCAGTCCCCATTGGGGACTGCTGCTGCTATTGCTGAGTATGCTGCTGCTATAGCAGCAGCTCCCCCTCCTCTATCTCCCTCTATCTCACTCTCTATACCCCTCAATCACTCTCACTCCTCCCTAGCTATCTCTCTATCTCACTCTCTAAACCACACTCTTTCTAAACTCCGCACACACACACCTACATATACATATATACATCCATACACACACATATTTATATATGCACATCCACACACACTCATATAATATATACATGAATATATATCTATATATGATACATGAAAATAGATACACACACCCTCATACCAATACATATATATACATACTCTCAAATATAAAGAGACACACACACAAACATAATAGACACACACACCCTCATACCTAGGCGGTGGATCACCCTTCTCTACAACGCCGGCACAGAATGCATTCTTGTTCCTTCTGAACGGATGATCTTTTGGCAAAAATTGTCGATGATAATCAAAGAAGCACGGTTTTCCTCTGTGTTTCAAGCGGAAAGCCTTAGTACGGTCCATGCAATACGGACATGAGAGACGGTCATGAGTGCTCCATCCAGATAACATTCCATAGGCCGGAAAGTCGTTGATGGTCCACATAAGGGTTGCCTTCATCTGAAATTTCTGCTTCCTGGGAACATCGTACGTGTTAGTGCCTACTTCCCATAACTGATTCAACTCATCTATCAAAGGCTGTAAGTACACATCAATGTTTCTCTTGGGATTGTTCGGACCATGAATTATAACGGTTAGAAACATATACTGAGTCTTCATGCACATCCAAGGCGGTAGGTTATACGGAGTGACAATCACAGGCCAGCACGAATACTGGGATCCCGAAAGACCAAAAGGAGTAAAACCGTCAGAAGATAGTCCCAAAATCGATCGGTCTTCTTGCACCGGTAGACCTTCCTGTACTAGTTGTCTTATAGCAATCAGCACCACAAAATCTGCACATATCTGCGTCCCTGTCGTCTTTGTAGTACAACATGCACCCATTGCGACAAGAATCAATTTTTTCGTATCCCATCCAGAGCGATCTCACCATCCTCTTAGACCGATAGACGTCTTTAGGTAACTTAGCACCCGCCGGCAAGATCTCTATAATCAACTCCAACACTCGGTTGTAGCATTCTTGCAACATGTTAAAATCTGACTTAATGCTCAACAGTCTTGTAACCACCTCCAACGGTGAATGATCCTCACAACCAGGATACAATGGAGTCCTTGCATTCTCCAGCAACTCCATGAACTTTGCAGCATCGACATTCGGTGTCTCCTCAGCTGCATCATTAACGAAACTAGGCCCCGCAGCGTCGAAAACTATGTTCACGCATCCGTCGTCGTATGCATGATTATCTGAAACAAAATTAGGTCCCGTATACATATACGGCTCAACATAAGGCTCCGGCTCTGATGCTAAAGACACAAGTTCTCCGTGTGCGGTCCACTGATAGGAATTAGGCGTGAAACCCCTCGAGTACAAATGATATATCACTTCCACTTCTGGATAATATTTCACGTTATGACATTTCACACACGGACACTTAATTTTGGTGCCGTCCATGTACTGAGGGAACGCCTTAGCAAATTGCAGGAACTGCTCTACTCCCGCATTGTATTCATCCCGCATACCACACATATCATCAGGACGACGATTGTACATCCATGAACGATTCCGCAAGTAGTAATTCATATCTATTTGAAAATAATTCTGCAAAGATGGACACACATTATCCAATAGGCACAAATTCATATATTATGTCTTATTATGGGACACACATTAGTAGCGGATAGTTACTAATAATGCTATATCGCACATAAGTTCTTGTGCATCCAACGTGTACACATACACTATCAATTCTTACTGATGCCAATCTCATTCAGACATACTAGATTCGTTTCGATATCGTCAGGGTCAAGTTGAAAATTGTCTTAACATCAATTTTTAAGACTTGAATATAATGTTACCTACAACCGATATCTAAGACCCCATAAAAAAGTCAAAGACCCCATGAATATAATGTCACCTACAACCGATATCTCATTCAGACACACTAGATTCGTTTCGATAGCGCCAGACCATATATATATAATGTCACCTACAACCGATATCTAAGACTCCATGACAAAGTAAAAGACATTATTGACAAGACTTGAATATAATATCAACTAATTACAACCACAACTAGTACTAAATAAGTCTCCTAGTATGATATAGAGGTAAATAAATAGTATACTAGATTGACTGACATTCGACTGAACACCCTCTGGACACATACTCAAGCCTATACTACACACTCACACACCACTCTACTATACTCACATAGACACACATAATTGTTACCTTATTTTATATATATATATATATATATATATATATATATATATATATATATATATATATATATACCTTAATATTACACACACTTACACACTCTCAAACACTACATAAACCTATAGCTAATGCATACACACACTAATATCTATATCCCCATATACATTTAGTATCACACACTAATCAATTACTCTCAACTCTACACACACACACACACACACACACACACACACACACACATAGTATAAACTATTTCATTCCAAAAATTACTCTCAACTCTACACATACACACATATAGTATAAATTATTTCACACACTAATCAATTACTCTCAACTTAGTATCTTGAGATACCCAATCCTTACCTACACTTGGCAATTACAATAATTCTCTCTCTAATACTAGCTAATGATCTAAAAATGTACTCCATCCCCGATCGGGTTTAAATTTTTATCCCCATCTCCGTCCCCGTTTAACAATGTACTCCCCGTCCCCGTCCCCGCAACCCGCCCCATTAAAACTTTTGGGAGTGGATTTTTTTGTCCCCGTCCCTGTTAAAAATTTCTTCTTTATAGTATAAACTATTTCATTCCAAATTTTTTTTACAAGACAATGTTGATAAACATTCACACACAAGACCAACAAGAAATTTTGATTTATATCATCTAACTCTCTATCTCGATTCCCTTGTAATTACTCGTATTGTTCAATGCATCTCTCTTATTTCTCAAATACTATATACATTATTATCACTATCCTTCTTAGCTCTCTCTCTCTCATGTCCTTTTTAAACATTCATGAGTTCAATCACAACTCTTCCCCTTCTCATCATATTTATTTCATTCTTATACACCAAAGAATGTATTTATTATCAATATATTTTCCATTCATTAAAACTTTAGCCCTTCACCCATTTTATAATGTGACTGTGTCTGTGTGTGTGTCCGCGTGTGTGTGTATGTGTGTGTGTGTGTGTGTGTGTGTGTGTGTGTGTGTGTGTGTGTATCCGTGTGTGTGTGTGTCCATGGGAGGAGGAGGAGGAGGAGGAGGAGGAGGAGGAGGAGGAGGAGGAGGGAGAGGAGTTAGGTTAGGGTTTACCTGAGGAAGAGGAGGAGTAGCTCGGATTGGGGGAGGAGGAGCTCGAAGAGGAGGAGCTCAACGGGGGGTGGGGGGTGGGGTCGCCGGGGGTGGCGGGAGTCGCCAGGGGGGGAGGGAGTCGCCGGGGGGGGGGATTTGTCGCCGGGGGGAAGAGGGCTCGAAATTTCTAATTTTTGAGTGAGGGGGAAAAAGGAAGCAGCGTGCCCTAAGTAAAAACGTTAGCGACGTCAAGAGTAGACGTCACTAAATGTCGCAAATATTTTAATATATGGCAACATATTTTAATAATATATCGCTGAACGTCGCTATTCAGCGACGTAATCTATCTAATGTCGCTGGCCATCGCTGTTCAGCGACGTTTTACGATGTATATAGAAAGGAGTCGCTATATAACATATCTAGCGATGTAATTTCATTCCGTCGCTAAAGTACGTCGCTAATTTAGCATATTTTAGTAGTGAATGCTGAATTCTTCTGAACACTTAGACTGAATGCTGAATTGTTTCAGACTTTCAGTTATAAATAATTGTAGTGCCTAATGGTGAATGCTGAATTCTTCTGAACACTTAGACTGAATGCTGAATTGTTTCAGACTTTCAGTTACAAATAATTATAGTGCCTAATGGTGGTGGACGCACTGGTTTATAATTTTCTCATCAAGGATTGTTGCATAATTTGCTATGCAGTCTTCATGTGATTCGATGAGTGAAAATAACTCCTCATTTGGAAGACATGTTGCACACCCTACATTCTCGACAGAAACTCCGATGATATTTGATGAGATGATGATGGATTGGGAGAAGGAACTAGAAGCAACTCATGATGTTGTGCTTTCACATGAGGTGGATAGTTACCTCATGGACAGGCTAGAACCAAATAACAAGAATGATCGGTTTAACATTTTGAAGTGGTGGAAGGTAAAAGGTAAGAGTTCATACCCAACGCTTGCTTTGGTAGCCAAAGATGTGTTGGCTATTCAAGTATTGACGGTTGCTAGTGAGAGTGCTTTTAGCACTAGCGGGAGGGTCATTGATCCATTTAGATCACTCTCACTCCCAAATCGGTGGAGGCATTGATATGCCTTCAAAATTGGTTGAAAAGTGAAGATATTAGCCATATTGAGTATGAAGCAAGTGCGTCGGAACTTGAATTCTATCAAGATTGTGAAAGCGGTAAAACTTGCTATTCAATTACTTTTTATTTATTTATTTCTATGACACTTGCCATGTATTTGTTGATTTATTTGTTTTTAAGAAACATTCTTCTTTGTTATAGAGTATCAAAGAGGCAAAGAGGAGAGTATAAGCTCAAATGCACCAAACCGAAACAACTCAAGCTCATAAGATAGAAGGAGTTGCGAACTTGTGATTCTCAAGATGTTTTTAATGTTATGTTTTATGAATTAGACAGTTAGACTAGTTACTTTTTATCTGTCTTGTTGAATTGGCTTGTTGAACACTATTTGCATCTTTGTGTCTACTCTTTTTCTTAGATCAAATTAAGCATTGCATGAGTTCTCATATTGATCTTAGACCTTGGTGGTGCTTTGACTGCTTTTTTAGTTCATTTGAGGTATTTTTACAGATGCTACTTGCTACTTGCTAATCTTTTTACAGGTGCTTTCTTAGCAAAGCATGGGTCTACAGATGCATGGGTCTACTGATGCACCCGATATTTTTACAGGTGCTTTCTTAGTTCAAATTAAGCATTGCATGGGTCTACAGATGCTACTTGCTAATCTTTTTTACAAACTGTAGGTGTAGTGACATGTAGATGAAAGCAAGCAATGCCAAAAATGACGTATCTGTATATATTGAGATATCTGTATACATATTGAGGTATTTTTCCTCCATTTTTTCTTGTATTCTGGGCTGCCATTTTTTTTCCTTTCAGAAGAACTAAGAACATATATATTGAGGTATCTGTATTTTATTTGATGAAACAGTTTCAAGTAAGCATTATATATTGAACCAATAGCAGTCAATTGAATGGCTTACATGTTTGTGTGGAATCTATAATTTACTGGTTTGCAGAGAAATACTCCCTTTTGACTTCTAATCTTGTTCTGCTAGGATTATGTGAAAATTGACAGGAGAATGCACTCTCCTCAAGTAGTTCCCTTCTTGCCTTTGTCTATAACTTTCTTAGTCACCTTTTGATTCAGTAGTATGAGACTATGAGTTGTCTCAGTAGCTTGTTTATTTGAATTTTAGTAATCCATATAGTTTGTCCAATTTAGTTTATATGGTGTAATTTTCACATGCTTGGGCTTTCAGCTGGGAACCACCTGGCATTTACGTGGAAAAAAACTTGTATGCTGCAGAGAAATAAAAAGTGTTCTCGATACAGTCTAGTGGGCAGTCGACTATGAATGGGCTGCACAGTTAACTGCTGTCGCTGCAGTCTGAAAAAAGCAAGTTCCAGGTGCCTTTCCAGCACCTGAACCAGTGACGAAGTATTTTACTGGTTTGTGTAGCCAGGTTTTACTTTGCTAGGGTTTTCAAGGCAGCATCGTCATTGTATTTTGTATAATAATAATAATTAATGAGATTAATAGTCCCTTTACAATATTCACTAATTGGAGACCACTATGGAAACTGATCAATTACATTTATCCTCATAATTCTAGCAAATATCCATTTACAATTCAGTTTGATGAATTTAGGGATATTAATGTGCTGATTCTGCTGAACATAGAACTCTTGGGTATTGGTTTGCAGATATTGAAGAATCAAGAACTGCATTCGGGCAACGGGCAAAGGCATTTAGAGCTGCTTCAGATGCTACTGTCCAAGATTCGGCTGCTTTGGGCCTTTGGCTATACAGGAGCTTCTTCTCAAAGTGACCGGGTGCTACTGCCAAGTGCCAAGCATCAGGATTCAGCCATTCAGGAACCTTTAACATATAGTGCTTCATTTTGATTTGTCTGGAACTTGGGATGGAAGAATTGTACCTGCAACAAGAAAGCAACTGACTCAAGTTGTTTGGAGTCACTGACTCACTTCAGTCTTCAGCAACATTGCTCTCAAGCAAGAGGCTCTCAAATATTAGCAATTTAGCATCATGTTATTCTTTTCTATATATTGAATTGAATTGTATATGCTTTTTTGTGATTCTCTAGATTTTCTTTTGTGTATATATCTAATATCCATCACTGATCTTGTTCTATATCATGAGGAAACTTGGTGGATATGTAAAATTTAGCATCATGTTATTCTTTTAAGGTTTTATATAGCAGTACAGCAGCATACATGTGGATATGTAAAATTGTAAACTGCAGGTTGATATGTAACAGTAACATTGTATAATGAAAACTGAACAGGAAATTGATTTTTTGAAGTCTCAGGTTTTTTGTATAGTTTTGTTACTTTTGAATTGAGTGATTTTTATTTTTGAATGTTTGATTACAGCCACAGGTGGTTTTTTTGTACAGTCTTGTTACTTTTGTATAGGGATAGTTTTGTTACTTTTGTATATAATTTTTTTTGTATATGATAAATTTTAGACCCGTTTGGACCCGCGGGTTGTTGCGGATTGGATCCGTTTCAAATGGGGCGGGTTAGGTCCGGTTCCAGAAAAAAATTGACCCGCCCCGTCAAAGAACGGGTTAGGTCCGGTTCCAAAAAATTTTGGCCCGACCCGTGCCTAGCCCTACTTGCAACGGATTATGGCATGGGCACGATAGGCCGAATCAATCGAGTAGCACAACGAAATGGCTAAGTCAGAAGAGTTAGCCGTGCAACCAAGTTATGGAATCGAGCCACATCAGCTCGACGAAACGACAAGGCGTATCGGCTTAAGGTGGGCGGGTTCTTGACTCTCTCTCTCTCTACTCCTTCACGTCTAATAAAATGTATCAATGTATGCGTAAATTGCTATTAAGTTAGCGAGCATGGCTCGAGCGATTTAAGGTCTTAGTATGTGTCCAACATTAAGATAGAACATTAAATATTGAACAATTGAAGCGACGTACGTC
This sequence comes from Iris pallida, assembly GCA_029216955.1. Taxonomy (NCBI): domain Eukaryota; kingdom Viridiplantae; phylum Streptophyta; class Magnoliopsida; order Asparagales; family Iridaceae; genus Iris; species Iris pallida. The sequence goes on from JANAVB010005597.1 coordinate 45,694,083, forward strand.
AAGTGTATGGGTCACGGTAGGGCGGTGATGGTAGAACATTGAAAAAAATATCGAGATGTGCATCGCGTGCACGACTCCGAGAACATTGAACACTAGGCCTAGAATACTGATTATGGCATTAAGCGTGCCCTTGTGCACGGAAGCTATGAAATGACTAAGTAACTACGGAACTGCTGTTATGAGATTAACTTATAGATGGAACGCATTAAGTATAAGTACGAGAATTATAAGCCGTTGGGCGTGCATCAATACGGATGTGTTGGGATACAATGTCGATGGAACTTGAGATGGGGATGGCGGATTACGTTTATGGAACGTGAGATTAGTTGGAATGATATGACTTGCTTGCTATGGCGTGTATTGCATGGTCAATGGACTCGGATGGCCCATGTGCGGGTGCGGCTTCCCTCGAACGGTTACGGCCGGGGCACCGGGACCGTTCGTTCTATGAGAGAATTATGTATGGTATTTATGGTGCACATCATTAGGACGGGTTGCGACCGACCAATATTTTGATAAGTTATGCTATCAGTAAGTTTAGGATCCTTCAGATACTGGGCTAGCAACCAGTATTGGAGCGATCATAGGCTTACACATAAGGATGCCAAGTCCATTACGGTACAAATCACCGTGACCTTCATATATATAGGACTGGCGGGCTGAGATTAGAGTTGGATGCAGGCGCAGGACCTGCCACCCTTATGCATATGTCTAAGTTTGGTTAGTTGGCTGCGTGAATTGTATGGTTGGTTATGCATATTTCTAACGATTGCAGGCTAAGCTATACGAGACGGAAACATGCATGATCACTATGCTTATGTTCATATTATGTCTAACTGTATCTGCTGCAGGGATACGGTATTGGACACATTTATAATAAGTTGCTATGCTTGAATATTACCATAAAACTGATCCTAAGGCTAAATAGAAAGATTACCAAATAATGTTGCATGTTTTACTAAATGTACTTAGTGTTAGTTTGGGTGTGAGTGGGTCATGATCAGTGCAGCAAGGACGAAAGCACTAATCTCCCATTAGTTTGCTTGCAGGTTCAGGATATGTTCGGCTCGGGGAGGGGCTTGTCTTGGACGCGCCGAGGCATGGAGTCCTTGGCGTTTCAAGAGGAGTTACCGCATTGGCGTTCGGACTTGCAACATGGAGATGTTCGACCGATGACTACTTGTTGGCTATAAAGAGGCATAATGTATGGAATAATATAAATCCTTTGTGAGTTAGAGAGATCATGAGCGTTGTAGCCAGTTGGCACATTCAGTTGGGCTATTCAAGGCCTTTGTAACCTTTAGTTCATTATCAATAAACAGATTCTTATTATATACTATGTTTCCTTCCACTGCTTACGTTATCAATTTGAGATAAATACTATGTCGAACCTGTTATCTTGCCTTGCACGAGCGCTACTCCAGGCTCGTGCGACATCACGCCCCAGCGATGACGACGATTCGGGTGAAATCTAGTGAGGACGAGCGATTTCCCGGGTCGGGGCGTGACAAATGGTATCAGAGCGGTTCCATCCTCTGGACCGTGAATGAATCTCTTTGACCCTCAGTTGCCTCGATATCGAAATCAGTTTACTCTAAGTTGTTTTCGCAACTGCATGGCTCACGCATCTTCTCGATGCTATATTGGATGTTCCATACAATAAGTCTATATTAAGTGTGTACGGCTGCCACAAGTATGTCGTATCTATCACGCAATCTTCGAGTGATATCAAAGAATGTTAGTTGCACGAAGTACAACAAGTTATGAAATATTGGATTCCCAAAGTGCAACAAAGTTACGAGTCGTTGGTTGCACGAAGTGCAATGAATATGGTGATGTTGATTGCATGAAGTGTAATGAGATACGTATTGTTGGTCACACGAAGTGTGAATGGTTATGTATTATTAGTTGTACGGAGTGCAGCAAGTCGTGAATCGTTCGTTGCATCGGTGCAACGAGTCGACATGGTATGATACATGTTGTATGGCTATAGGGATGGATAGCGATATGTTGAACAAGATTGAGTAATGACCTTAAGTATCGAGAATAAATCGTGGCACGAGTTGCAACGAGTGAGATTGGAAGATCGCGGATGCGATAGTACCGAGTCAAGTTGGTCGCTAAGTCAAACTTGAGTAGGCGAACTTGAAAGTTGGCCGCATTGAATCGAGTTTCGAAGTAGGTGAACGTTATGTTGGCCGAATGTCGCGTGTGTGATCGATATGATCGCCAAAGTACGGTTAGATTTGAATGAATGTGAAACTTGGACGAACGACTGTGCATGTTGGTCCAGTTGTTGTGCCAACTCGACTAAGCGAACGCTAGAGCTGGGATCGAAAAAGATTACTACGGGATAGTTAACTTGGAATAGATGTCGGACCTATGCGGAGTGTACAGTCGAGTAGTGACTCAATTTTGAGTGGTATATGCAATACCACTTGTGCGATCAGTGTAGCAAAGCATTGTATCGATAATAATAGGCTCGATTTATGAGTGATATATGCAATACCACTTAGCGATCGATATTTTACGCCGTTTGGTAACTTGCCATAGAATGCATCGAGACAATTGTGTCGGTTACAATAGGTTTGTCCTCAATGGACGGAGTAGTAGTACCGAGACTCAAGTTGGAATGACTCGATAGAAGTCGATGCAAGTATGCTTCGATGAAATGAGTTGAACGATTATACGCAAAGTCGTATCCATGGATGATACGTCGGACAAGAATTCGTTAAGTGTAAATCGAACGATAGGCTGAGCATAGCGAGGGAATGTTGTATTGAAGAAATAGTTGACTCAGTCAGAATTGAGTTGAGTCAGTACAAAAACTGTTCGAAACGAGTTGAGTAGGTACAAAATAATCGTACAAACGAGCTCGAGTGAGCGCGAAGAGTCGGTAGCACGATTTGGAAGTGCGAGTTAGGAATATGAGAATGGATATATGAATTGAAAATCGTGTCTCGGTGATGGTAGTTAGTTACAATGGAATGGATCTTGATGCGTGCGAGACTTGATTCGTATTCAAGTTTGGATGATAACAGTGATTGTAACGAATTAGAACTTATGAGAGAGGAAGATGTTCAATTTATGCATATTGACGATGGTATTGAGGCGGATCAAAGACGATATGCAAAAACTCGAGGATACTCTGATCGAATGAACGAAAATTATGTTGAGCATTGTTGTTGGATGAATAAGATACAAGTTAAGTTGATGTCAGTTTGGATGACAATGATAGGAATGCTTCGGAGAATCTCAGAGTGGATGGATATTACTTGGATGAAATGAAAGTGTCTTGATTGTTTAGACGATAACCACAACGTTGATGTTCTTGTCTTGTACGAGCGCAGCTCCAGCCTCGTACATGCGTCACGTCGAATTTGGACAATCATTCCACGTGAGCGCTAGTATGGTGATTCATCCAGCGGGGATGATCGAACTTGCAAGGCATGGTAAATTGGATTTGACTTTTGGTTTGATGCGAAAGTGAATTCGAGAATTGTTACAATAAGCATAGAGTGCGTTGGATGTTGATAGTGAGTAGATAGACTCGTACTCGAGGCGAACAAATATTGCTCGGTTAGCGATATTGTTAACGGTAGTGCATGAGTGATTCGAGTAGTAAACGGCACATCAGTTATACGGGTGTAGATAAATTGTGGATTGGTAAATTTTGTCGGATTGGATAAAGTCTCATAGGAATTGTCAGAAATTGATTTGGCTCCGCGATAGGATATAGCATGCATGGTTCGTAGTAATTGTCCCTCGTTAATGATCTTCAATTATCGAGCGTAGTTTCGGGGCAGATGACCCTATAAGACTTGATCGCTAAATCAAAGTAAATATCGAAGACCGTAGGATGACCCTAGTGAAGTCGCATAAGAAATTTCGTCGAGGATGAATGATGATCTAGTACATGTTGAGGATAAGTCTAAGCGATTGAGCATCGTATTTCGGAAGTTAGCGAGTAGCCTTCGACTAGATCGATATGGTCAGAAAATTTATGATCGATCGAATGAGTACGTAAATAGACTTGGTTGGTTGATGATCAAATAGATGTTGAGGAACATACTTAGCATACCGATGCGGTAAGGCAATTGCAAGAATTTTACAATGCGCGAGAGTGACGAATAGTAGAACGGCCCTAAGAGTTGTGTCATAGATCGGTTTGAGTAACGGTTAGGCTATGTGTGTTGAGCGCACGATCTATGTTACGAAACAAACTAGTCTGGATTGATTCGAAAATTGAATAAGGAATTCCTATTCGATCAAGAACCGAAGATAGGCGTATCGTAAGAGACCTTGGGTCGAAAAGATTGTTGCCTTTGAGCATCGTAGACTCAAGTTGACCTCTTGTATCGGAAGAGATTAAACATGATGTCTGGATAAGTTACCTAGCGGGGGTAGCCCTAGACGCAATGCGTTAATAGAGCGAGAGAATGTGAATCATATCAGAATAGTAGTGTGCGAGGCTTAGTGCGACCGGTAGGCAAAGGAATTTGAGACATGTTGGACTTAGTCCATGTTGTTGAGGCCAAATGTTATGGACGATTAGATGAAAGACTTGAGTTGTGCGAGAGATAGAAAATAATTTGACGAGTAGGCATTACGGAGAATTGTTATGATCGAATGCGCAATGACTTAATGTAATGCATGCGTTAGATGGCCGACGAGAAACTTATGGGATCGAAGTTACAGTTTTGAATTAAGTTATATACAAAAATATTGGGAGGATGATAGCGTGTTATGGAATAATGCATACGAGAAGTAGTTTGGGAATAGATGCTAAGATCTGACCAAGTCGAGTACGGAATAGATGGTGCTTAAGAATTTAAGTTGAGACCGTGAGCTTTGTCTCGATATCCTACAACTGAGCTTGGCTGAAATGCATATATTGGTGGGACGCCTAAAATATGTGTATGATCCAAACTAAGTTGTATGATTCAAACGATAGTGGCACGAGATCGTGAAACGATCTAGCAAAATACTTGGTTTAAGTGTTAGTTTCGGTTCGAAGACGAACCTTGTTTTGAGTGGTATATTATGTAATGCCCCGCTCCGTACGGTGCATTACGATGATTCATTGACTCGAAGAGTTACCTTGACCCGATGAAGTATCGATGCGAATCGATGCAAAGCCTAAGTCCAGTTTAAAAAAAGTATTGACTTCGATTGATTTAGTATGCATTGTAATGCCCCGCTCCGCATCGGTGCATTATGATGAGTCGTTGACTCGAAGAGTTGCGTTGACCCGATGAAGTATCGATACGAATCGATGCGAGAGTAACATTGGCCAAAGGTAAGCTTTGAGTCGGTTGGAATCTATGAATCGAATCGATGCAAAGGATAAGTTCCGTTGAGCAAGTGCTAATGTTGGTTGATCTGGTGTGCAGGCTATGCCTTTATGCTGGATTACGGATCGTGGTATGGGCACGATAGGCCAAATCAACCGAGTAGTTCAAAGGAATGGCTAAGTCCGGGAGTTAGCTATGCGATCGAGACGCTTCAATCGGCAAGACGGCAAGGCGTATCGGCTTAAGGTGGGCGGGTTCTTGACTCTCTCTCCCTATTCCTTTACGTCTAACAAAATGTATTATGGTATGCGTAAGATGTTATCGAGTTAACGAGCGTGGCTCGGCGATGAAAGATCTAGATATGCGTTGAACACTAAGGTAGAACATTGAACAATTGAAGCGACGTGCATCAAGTGTACGGGTCGCGGTAGGGCAATGATGGTAGAACATTGAAAGATGATATCGAGATGTGCATCATGTGCACGCCTTCGAGAACATTAAACACTAGGCGTAGAACATTAATTACGGCGCTGAGCGTGCCCTTGGACACTTATGCTATGAAATGACTGAGTAACTACGAAATTATGCTATGAGAATAACTTACGAATGGTACGCGTTGAATATGAGTACGAGATGTCTAAGCCGTTGGGCGTCGTGCATCAATATGGATGTGTTGGGGCATAACGCCGACGGAGCTCCCCATATGAATGGTGGATTATGTTTATGAGACGCGAATATGTTTATGGCACGGGAAACCGTTTGTGGCACGGGAAACCGTTTATGGAACGAGACTATGTTTATGCAACGGAGGATTGGTTGGATTGTTATGTGTGTTTGCTATGGCGCGTATTGCATGGTCAATGGACTCGGATGGCCCGTGCATGGGTACGGCTTCCCTCGAATGGTTACGCCGGGGCGCCGGGACCGTTCGGCCTAGGAGGGAATTATATGTGGTATTTATGGTGCACATCATTCGGACGGATTGTGACCGTCCAGTGCTGTGATAAGCTATGATATCCGTAAGTTTAGGATCCTTTGGATACTGGGCTAGCAACCCATATCGAAGCGATTGTAGGCTTACACATAAGAGATGCCAAGTCCATTACGGTGTGAAATACCATGACCTTCATATAGATAGGGCCGGTGGGCTGAGATGAGAGCTGGGTGCAGGCGCAGGGCCTGCCACCCATTATGCATATGTTTACGTTTATGATTGGTCGGTTGCGTGAATAAAATGATTTCTATGTTAAGTTCTAACGAGTGCAGGCTAGGCAAAAAGGGACGGAGATGAGCACGAATCACTATGTTTATGTTTCAGATTGTCTAACTGTATCTGCTGCAGGAACACGGTATGGGACACATTTATGATAATGTGCTATGTTTAAGTATTGCCATGAAATCGATCCTAAGGCTAAATAGAAAGATCACAATTTAAGATGCATGTTTCACTAAATGGATTAAGTGTTTGGTTTGGTGCGAGCGGGTCTCGATCAGTGCGCAGCGAGGACGAAAGCACTAATCTCCCACTAGTTTATGTGCAGGCTCAGGTTATGATCGGTTCGGGGCTGAGCTTAGCTTGGACGAGCCGAGGCATGGAGTCCTTGGCGTTCAAGAGGAGCTAACGCATATGCGTTCGGACTTGCGACATGGAGATGTTCGGCCGAAGACTACTTGGTGGCTATAAAGAGGCATAATGTATGGAGCAATGTAATCCTTTGTGAGCTAGAGAGATCATGAGCGTTGTAGCCAATTGGCATATTGAGTTGGGCTATTCAGAGCCTTGTAATCTTTACTTCATTATCAATAAAAAGATTCTTATGTTATACTCTATTTTCCTTCCGCTGCTTATGTTATCAAATTGAGATAGTTCTATGTGAACCTGTTATCTTGCCTTGCACGAGCGCAACTCCAGGCTCGTGCGGCATCACGCCCCAGCGAGGACGATGATTCAGGTAAAATCTAGCGAGGACGAGCGATTTCCCGGATCGGGGCGTGACATGCATGCTACGCTTTTATGCTGAATCATAAGGGGTCGACAATTTACATGGTTCACTAAGGTGTCCGTAAAACCAAATCGTCGCCTTGCAACGAATTGTGGCATGGACACGATAGGCCGAATCAATCGAGTAGCTCAACAAAGTGGCTAAGTTAGAAGAGTTAGCCGTGCAACCAAGTTATGGAATCGAGCCGCATCAACTCGGCGAAACGACAAGGCGTATGTCACGCCCCAGAACCAGAATACTGGAGAGCAGGGGCAGACATAGCCAGCTACGTATAATGAAATGGAATCCATCTCACCATACGGTCATGGCTGTCTAGATATGTGAGGGTTTTACTACAATCCATCAGTCTCTTAAGGTCATAAATTATCCTATTGTCTCAATCTCAACCAACTAATAATAGTTACAAGATATCAGACCACCAAATATACAATTGTAAGGCGTCCCAAACATTACATATCCAGATGATCATGAAGCTAGTCGTACAAAATGTAAGGACTAGCAAGAGTTAAGTCATACATGATCAACCTCGAGTTGCCAATCATGATTACAGCCCGTAGGCAGACAGTAAGTGAAATGTGCACGAGCTAACACTTGCTCGGCGGCTAAACGCCTCAAAAGAATAATTTTACAGTAGAGTGGGAGAGCCAAAAGAAACCCACTCGTTGCCATGGTTACGCCTGGCGGTCACCATCGGACTGGAAAGCAGGTAGATCCTTTGCTGCTGCTCCGGTATCTGGCCATACAAAACCAGCTGGGTCAGACCCCAGAAAGAGCAAGTACCACAAAGGAGGCTTCACTTTAGGAACTAAAACCAGCAAATTAGCACAAGAATATAATTACCTAATAAGAGACAGTAATTTAAGAAAAAGCATGACAGGTGAATATAAAAGACAATCTTGTACAGAATCAATAAAAGACAGAACATATAGAAAAGCATGACAGGATGATATACGATGAGATAACCATGTGACTATTCAGATAACCAGGTTACAACCCGTAAACCAAACAAGGACCGGGGTTGTAACCCTTCATCTGAACAGAACTTGGTTTCTCCCACCATTTATCGACAAAATAAATATAAGAAATCTGGTCAGGTAATAATCTTGTACAAGATCAAGACGAGACTAGACTGATTGAACTCCATCCAACATTCACGGCCAAGCAATAAGTACGGTTTGATACTTTAACTAACTAGGGTTATCACAGGCCTAGTTACTAGCAAGATGTAATGAGAATTCCAAGTCCGGTTACCTGTTTGTTACTACCTGAGTGATCCCAGCAAGAAAAAGAAAAGATAGCATGATATAGCAGACACACTGTAGTAAGATACATGTGTCCTAAGGTACCATACTCGACAGCGGGCTGGAAGTGCGCTCATCTCGACGGATAGCAACAAATCCCATGTATATATATATATATATATATATATATATATATATATATATATATATATATATATATATATATATATATATATAAGACCGGGACCAAAGGGGCAACAGGTAACTGGGAAATTCTTCATGAACTATTTGATCAATCTAGTCATTAACCTAGCCAGATTCAGTATGAATCCCTGACCGTGGTACTCAGGGATCATGCCCTAGACATGATACAAGATACACAGGACTCGTAGTTTATACAAGCACAATCAATACAAACAACCACGGTGTCCAAGCCAATCATTATCATTATTACTTATCAAGAATGCGCCACGACGGGCCACTATCAAGTATTGTCATGGTACTTATCAGGAGTGCACCACTACGGTCACTGTCGTGTCATGTGTAGCAGGTCAAGTTATCAGGTCAAGTTATCAAGTCAGATGTGCACCACGGCAGGCCACTATCATGCCATGTTCAATTATCATTCCAAACATAATAAATAAATTCGGGATTATCAAGTTCATGACAAAAGACGTAAGGATATAAAATGGACGTAAAAATATACAATAGGGGTTACAAGTCATGGGAAAATAATAATAAAATAACAGTACACAGGACTATTGGAGAACCATGCGACTCAGCCTATGCGGCCAGTAATGATCTCATGCGGCTGGGAAGGGAACGGTCCATGCGGCTGAATAGGGTCAGGCGCATGCGGCTGATGGGGAGCGGAGTATATGCGGCTGGGTTGAGATGGAGGTCCATGCGGCTAGCGGGGAAAGGGTTCTCATGCGGCTGGACGGGCCCGAGTTCATGCGGCTCGCAGAGCAAATATCCATGCGGCTCGATATGGTGGGCGCACATACGGCTGCCTGAGCAAAGAGGGCGCATGTGGCTAGGTGGTTCAGGATCTCATGCGGCTGGGATGAGACTCATTTTATGCAGCCAGAAGTGCAAGGGTCTCATGCGGCTCAATAATCACGAGCATATGCGGCTGCGCCATGCCTAAGTCTTATGCGGCTGGAAGACTCGCCGCATGAAGGTTCATGCGGTCAAGTGCTGCCATGCGGTTAAAGGGTTCATGCGGTCAGCATAATTCTTGCGGCTAGGGGGATCACTTGCCGTATTTCAAGTCAAGCACAGTCCATCTTCTCCAAAATTCCGAGAAGAAGAACACCATGAAAGCCAAGTTCTCAAGCTCCATAACTCCATCATCCGGAGCCCAAATTCGAACTTCCATAGGTCAAAATGGGGAAGAACGAAATACTCTACAACATGGAACCATCAAAACATAGAAATAAAAATGCTACATAGATCAAAACCCAAGAAATCCAAAAAATAAAATAAACTTAGATCTACAAGAATCTAGCCATAGAAATTGAAAATGCCAAGTACTAAAGAGTGTTAGAATGCTACAAAGAAGAGGATGGAACAATAAAATTTGGGTTCCTCCATGAAGCAAGATGCACTTGCCTAGACCTCTTCCTGGTAGGTGAAGAGTTAATGGAGGAAGAAGAAAAGTAATGAGGAGAGAGAAGGAAGTTGGGGTTAATAAATGGTAGTGGTGGTAGGTAGGGGTTCATGCTAGCCCAAACCAAGCCAAACCAATCCAAGCCCAACCCGAACCAAGCCAGGCAAACCGAGCCAATACAAGAACCCAAGACTATCTAACTAGGACAAGTCGAAATACGGGTCTGAGATACGTACACGTATACAGAATACGTAATACGAACCACGGGCATTACAGCGTATCGACTTATGGTGGGCGGGTTCTTGACTCTCTCTCCCTACTACTTCACGTCTAATAAAATGTATCCTTGTATGTGTAAATTGCTATTAAGTTAGCGAGCATGGCTCGAGCGATTTAAGGTCTTAGTATGTGTCCAACATTAAGATAGAACATTAAACATTGAACAATTGAAGCGACGTACATCAAGTGTACGGGTCGCGGTAGGACGGTGATGGTAGAATATTAAAAAAGAATATCGAGATGTGCATCACGTACACGACTCCGAGAACATTGAACACTAGGCCTAGAACACTGATTATGGTGTTAAGCGTGCCCTCGTGAACGGAAGCTATGAAATGACTAAGTAACTACGGAACTGCTATTATGAGAATAACTTATGGATGGAACGCGTTGCGTATAAGTACTAGAAGTTTAAGCTGTTGGACGTCGTACATCATTACGGATGTGTTGGGACATAATGCCGATGGAACTTGAGATAGGGATGGCGAATTATGCTTATGGAACATGAGATTGGTTGAAATGATATGACTTGTTTTCTATGACGCGTATTGTATGGTCAATGGACTCGGATGGCCCGTGCACGGGTGCGGCTTCCCTCGAACGGTTACGACCGGGGCACCGGGATCGTTCGGCCTATGAGAGAATTATGTGTGGTATTTATGGTACACATCATTAGGACAGATTGCGACCGGCCAGTGTTGTGATAAGCTATGATATCAGTAAGTTTGGGATCCTTCATATACTGGGCTAGCAACCCGTATTGGAGCGATCATAAGCCTACACATAAGAATGCCAAGTCCATTACGGTACGAATCACCATGACCTTAATATAGATAGGACCGGTAGGCTGAGATTAGAGTTGGGTGCAGGCGCATGGCCTGCCACCCTTATGCATATGTCTATGTTTGGTTGGTTGGCTGCGTGAATTGTATGGTTGGTTATGCATATTTCTAACGATTGCAGGCTAAGCGATACGAGACAAAAACATGCACGATCACTATGCTTATGTTCATATTATGTCTAACTGTATCAGCTGTAGGGACACGATTTTAGACACATTTATAATAAGTTACTATGCTTGAATATTGCCATGAAACTAATCCTAAGTCTATGCTTGAATATCGGAACATCGTCATGTATCATTCCATATTGTAAGCCGCTTGGCACGTCTTTTATGTTTCAGGAGAGAGCTTGAGCGAATTATAATCTCGGCCTAGCGCCGCTTGTAATACTTCTTGAATATCAATAAAGAGTTTGAATTTGTTTCAACTTGTGTTTATTTACTTTTCGCTGCAAATATGGACACTCTGTGCAACTCTGTGGCCTAGTTTCAATCGACCATTTTTGGACTTGGCCTTACACAAGCATAATCTAGGCTCGTGCGGTATCACGCCCAAGCGAGAACGATTGTACTTCCGAGAGCGGGATGTGACAATATCGATGGGCAACTCAACACCGAATGGAGTTGTCACGATGAAGGCAGTCAAAGTAGCTTGTTGAATGAGGAGATTCGATACAAGCACAAGTTGAATCGTCACATGAGTAAGCTCTGGTGGATTCCTATAGGGAGGAAAGGCTCATGTCCCAAACGAGAACATGGGAGAGTTCTCGGGATCTTGCGACTTTAAACCGCAGGGAGGGCTTCTATCATTGTGGCAGAAGGGGTCATATAAAAAAGAATTATACGAAGCTCAAAGCTGAGAAGGCCAAAGGTAAGGACGATCAGGAGGATCTCACAGCAACGAAAGATATCATCATCACAGCTTGTGGCATGTATCATGACGACAACTGGGTCATAGACACGGGGACATCGTATCAAGCCACTCCGCAGAGGAGGATCTTCATGTCATACCGCGTCGACAAGTTTGGACGTATAAAAATGAGCGACAAGAAGAAGACTGCAGTTGTAGGCATCGGTAATGTACATTTGACGACGGAGTTTGGTGAGAAGCTCGTTCTAAAGGGTGTGCTACATGTACCGAGTTTACATTACAACTTGATTTCGGTAGCGAGGCTGGGAGATGATGGTTGTCGCAGTTTATTTGGGGACAAAGTTTGGAAGCTTGCAAAGGGTTCCCAACAGTTGGCTCGAGGAGATTTGTGTTGTGGCATGTACAGGCTCAAGCCGCTGAGTTGTGCAGGCATGCCACAGACACCGGTGGAGGCTCGAGGGATGTTCGACATGAGTTGAATCATCGAAAAATTGTTGAGGAGGATCTTCGAGAAGTTTTGAGGGTTACGGAGCATTCGGTTCGTTGAGACAAAGCGACGAATGGAGGTGAGCCAAAGATTGAGGGTCAATATGTCGGTCCCATGAAAGCTGACCGGTCTCCAGGTGGGGGTTGCTCTATTGATCCGATTTTGGTGACGGGTGGTTTGTCAAAGCTTTGTGGAGCGGCATCGATTTTAGCAGTTCGAAGCCAGGAAGGAGATCAAGGTTTGTAGCAAACTCAATCTGAGGCAGAAGCATCCTCATTCACACAGTTCCAGTTGAGCTGTGGGTCATCGACGGCGTGCACAGTTCATGATGTTCTTATCGAGGATGCATGTGTACGGGAGAGCTTCAGTGTCGGGCACAAAGTTGGACAGGTTTAGGAGTTTGAATCTCAGGAGAACCGTACCGTCCGCTTGGTTGTGCCAGCCAAGGGTGAAGAAGCTCGTCGAAATGGTAACATGCTCCGTTGGAAGACGAAAGTTGGGGACATGCAGCCAAGACTCACAGTGGGGTTGATCGTTAGAGACTTCGTTCTTAATCGTGTCATTGATGTCGGTAGGACCCAGTGGTGCAGGATGTGCTATGCTTGACAGCTAGTGTCGATGTGACGGTCGAGGAGGTGGAGACGAAAGAAGATGCAAAGCAACTCGAGGATCGAAGATCAGTGGCATGGGGAGCAAGATTTTTGTCACGGGGTGACAGATATAGAGTCTAGTTGAGGAGCCATGGAGGACAACATTCTCACATCAGACTAGAGGAGGAGGTTGTTGGTGTCCAGTCTAGATTTGGTAAAAGCAAATTTTGGAGCCCAAATATGACGACATATTTGATTTGGAAATCTGTATTAAATATCTGATTTGATTAGATTTTTGTATCAAATATTTAATTTGACCATATTTGGATGTCCATAATTGGTGATGGTATATAATCTACACTGTTGGTTATTGGTGGACGACCATATCCGATGGTGGACTACTTTTACGATTTTCTAACCCTAAAATTATGTTTCTCATTCTATTTATATGAGGGGAGAGTTGAGGCACAATGATATAGCACAAAGTTGAAATTCAGGATGCTCGTCCACAGGAGATCTAAGAGAGAGTCCGCACTTTGCTCTTAGGATTTCGTTATATAAGACAAAAGGAAGAAGAGATCTAATCGAGGAGTCGTCAACTTCGGTTAGGAAGATTGATACAGGTTGGTGAGCAATTTCAATTGTAATCTTTTTTTTCTTAAGTGTGGTGAGAGGGTTGAATCTATTAGGGCAAAGGGTTCAACATTGTTTTTATCATTCTTGTAATTTTATCTGAGTTATAGAGTTTGTAATTTGTTTATGTGACGTAGTCACCGCCATATACTTGTCTTTACCAGTGCTTGGTGTCCGTCAGACGGGGGTTGGTTATTTTAGGTGGGTTGGACTAAGTTTTCGTTGCGGCAATGTCTCAGATACAATATTGGAGCGCTTGTAGGACGTGTCTGATCCCAACAATTTGGACTTCTCGTCGGTACCACGATCCTATTGTCCGAGTACACCATTAATTACTATATCATGTGATTAACAAAATGTGATTAGATTTTGACATCCATGGGCTTTATTGTTTAAAGATAGGGCTCTGTAAAATGGACAAAGTAGTCCGTTGTCCGTACGTGTCCGACTCGATAAATGGTTCGACTGCGGGCCGTCCGATTGATTAACGAACAGTACTTGGACATTTTTTTTGGTCCATTTAAAAATCGGATCATGACAAAGACATATCCTTGTCCGGTCCGAATTTGTCCGCGGACCGTCCGATAGCAGAGACTTCTTTTGGTTTTGCATCAATTATGTCATATCATCTTGGTTTTGCATCAATTTTTAGTTGTCCGGTCTCAATATTCATTATCCTTTTATCATTGTTTGTTGTATTCTATAACCTTCAATAGTATTTTCTTTCAACTTGATTTTTTGTACCAACTATTAAGGTATCTTGATAAAATAATAGCTTTTGGTAATATATTTAATTTGTCCGCGGACCGTCCGATTAAATTAACGAACAATGGTTGTCCGTGTCTGTCCAGTCCGAACTCGAACAGTGGACTGTCCGTGTCCGTCCGTCCGAACTCATTTTCATTTTCGGACTGAACACGGACAGTGGACTGTTCGTGTCCGTCCGATCCGTTTACACCCTTATTTAAAGATAGTCCATAGATCCTTGAAATTGAAATATAATGACGTCTCTTGGTCGTCATATAAAAGGCGTCAATCGCAATTTGGAGGCTAACGAGGTCGATCGTGAACTAGTCTTCTTACTCCAAGCTCGATTCCTCCCTCGTAGAAGTAGTTAATGTACACCAAGTTGCTTGTATGCAAATGACCATTGCAAATTGTAGAAGCAAATCCTTTGTCGCTAATGGTTAACCATTTGGAAACAAGAGACCTCAATAACACCCCCTCTATGATGCAAGCAAAAGGCTCCCTAAAATGTATTATAAGTATACATATAGTTTTGAACATGATAGCCCAAGTTGACAAGTTCTCCCTCTCCCTGGCCATATGTTTGAACCATGATGCACCTTTCCAGTACTGTATTTACACGAATTTGCTTTCTGCATGCACATAGTATAAGTTCACATACAGCAAGAAAAACAAAGGCAATGGTGGAGTGGGCCACACTGCTGATGGATGCATGGATATTAAACATTTGATTCTGGTCCAACAAGGACAAAGAGAAAAGAAAAAAAAACCCTAGTCTTCTGCTCAGCAACTTATTTATTCCCCTCACCAATCTTAGTTTATTAACATTAATCCAGACTCTCATGAGCCACTCCCCTCTCTAACCTCTATTAAGTACAGGAAGCAAAGGGAAAGAGAGCGCAGAAGAGGAACCATTTTTTCTTCTTCTTTTTGAGCTAGAGCTACTCATCGATCATCATGGGAAGAGCTCCTTGCTGTGACAAAGCCAACGTGAAGAAAGGCCCTTGGTCGCCTGAGGAGGATGCCAAGCTCAAGTCCTATATCGAACAGCACGGCACCGGGGGCAACTGGATCGCCCTCCCCCAGAAGATCGGTATATATACATATGCTCAAACTTAATTGTGCTTGTTAAACCTTCGTGATTTCTTACCATCTTTTAATAATTATTTCCTGCTGATAAAAAAAATTACGGAAGGTTTAACTAGAATCATAATTTGTTTTCGTATACACGTATCTTAGTTGAATTATCTCGATTGGTCAGGCCTTAAGCGATGCGGCAAGAGCTGCCGCCTCCGATGGCTAAACTACCTCCGGCCGAACATAAGACACGGCAGCTTCTCTGAAGAAGAAGATAACATCATCTGTAGCCTATATTTCAGCATAGGGAGCAGGTGAATATATAGTACACATTAGTTAGATCCATGTGATCGATCAGTTGATATATATGTAGCTAGCTGGCTAAGCATCACTAATCCTTCAAATTTGATATCACATGAGCAGGTGGTCGATTATTGCTGCACAGTTGCCGGGAAGGACCGATAACGATATCAAGAACTACTGGAACACGAGGCTGAAGAAGAAGTTCCTGGGAAGCAAGCAGCGCAAGGATCAGAACCAGGGCCGGCGTGCTGGAGGCTCGAAGCAGGCTGAAGCGAAAAGGGAGGAGAACGGAAGTCTTCCCGTCGGCGATGGCAGCGGCGGTGTAAGCACCTGCCTGAGCACGTATTGGCCCGAGGCGTCGACGATGCCCATGTACCCGATAAGCCAGGTGGGGCAACGAGTCGATGACGAGAACTCGTCGATCAGGAGGCTGCTTATGAAGCTCGGTGGGAGGTTCAATTCTAGTGACACCCCTCTCAGCATGCCAGTACTAACCACATCCCTACCGCTGCAACAAGCCTACGATGCTTCGGCTACTGCTAATTTGATGGCCACTTCTGTCCAGACCAACCCTCTGATGACCGACTTCAACCCGACAGAGCTCGACGACATGTTCGGTTGCAGCTCGACAAAGCTTGAAGGATTGGATTGCTTCTACGGGTTTGGGAACATGGCCGATGATAACAACGGGGCTGGCGCTGCCGATACCGTGAACTGGAGCGAGGTAAGCTCCCTGATCTACCAACCAATAGTCCCGAGCTATCAAGGCGTTATGCAACCGTGTCTGTTCGAAGAACCGGTACACCTCGGCTCGCAGTGATATGACAAAATTGTTTGTATAATCCGTGGAGGTGTAGATTTGTAGCATTGGTGGAGGCGGTGTTGGATTTCTAAGATAAAACCCTAATAAACTAGCTCCTTGAGAGTCTTTGTTGGTTTGTGCTGTATCATTTGGGACTTCATCATTGGATATATACTGTCTGATTCTTTTTTTTTTTTTCCTTCCTCTTTGGCTTCTTAATTTGATGAAAATAAAATAAAATTATTCTACTAATTAATGTACGTTCTCTGTTGGGTGCTCGAATACTTGTATGTATCCTTCCAATAACTTGAGTAACAGTCCTTTTGATCCACGTAAGGATGTTTGCAGTATGATTATGAGATTGAGAGATGCACTTTGTATGCAAAGTTGTCCAGCACTTGCAGTTCATGTGGAAAGCAGCACCGACACCAGACAGGACCAGCATGGTTCGAGCCTCCCAAGTGTATGAGTTGTAATAAAAAAAATGTATGCAATGTTAGGCAGCTTTTCCAGCAAGAAGTCCTAGTAAGAAAGTTTGGAAGACAGCGAAGTAACAAAGGGGGTTTTGACAATTTGGATGCAAGACTATTTCTACATAGGGATATTCAATGCCTATAGACTATCATTTTGTTAAACTCCTACTCAATGTGTAAGAAAGGTTAAGGTTTTATATCTATTTCTCCTTATATTTCTTTGTTCTGAACAACTTATATATGTATAATGCCTGACTTAAAAGCATTTATTGTAGACATGGATTTATCTCTTTCAAATCTTTCTTGTGCCATTTTAATTTACATTGAGATAGTACACAATACATTTGGAGTTTTTTCATTTCCTTTCATGGTTGTTCTTATGAATTTTCAGCATTTATCCATAGTCCTCAGTTTATGTAGATTAATTCTGGTGGCAAGATATTAAAGGACTGGTCATAATTAAGACTAGGCAAACTTTTCAGATATAAGAGAGGCTCTTCCCTGCCTCCATCGTATTCTTTTGGTCATCTTTTGTTGTAGGAAAATGATATTTTCCCGCGGACTATGACCGTAGGACACGTAGCAGAATTACATTGGCCCCTTATTTGCTCGCGCCTATCACCGGAATTCCTACCAATGAGATGGTGACACGTGGCCCATGGTCACAGACCGCGGGCAAAACAACAACGTCGTTGTTGTACTTGTGCTGCATATGGTCAATTGTCATAGATGTGCATTGCGGCAGAATAAAGGTGAATCTACCTTTGTCCTAATCAGGCTAGAAATTCGGATTATCAAGTAAACTTGAACACCATGATAGATTAAACTTTGATCCTTAATTCCCTCAGAAATTAAAATCCAGTTATTTCCTACCTGACAAAACCAATTCATGTGATGTTGTTGCATTACCATGCCGGAACAATGCCTTCAACACTTACTATGCAAGATGCTTTTAATCTTCGAGTTAATATTTGCCATTAGGTTTTGGTGTGTGAGTCCAGCCTGATTTGCATGTTGATATTGTTGGAGTGGGTGGGGTTCCCAACCTATGTGGAGAAGACCCCGGAGTGCGACGAGCGTCGTCCGATGTCGGAGAAGCTCGGGAAGTAGGCGACGAAGTTGCTGCTGTTGCTGCTGGAGCTGCTGGAAGCAGGGGATCCGAGTTCGGCCCGAACTCGGTCCCAGGCCGAGTTCTGGCCGAACTCGGTCTGGCGCTTCCAGAATGTTGGCGTGAGGTTCTGTTTGCTCGACACAGAGTTCTGGCCGAACTCTGTGTCGTCGGGGGCTGAAGCGAATTTTTGGATGAGTTTTCATCATTGGATCTAATCCAACGGTCCAGGTTGGTTGCGGGATTAGGGAGTTATATTGAGATTTCTCAACCCTAATTCAGAAGTGCAACGCATCATTATCGCAAGAAACACAAGTTTGAGAGAGGAAGGAGGCAAGAGTGCCATTACAACTTCGGAGAAGAAGACGGAGGATTGAAGGTCGCTATTCGAAGGAGATCGTGTTCGGGTAATCTCTACTCGTCGTTCTCGCTCTTCGTAGCCTTGTAATCATTGTTCTTATCTCTGAGTGTTGTGGGGATCCGATTGGATCGGGAGGAGTTTGTAGAGGGTGTAATTCTTATATTCCATTAGTGGAGGCTTCTCAGGGTTGGACTTCGATCGTCCCGTGGTTTTCCCGCAAGGGTTTCCACGTCAAAAATTCTCTGTGTCTGCGTGGATTGTTTTTGTGTGATTGTTTTTGGGTTCGTGCGTTGTATTGCTCGGTCCTCTCGCAGGTACTCTCCGGTTTGGGAAAAGGTTTCCGCGTTTCTTTTCCAACAGAGTGGTATCAGAGCTTTGGGTTCAAAGGGTGTCAGGAGTTGACAGAGGAACCAGAGAGGAGAGATGGACGCGAAGCCGGTGCGCATGGTAAACCTTAATGGCACAAACTATCATTATTGGCGGAGCAAGATGAAGGATTTGCTATTTGTCAAGAAGCTGCATCTACCCGTGTTTGCATCCGAGAGGCCCAGTGATAAATCCGAGGAGGACTGGACATTCGAGCATATACAGGTGTGTGGGTACATAAGGCAGTTTGTTGATGAGAACGTGTACAATCACGTTGCCAATATTGAGTACGCGAAGACGTTGTGGGATAAGCTGGAATCCTTGTATGCAAAGAAGACCGGGGTAAACAAGTTGTTCCTGATCCGAACGATGATGGGTCTGCGGTACAAGGATGGGGCGTCTATTACGGATCACTTGAGTGATTTCCAGGGCGTGGTTGACCAGCTATCTTCTATGGGAGTCAAGTTCGACGACGAAGTTCAGGAACTGTGGCTGCTGTGTACTTTGCCAGACTCGTAGGAGACCGTACGAGTATCTATGATCGCTTCTGCTCCAGAGGGTGTGGTCAGTCTGGAGTTTGCCAAGAGCGGGGGTGTTGAATGAAGAGATGCGGAGACGTTCTCAGGGCACTTCATCTACATCCCATCACTCAAAGGCACTTGTTTCAGAGAGCCGCAGAAGGGGCAAAAGCAGGGATCCAGGTGGTGGCAGAGACAAGAGCAGGGGGAAGTCCAAGGGTCGTTACGAGGACTCAGAGTGTTACTATTGCGGTAAGAAGGGCCATATCAAGCAGAATTGTTTCGCTTGGAAGAGAGAGAAGAAGGGCGACAAGGGGAAGCAAGAAGAGAACACTACAGCGGCGGCCTCGGTGCATGGAGGCGATGTGATCGTCGTAGGTGATGAGGTCATTACTAACCTCGCCTGCGATGACAATTCTTGGCTGGTGGACTCAGGGGCTTCAGCACATGTATCTCACAATAGGGCACTGTTTGCCACTTACACGACAGGCGACTGTGGCGTGTTGAAGATGGGCAACGGAGATGTGTCGAAGGCGGTTGCCGTTGGAGATGTGCATTTGAGAACGAAGACGGGTGCGGTTCTTGTTCTCAAGGATGTTCGTCATGTCCCTGATATCCGTTTCAACCTGGTGTCGGTTGGAAGGTTGGATGACGAGGGATTCTTCAGTCTCTTCGGGAACAGTCAGTGGAAGCTTTCCAGAGGTTCGATGGTGATTGCCAGAGGAAGCAAGAAGTCCGGTCTCTACTATATGGAGGGGAGCGCAGAGGGGGCACAGGAGGTGAACGCAGTCAGTGATGCGTCTACCGAGTTGTGGCACAGGCAGCTCGGCCATATCAGCGAGAAGGGGATGAGCTACTTGGTGAACAGAAAAGTGATTCCGGGGCTCAGGTCTACAAAGTTGGAGAAGTGCACGCACTGTTAGCTGGGAAGCAAAATATGGTGTCTTTCCAAAGTCACCCAAGTTCGAGAAAGCCGGCGTTGCTCGAGTTGATTCACTCGGATGTCTGCGGTCCTATGAAGGTAAAATCTCTTGGTGGTGCTTCTTACTTTGTGACTTTTATTGATGACTGTTCCAGGAAGGTTTGGATCTATGCCTTAAAGACCAAGGATCAGGTGCTGCCTACTTTCAAGGAGTTTCAGGCCTCTGTTGAAAGGGAGACGGGCAAGAAGTTGTTGTGTGTTCGGTCCGACAATGGCGACGAATACATCGGTCCCTTTGATGCGTATTGCAGAGAGCAAGGGATACGACACCAGAAGACTCCGCCAAAGACACCTCAGCTCAATGGTGTAGCGGAGCGCATGAACAGGACACTGATGGAGAGGGTGCGGTGTTTGCTGTCAGAAGCAAACTTGCCGGACAGTTATTGGGGTGAGGCTCTTCTCACAGCTGCTTATATTATTAATTTGTCTCCTAGTGCTCCTTTGCAGGGTGATGTGCCTGATAAAGTATGGTACGGCAAAGAGCCGTCATACAGTCACCTGCGGGCGTTTGGTTGTAAAGCCTTCGTGCATGTACCGACGGACGAGAGGACCAAACTTGAGCCGAAGACGAGGCGATGCGTCTTTGTCGGCTATGGTCGGGATGAGTTTGGCTATAGACTCTACGACCCAGTGGAAGGAAAGCTCTACAGAAACAGAGACGTGGTGTTCGTCGAGGATCAGACCATGACCAACACTCAGGATTTTGAGACGCCTTCTGAGGCTGAGGAATTACCTGAGTTAGAGTCATTTGGCTTCGAGCAGTTTTCAGAGGACATCGCAGAGGATCCAGTTATGGGGGAGCCGGTACATGGAGTTGCTCACAACCTTGATCATCAGCCTACTGATGGTGGTCAGGGTGTCCCTCAGGAGGATGAGCATGCCGGAGAGGTAGTTCCTGAAGGGGCGGAGGCTGTCGGTATACAGCTAGCACCAGTGGCTCCACTGAGAAGGAGTGACAGGGATCGTCGACCATCTATGAGATACTCATCGGACGAGTATGTGCTATTGACTGACGGGGGGGAGCCCGAAAATTTCGCAGAGGCTATGGAAGACGAACACAGGCAGGAGTGGATGGTGGCTATGCAGGAGGAGATGAGTTCCTTGCACACCAATTCCACTTATGATCTGGTGCGGATGCCAAAGGGCAAGAAGGCTTTGAAGAATCGATGGGTGTTCAGAGTGAAGCAGACGGAAGATGCTACTCGCCCTCGATACAAAGCGAGGCTGGTAGTCAAAGGCTACGGTCAGCGGAAAGGCGTGGATTATGATGAGATCTTTTCGCCTGTCGTCAAGCATTCGTCTATTCGGGTGGTGCTAGCATTAGCAGCCAGTTTCGACTTGGAGGTCGAGCAGATGGACGTGAAGACGACATTCCTCCACGGTGATCTTGAGGAGGAGTTGTACATGGAGCAGCCAGAGGGATTCTGTGAGAAGGGCAAGTCACATTTGGTCTGCCGGTTGAGGAAGAGCTTGTATGGTCTGAAGCAGGCTCCGAGGTAGTGGTACAGGAAGTTCGAGTCGTTTATGGGGGAGTATGGTTATGCACGGACGACGTCGGATCATTGTGCATTTGTGAGGTATTTTGCCGATGATGATTTCATCATTTTGTTGCTCTGTGTTGATGATATGCTATTAGTGGGTCGGAATGCCACTAGGATGCGGAGTTGAAGCGCCAACTGGACGCGGCCTTCTCTATGAAGAATTTGGGCGCAGCGAAGACTATTCTTGGGATGGAGATCAGCCGAGAGAGAGAGTCCAAGCTGCTACACTTGTCCCAAAAGAAGTACATTCATCGGGTACTTCAGCGTTTCGGGATGGACGGGTCGAAGAAAGTGAGTTCCCCCTCGCGGCTCACTTTAAGCTCACTGAGGAACAGTGTCTATCTACCGAGGACGAAAAGGAAGATATGGAGCGGATTCCATATACCTCAGCTGTGGGAAGCCTGATGTATGCTATGGTGTGTACGAGGCCAGATATTGCTCATGCAGTTGGTACGGTTAGCAGTATCTTTCAAATCCTGGAAAGGTACATTGGAGTGCGGTCAAGTGGATTCTACGATACCTTCAGGGCACTGCCGGTTGGAGACTTTCCTTTGGTGGTGACGAGCCGAAGCTGGTTGGGTATACCGACGCTGATATGGCTGGAGATGTAGACACGAGGCGATCGACTTTGGGCTACGTGATGATGTTTGCGGGAGGAGCAGTATCGTGGCAGTCGCGGTTGCAGAAGTGTGTTGCCTTGTCGACGACAGAGGCAAAGTACATTGTGGCGATGGAGGCTTGCAAGGAGCTGTTGTGGATGAATAAGCTGCTGCAGGAAATGGGACTGAAGCAAGAGCAGTATACTTTACTTTGCGACAGTCAGAGTGCGATCCACCTTGTGAAGAATCAGACGTTTCATAGCCGGTCCAAGCACATCGAGACCCGGTATCATTGGATACGGGATGTGGTTGAGAAGAAGGACGCGGAGCTTGAGAAGGTGCATACAGATGACAACGGAGCTGATATGTTCATGAAGATTCTACCAAGGGGGAAGTTTGAGTACTGCAGGCAGGTCGTCGGGATGACGACATCCTCCCCATAGTTGTGAAGGGGGAGATTTGTTGGAGTGGGTGGGGTTCCCAACCTATGTGGAGAAGACCCCGGAGTGCGACGAGCGCCGTCCGATGTCGGAGAAGCTCGGGAAGTAGGCGACGAAGTTGCTGCTGTTGCTGCTGGAAGCAGGGATCCGAGTTCGGCCCGAACTCGGTCCCAGGCCGAGTTCTGGCCGAACTCGGTCTGGCGCTTCCAGAATGTTGGCGTGAGGTTCTGTTTGCTCGACACAGAGTTCTGGCCGAACTCTGTGTCGTCGGGGGCTGAAGCGGATTTTTGGATGAGTTTTCATCATTGGATCTAATCCAACGGTCCAGGTTGGTTGCGGGATTAGGGAGTTATATTGAGATTTCTCAACCCTAATTCAGAAGTGCAATGCATCATTATCGCAAGAAACACAAGTTTGAGAGAGGAAGGAGGCAAGAGTGCCATTACAACTTCGGAGAAGAAGACGGAGGATTGAAGGTCGCTATTCGAAGGAGATCGTGTTCGGGTAATCTCTACTCGTCGTTCTCGCTCTTCGTAGCCTTGTAATCATTGTTCTTATCTCTGAGTGTTGTGGGGATCCGATTTGGATCGGGAGGAGTTTGTAGAGGGTGTAATTCTTCTATTCCATTAGTGGAGGCTTCTCAGGGTTGGACTCCGATCGTCCCGTGGTTTTTCCCGCAAGGGTTTCCACGTCAAAAATTCTCTGTGTCTGCGTGGATTGTTTTTGTGTGATTGTTTTTGGGTTCGTGCGTTGTATTGCTCGGTCCTCTCGCAGGTACTCTCCGGTTTGGGGAAAAGGTTTCCGCGTTTCTTTCCCAACAGATATAAGGTGCAAAGGACATTCTGATATTGATTTCAGAAAGAAGTTGGCAAATTTGAGACGAACATATCGTCGTCAGGAGATTTGGAAGATCGCTGGCTAGGGTTCGAGTTTTTTTATTTATTTATGAGAACGTTGTACCTCTCATTTTCCAGTGGAGTTCTCTTTTTCTTGGCTTGTGAACACAAGTTATTTATTTATTTATTTCCTGAATGTAAATCTTGGCTCCAATATATATGGTTGTTCTCTCCTATAGTTATCTTTATATAATTTGATCATTCATTCATTCCCTATTTTTGTTCTATCCTCAATAATCTTGATTTATTTTTCTTGTCAATAAGCATCAAGTGTGTGTTTTACGCTGCTACATGGCATTCGAAGGCTTAATTTGTCAAGTGAAATTCAATTTCAATATCCATTATCAGTGTTTATCATCATGCTTTCCCCTTTGCCCTAGTTCATCATTTTCCTACCCAAAAAAAAAAAAAAAAAAAAAAAAAACTTGATTCAATAAGCTTCTGGAAATGAGGAACAACTACGTGGATGTTTGATTGAGCTTTTTTTTTTTTCCATGAAAAATATTTCCATCACAAATTTTCCACCAAATGTAGTATTTGATAGCATATATCTTTCATGTAATTATCTTCCAAAAATCTATCATTTTCCATATTTTCTTTCAAATTGATGGAAAATAAAACTGGCTCAACCCATAGAAAAAATATCAATTTCCATGTAAAATAATTATTTTTCATTGAAAATTACGACAATCAAACACCCAAATTAATTCCGTGAAATTTTTTTGGTAGTAAAATATTCCGTGGAATCAATTTATTTTCCACCTTGTAATCATACGCACCCTAGTGTAGAATTTTTTTCCATGGAATTTTTTTTCTAGTAAAATATTTTCGTGGAATCAATTTATTTTTCACCTTGTAATCAGACGCACCCTAGTGTAGAATAGTTTATGTTAGAAAAAATAAAATTTAGTTTGGACTGGATTTCCTTCCTTCTCGAAACCTGAATTCTGATCAGTAGTCAGCATTACCAGAATTATTTTGCGCCACTTTGGAACTCTGTTCTTTGTTTGGTTTTTTCTCTCGAAGTAACCCAAATTTTATTTAGGGTTGGCCACGTCGATCCCCCATGGATAAAACCTCATAAAACATCGCCTTAAGAGTCGTGAGTCTTGTGAACTATTTTTGCAGCACATAACGAGTTCAAAGCATATATATAGTACTGTTCATGCATTAAGCTTCTTAATGCAGTAGCCTAAGACTCAAAGGGAGAACTATAATGTCCCGCTCTGCATTATGCTACGAGATGGTTTGTTGGCTTAATGGACCATTTGGACTTGGGTTCATGCAGAGACTTTGTTCAGAGATCTGGTCAGTCGAAGTAGAGTATGATATTTATTCAGGTGGGTGGTTTGATCATTCGTTTATTTACATCACACTTAATAAATGTATTGGTACATATTTAATATAATGTTGTGAGTATTGTTGCATGCTTAGTAAAAAAAAACCAAGATGGATAAAAAAGGGAGAAATATTATTTCTGTTAACTGTTGTTATAGAACATGAAAATATTAACATGTTATTATAGACTTAGATTTTCGTACTGTTGTATAGTTATGAATTTTACACTATTGATATGGACTTGCGTAACGTAGAACTGTTGTACATTATCATATTATAGACTTAGATTTTGTTACATTATCATGTGACTATCGTATAAGAATTTGAAATGTTGTTCTATGGTTAGATTCATGTGAAATTTATACCAGTTATTACAGGAAGAATGTCGTATGATTGTTTTTAGAGAGAGAAAATATGGAAACGTTCGGGACCGTTAGGTCGTCAAGGTAGAATCCCTGGACTGAAAAGAATAGAAGTGTGAGCGATGGCTCGAGGAATGTGGCACTTAGTAGATATGTCTTGTATGATTTTTTCAGATTTGTATTATACATATGTTGTAGTTTAACAGTTCATATGTTATGCACAAGGTTTTGTTCCTCGAATAGTTGTCGGGGCACAGGAACCGGGTCGGCCTAGGGGGAACAGTACTGACGTACTAGCACGGGTTGATTCGGGTCTTCATTGAGGCTAGCTGTCCAGACTGGAAGGATCGTCATCTCACTAGAAGTCCATAATAGTTTTTGGTGCCAGTGACCTTCATATAGTATTATCTTTTTCTTAATATAATACATGTACTTGTGTAACTAACAAATATAAAATAATTTTATTAGGTATCGTTTCCATCGGTTAATTGTTAATTAATTCAAGTCGGAAATCCTAACCGACACGACTTACAGGAAATTAACAAGTTCATAACAGATGCTCCCAATTCGGTAGGTTAACATATTTTCAATTAACCATGTAAAATACAAGCATGCAGGGTATATGCGAAGTGAATATACTGGCAGAAATAGATGGTTATAGAATCAAAAGACACGACACATCATGTCATCATGGTTAACGCTTGATTAATGTTTGATCAAGGACAAAATACACGCAGTTAGTAAAATAACCATAACTTTCTAACTACTCCTTAGAGTAGCACAGACATATCCAAGAAAGCTTATGTTGCTCGATACCAAGCAACAATTTGTTGGCCATTAACTGTTGTTTTCATTGCAAAAATCTTCATTTAAAGCATCTTCAAAGGACTCCTTATTGAACCTTCAAACCAAAATTTAGTGTGAAAATGAAAATTTTATTCTCCAATCACAATCACACTCCCTATCTAGCTTCATAGGATAACAGAGTTGCAAGGAACTCCCTAAATCTCTGGAGAGAGAAATAGTCTCCTAACATTAATGACCAATAATTAACCCCTATTTTAAAATGACTACATGACCACAGGCGGATCCGCCCCCAGTGAATTTTTTAAAAATATATTATTGTACTTCAAAATTTTTTTTTTAAGGCGTTGTATCCGAACTTCTTATAATTGTGTCCCCAGTGAATTATAATCCTGGATCCGCTAGTGTACATGACCTACACCATTGTTCCTAGAGAAGTTTATCCAAGGGGGAAAAATATTTATTACTCACTAAATTAGGGACCATCATTGGAGTAAAAATATAATAAGAGAACTCCGTAAATTAACTTTCTAGGTTTTTTTAGCTAAAATCTAACTAAAAAAAAATAGGAGCATCATTGGATATACTCTTAAGATCAAGCTATATATTTCAATGAATCTTTACTAAGTCGGCCAGTGTGATTAATTGTCTTCTTGAAATACCTTGCCATAATTTAAATAGAGTTACCCTTTCATTACACCTTTACTCTCTCCTACAATTTTGAAGGTCTTCAAAATTGATTCTTTAATTTGGAAAGGTCTAATTCCATGCTTCATCTTTAACTTTTCTCCACATTTGGGCGTAGAAGATCGTTTGGATGTATGATCGACAAATTGGAAATATGGAGTGTAATAATGTAGAAAATGCAACGCATTATCATTGTGCATCATTGGCAACTGATGAATGAGCATCTACAATTTGTCACTTAATGTTTGTTTTTAGACTTATTTTGTTACATAAGGTTATTGGAGGAAAATGAATGCCCATTTATAGTGTTTGGCTGGGATCTCCTCGATCCCATCCTTTTTCTCCGAAAGGAATTGCATGTCCAAGTTATCAACTAATTTTTCAATGTTAGATAGGCGACTCCACATTGTCACTCACACTCCCTAATAATACTGCACTTGGAAGTTCGTACTCCATTCCAGGGGCGGATCCAAGCTTGGCTCCAGCCAACCCCATTTTTTTCATATAATTTTTATTTTTATTTTTATGTATTAATCTACTTCCAGTCCATCCAAATTTTTGGTAGTCTACCCCTGCTATAGTTTCTGGATCCGTCCCTGCTCCGTTCTCAATGTGAGACTCGAAAACCATGTTCTATTATACAACATATCCATATATATATGTTATATTATAAAACATATCCATATATAGTCTTCCTAGACGAGTCTAGAAATTTTTAAGAGTTAATAGAGTTGTTTGGATAAAAAAAAATTAATGAGAACGTAAAAGTTGGTGATGGATGAAACACTCAAACCTCCCTTAATATTGTCTCTCTGTGTCGGAAAATATGTTCACTCACACTCGACATCGGAAAATATGTTCATTGCTATCATTTTAGAACAATGCCACCTAAGCACCATATGCCTCATGCAACTCCAGCAAATAAGTTCCTAGAATAGAAACGTTACATACATCTAAACATGAAGTCGTATTAAGTAAAAAGGGCGACCAGTGTCATGAGACTCCCGTTAATGCATGATCTGGATTTAGATGTAGAGAAATTGATGAACTTCTAAAACTCTTCAACTAACATATCAATTCCCTTTCAAAAACTTGAATTATATATGTAGTTATATGACTACGTACACACACAGTTGGCAAATTAAAAAAAACACGGCTAGTTCATGGGGACGGAGGGGCCCGGCGCAGAAGGTGCGGGTTCGAATCACCTCTAGGGAGTTGGTCTCCTACCCGTAGGAAGGACACCTCAAAAAAAGGAAAAAGAAAAGAAAACACTGGCCAAGGAATAGTAGTAGTTAGCCTTAGGAAGAGAACTTGTCCATATCCAAGAAGTCAAGTAAACTAAACTGTTTCTCCAGTGTATAGTATTCTGTTTAATTAGTATAGTTGACTTCTCAATCTAATATATTGGAGATCATTTTCTTATATTGGTTTTGGACGTCTTGGAGCTGGCAAGCGGTGTCTCTCCCTCTCTCACAATGATGTATGTCTTTGGACTTTGGGAATACATGACCTAACCCACTCCCTCAATTGCTTCCAATCACATGTAAATAGGTCAGTCAATGAGTATTTCCGTAATTTCTCTCTACACAACACTTTCTTTTAGTATCCCGTAATTGTTAAATGAGCTAGAACACTAGTCATCAATATGTTAATATATGACCAGTTGCAAATACACCAGTCTTCCTTGATTTCTACAATGGTTCCTTAAGTTTCACATTCTTCCAATGGGCTATTTCATATGGTTTAGTCCCCAAGGTTGGTACATGGCTAATTATGATGCATGAGGAATGTTTTGGTAGGAGTCGAAGTTTCCTACAAGAAATATCAATTAAGGAGTTACATATATATTCATGAACCTATTCACCTATGAAAACAGGCAGACGACAGTTGTTACGATGGTAGGTATAATTTACATAGACATTAGAAGAGCACATGCTAGACCTATAACTCATAACTGTGCACATGCTAGACCTATAACTCATAACTGTATATGTGAATACAATATTCATGCACCATATATATATATAATATATATATATATTATATATATATATAATGATAGTTTGCTCGCAGGCGGGCCGGAATCGCTCCCATGAGATTCGAACTCCTGACCACTCCGGTCGCATGCCTCATCACTACCACTAGGCTAGGGGTTATTGACGTATATATATATATATATATATATATATATATATATATATATATATATATATATATATATATATTGAAGCAATTGGTACTTGTAGCGAACTCGCCTCCACTGAGGCTCGAACTCCCGACCACTTGGGCCACATGCATCTCACTTAACCACTAGGCTAGAGGTCATCGGGAGTTCGAGCCTCAGTGGAGGCGAGTTTTCACTACAAGTACCCTATATATATATATATATATATATATATATATTTATATTATATATAAGGCATGTGGTCCTTGTGGGCGGAGTTCGAAGCCCTTGTGTGTGTGATTATACATATATACAAGATGGGCCAAACCTTATCTATATTAAGAAAAAGTAATAGTAGCCATCTTCTTTTTAGGAGCAGAGTTCTACATTTTTTTTTTTGAGATGTGCTGATATACGCACGAGACTTTGTGCAGACTACTATATTAGTGCTTTAGGAGAGCCCTTTTCTACATCCATAGAAGCGCTGATGCCATAAAGAGCAAATTCGAAAGACCCCTGTCCTCATAAATTAAATCACTGTAGAAAGTTTTTTTCTTACTAAGATTACATAATTTTCATGTCAGCAATGACATCAAAATGGAACAAACAGTTGGCCTGATCAATCATTTTTCTCTCACTCCTTTTTATTAATGAGTCCATTATTAAGCAACAGAGGTCAACTTTATCTAGAGGTTATCTGCATCTAGATAAGTTTCAAGATGTCAAAAGCAGTAGTAATTGGCGCTAGGTGCAGTCCAATTGGGAACCTAACTCTCCCCCTAACTTTGAACGCCCCATTCATGCATGATGCATATAGGTATTAGTATAGTTCATGGTAAAAGTAACAAGGTTGGCAGGAATTAAGCTAGCTTTTGTTGAAAGAAGCATATATTTAACCCTAGGTTTATGGGTAACGTAGCTACTTGTAATAACACCTTTGTCTGTATAATTACATGTTGAATGTAGTAATGATGTAGGGTCAAAATAATAAATTGGGTATCTTTGTGCATGCATGCACTTGAATCATTATGAATGTAGTGTGATAATAATAACATTGTTCTTACATATAGAATTTTTATATACTGAGGAGGAGTCATGTACAGTTTTAGGGGTCATTTTAATATGAGCATTGATTTGATCAACTAATTAACAAGTCACTTGCATGATTATTGATTCATATCGACTATAAGTCTAAGTTATAATTGAAGTATGAAAACTCCTAATATGCATGATAAACAAAATTTGGGGCTAGCTAGGTTGTTCGAATTCTTTTCTTCCACTTCCATTCAAACTTTGTTAAGGGTTATTCCTCCGTAACACTAACAAATCCATATCCTTTTTTAAAACTGTATGTTCTTTTAGTTCCTAGCAGCTTCTTTAATCTTATCGCTCCTCCCAATATGAGCATCTATTGGTCTGGTTTGAGAGAATTCTTATACATCTATATACAAATACATTATATATGATCAAACTTCTTTGGCTTAATTTCGCTTATATACCTACAACTTTCAAGTTTATACCTTAAATATCTTAAAACAAAATTTATGTTCATTCTGCTACCTTGAACATTCTATTACATATTCTACCTATGCATGTTACTGAACAGTAAAACCTAACGGTCACGTGAAAAACACGGTATGAGAGAATGAATGTATGTGGACGTTAGCGTTTGAGAGCACTCCTAACAACCATTATTGTAGAAGTATAGAGGCCAAACAGTAGATCGATTTAACAGGTTGACTAGTTGGGGTCCAAGGTAGGTTCTAAGAAAGATTTATTACTTGGACACCAAATTAAATATCAATTAATAATAAATTTGGTCAGATTTAGTATTATTTTTCTAGGATTATTTTAAGATTTTCACTATAATCATACATTTTGTGAATCCCTAATAGGGGATACCTTGGTCTTCTCTAAATTATTGACTTCATATTATTTTATGGTTTCCGTCATCTCTTCTATCTCCATGTCTACCTCCATATCATGATACCCTATATGGTATCAAATCAGGTTCAACGACCGTCGAAGGAGCATTTAAGCTTGTACATCCATCGAATGTGTCATCTCTCGATGGTTTGGTCGTGATTGATCTCCTTCGATGTGTAGACAAGTGTAGTGCCTCGCTCCTGGCTGTGACATTATGTTGGATTATGGGTAGAATTAATAGTCTAAGTCGGGATTGTGTTCGTGCGGAAAAATCCTTCCGGTGTCGATTGATCGGGACAAATAAATTATGATCATCTTCCATCTATTGTTGGCTTATGCTAGAATTGAGACCAAAATACAGTGAATCGTGTTTTGGATAAACTCTATATAAGAGTCTCTCCTCCATCACTTTCATTGTTTGTTTTTCATTGGACGTTTTTCTAGTTGGCTTTTCATTGATGGATTTCGTTGTTGCTTTCATTGCTTGTTTTCATTGATTACTGCATTTTACATTGAACTCTAAGAGAGAGGAGAGAGAGAGAGAGGGGGAGAGAGAGAGAGAGAGAGAAATAGGAAAAAAAAAAGTATGTTGAACCTCTATCGGTGCAATTGCAGGAGGAAGCATAGACAAGACGTGATTGTTGCGTAGGAATTTCTTTTTTTCTCGATATTTCTCAAATCAGTAAGTGTCTTTGACTATTCTTTCATTCATCTCCACTCCTTAATAAAAGAACTCATTTCATTCCTTTGTTATGTTCACATGATCAATGCCTTAATAAAAGAAACCAAAATAAAAGAGAGTAATTGTATGTTAGTATCCTTGTTAATTGGAAATGTTGGAATTATAGACTGTTGCTACACATGAATGAAGTGATGTTTCATTGTTGTTATGGAAATATTAGAACTCGTATAGACTCTGTAATGCATTTTTAAAGTGGAACTGTATTATGAGCCTTTACATTGTTTATATATGAATGTCTTGGCTAGAAATAAAGTATTATGAGAAAGAAGGAAGGAAGAACACGATATGATCGTTAGAATAAAAGGAAGAAAGGAAGAAAGAATGAAATGATTTACTCGGCATATAGATGTGCATTGTATTATTTTATTTGATAGTATATTAGTTGCATATTACACATTAGTTAGAGACAACTTGTGCACAAGATTTAATCTCTTCAACGATTTTTGGGATACTGAAATTGTGTCAGCATAGGAGAGATGGAACACTTTGTGTCACGTCCTGACCCGAAATTACCCGAATCATCGTCCTCGCAGGGGCGTGATGTCGCACGAGCCTGGAGTTGCGCTCGTGCAAGACAAGATGACAAGTTCTCAAAATGGTTATCTTTTTGTTCGATATTAGCAAAACGGAAGAAAACAGAGTATACGAAACAATTCTCTTTATTGATAACGAACTGATATTACAAAGGCTTTAAATAGCCCAATTGAATTCGCCAGATTGGCTACAACACTCAAGTTCTCTCTTGCCCATAAAGGATTTCACCGTTCCATACATCATGCCTTCTATATCTCGGCCGCATCAATCATGTTACAAGTCCGAGCGTCAATGCGATCGCACGCTTCAAACGCTACGACATTCCATGCCTCTGCACGATCAAGCGAAGCTTCGCCGCGAGCAATCCATTCCCTACACCCTGCATAAAAGCTGGTGGAGGATCAGTACGTTCGTCCTCGTATGTACTGACGAAAAGACCAACTTTCTAAATCGACATTTTAGTATTTATGTTCAATCATGCAACTTAGCTTATGATCTTGCTATATTCTTCTTCGGGTCGATTTTATGGCATATTCGAAAGCGGTAAAGCATGTTATCATGGCAAACATGTTATTCGAATTGAATAGGTAAACAGGCAAGCAATCTCGTATTTGTTTCGTGACGCGAAATCTTACCAAGTCGACGTACTCGTCCTTGCACTGACGTAAGGTGAATACGCCCCTTCCTTCCCTGTCATGTTATAAGTTCTCTCTAAGCAGGATCTATGTGTGCAGGATACATACGCTCCTACACTTTCGACCCATCATTCCTTAATTATATAGAGGTCGTTGGCGTATCTGCGCCAGAATGGACTAAAGGTGTTTCTCTTTTTCTTTTCCTTTCTTTCTTTTCTTTCTCGAATTTGGGTAGCCCGGTGCTTCACGGGTTAGATTGCTATCCAAACAATTGAAGATATACCGCGTGCATACCATCATTTGTGGCTTTTCACATCTATAACCGGTGGCTAGTCATTTTACAGATG
This sequence comes from Iris pallida, assembly GCA_029216955.1. Taxonomy (NCBI): domain Eukaryota; kingdom Viridiplantae; phylum Streptophyta; class Magnoliopsida; order Asparagales; family Iridaceae; genus Iris; species Iris pallida. The sequence goes on from JANAVB010005597.1 coordinate 45,727,689, forward strand.
AGCGCCCATTAAAGATTATATCCCTCCTAGGCCGAACGGTCCCGGTGCCTCGGCGCAGCCCGTTCGGAAAATATTCCGTGCACGAAAGATTATCTCAATTATACCAAGTCTATTCGAACATGCAACACACTACTATTATTCAAACAACCAAACATAGTCTTGAGTCCGAGACTCAGACTTTATCATCTCGTATTTTTTCTATTAACTTTCTATGTTCTTATATTTCATACTTCGTTTCAATGTTCAATGGCATCATGCCTCAACTAAATGTTCGTCAACCGAACGATCCGAAGGTCCCGAACACCTTTCGAGGCATCATGTCATATCTAACAGTTCCGTCACATTCATGCCACAACTGTATTCTTTCGCAATGAAGCCATCTTTTATGATCTCGTGCACGTAGGCACGTTTCCACACATTTATCATCTTTTCCTCGTGTCGTGCACTTGGTGCACGCTTCGAAGCCATATTTTCATGTTCTATGACTTAGTGTTCAATGTTCGTGGCTTGCACGCTAGGGCGCTCGTCTATTGTCTTTCAATGTGCTAGCCTTTCTAACTCATGCACGAAGGTACGGAATGGCTCATGCACGAAGGCACTCGCCGAATACAGTTATCCCATGTTCTTGCAGCTTGCGCACCGAGGTGCTCGCCTTTGCGATATTCAATGTTCCATAGCAACTCGTACATTTGATGTACGTTTCATTTCAATTATTTTAACTAGTGTTCGATACACACTATGATTTATCTTCCGATCGGACCACGCCCGTGGCGTCGACAGGTTTACTTAGCATATAATGATACATTCTGACTTAGGCATGAAGGAGTAAAAAGAAGAGTCAGTCCTCCCACCTTAAACCGATACACCTTGTTGTTTGTCGAGCCGATGCGGCTCAATTTCATAACTTTGTTGTACGGCTAAATCTTCTGACTTAGCCATTCGAGCACTTTTTGTTTCATTGAACTGCTCGATCGATTTTGGCCTACCGTGCCCAAGTTCCAGCCTATTGCGAGGCGGTGATTTAGATTTTACGGACCTGTTGCGAATGAGGCAAAACGTCGACCTCTAATATTTCAGCGTAAATGGATAGCCTGCACATGAAACCAACTAAAATCAATACTTGCATCGATTCAGACTTGCGCCTTGGTCGATTCAATTTCTTAGAATTTTTGAGCCGTCTCAACGCACTTATCCTTCAGGGCAATGTTGCGCTTCGCATCGATTCAACTCGATGCATTCTTTGGGATAATACAACTCTTCGCATCGACTTAGTTTGATGCATTGCTCAGGACAACGTAACTCTCGTATCGATTTGTATCGATACATTTCATTCGGTCAATGCGACTCGTTGAGTCAACGTCTCAGCATAATACGCCGTACGGAGCGAGACATTACAGAATATACCACTCAAAACAAGGTTCGTCCTCGAACCAAAACCAACACTCCGATTAAGTGTTTTATAGATCGTTTCACGATCTTGTCCCATCAATGTTGTTCAGTTACACACTATCTTGCAAGCTTTTCATTAACATTTCAAAGTCTTTTTTGCAGCTCGATTTGAATTTATATACAACTCGATTTGGATCCGTACCTATATTCAAGGCGTTCCAAAGATATATGTATTTCGACCAAGTCCAGTAGTAGCAAATTGGAACAAAGATAACAGGTAATTTTAATCCCATGCTTGCCATCTCGTACTCCCTATCGGACTTATCTTTAGCAACTATTCTCAAAATTTTATCGCGTACATATATTCGATACATACGTGATTCATTCAATAAAGTCACTGCACGCGACGCGATTCAAAATCGCATTTCTCATTTCGTATGTTTCGTATGGACTATCAATCCTATACGTTGCGTCGAGCTGTCGTACATCCGATCGCAACGATCCTTCGCAACGCCTTGCGTTCAAATTTGCCGTCCAATTATTTTCGAAGTCTGGGTATGTTACTTATCTCGATACGATTTTCTTTGTTGACTTGCAAATGCATCAACATTGAGGACTACGCCCGCTAGGTTACTTACCTAGACACCGTGCTTAAATTCTTCCGACGCAACTTTTAATTGACATTGCACAGAGGCCACAATCTATCCAACACAAAAGTTTGCATCGAGGCAACGGTGCTCAAGGCAACAATCGCTTTGACTCAAAGTCTATACGGTGCATCTTATGTTCGAATCCTAACGGGTAAGAATTCACTAGCCAAATTTCTAACTTATCCGTCTCGCAACATCGAATATAAGTCTGATTCACGTAAGCTCAATTGCAAGGTGAATCCGAATCTAACGACATAATTCGTAAGTCATTCCCTTATCGTTCTCTCTCGTGCATAGCATGATTCTCATAATCGCCTATCCGAATCGCCAAGTCTGTTAGTAAATTTCTAGTTCGATCATCGACCAACATAACCATTCAAGCACTCATTCGACGAATACTCAAAATCTAGCTACATCATTCTCAATCGAAAGCTTTTCTAATAATTCTCGATCGCCTAGACTTATCGTCAACATGCACCATATAAAATTTATTATCGATGCAATTTTGTATACGACAACGCATAGGTCATCTTACGGTCTGTAACATTTAATTTGATTTTGCGGTCAAGTCTTCTAGGGTCAGCTGTCCCGAAGCTACGCTCGATAATTATGGATCATCATCGAAGGACAGTTTACTACGAACCATGCTATATCTTATTTCGGAGCCAAATCACGTTTCGACGATTTCTATGCGACTACCCAATTTCGGATAAAACTATTTCTATCGACGCAACTGATGCGCAACTATCCTCCGAGTAAAGTCATGCACTACCGTCGATGATTCTGCTATTCATGATGTATCTACTCGTATTGAGTTTGAGTCTATCTTATTTGTGGTCGACACACGAGATGCTATATGCATCGAGCAATCGTCGATGACTTATAGTCTCATCTTGTTCAATCACAAAGTTCATGATCAACCAGTTCGTTCATTCTCGCATTATTATTTATAAAATTTTGATAGCGCGAGGCACACTCCATTTTATATTCTCACATCGTGCTTACGTTTTCTTACGTATCGATCTCGATACGTCGTATCAATTTCGATAGCGTAAGGGTCAACTTTGATTCAGTTTCAACGTCGATAATTTGCATTGCATACGTCCAAGTTCTCCACAAATATTTTTGTACGTCTCAAATCATTTTTTGATTCGTTGCATTCCGTTATACTTCGAACGCGTAACCAAGTTACCGATTTTTCGACGTCATGCCCTCGAGTTATACGATCACGCGCTCTAAGTTTTTGCGTGTTTCAGTCGTACTCAAATGAGTTTTGTCGTAACGTAACTAACTATCTCTTAGGCACTATTTACCCGCATCAACCAACTCTTTACTGAAGTCGCACATCGTATGATCCGATTATAATTCGTCTCGCCCAATATTTCTATCGAGATCGCAAGTCGTGCGATTCGATTTCACTTTGCATCGGCTAACATTTCTATCGAAATCGCAAGTCGTACGACTCGATTACCATTCGCGTATTCTAACATTTTTGTCGAGTTCTCAAATCGTGCAACTCGTTTATAACTTTAATTTTCCTATCGGATCGATCCGATCATTGCCTCAAGGCATAATCGTTTTGCTAGTCTCGGTCGTCCGACCGACTTATAATTTCCGTCCGTCGTATCATTCATTGATACGAGTCCCGCCTTATCGTCCCAATCGATTTTCGGAGAACACTTGCATTAACATATCGTCATACAAATTTTCAATCAAGTCTCGGTACTCTAACGTCCGTTGCGGACAAACCTTCCGCAATTCTCACAATACGTCGATGCAATTCATCGCACAAGTGGTATATCATATACCACTCAGAATCGAGTCATTCATCGCATACGTGGTATGACATATACCACTCAAAAATCAAGTCATTTCCCTCGCAACATACTCGGTATGAACCAACAATCTCTTCCGACTCACGATTTCCGCAGTGATCGTGCTTGATCACAACCGTAACTTTGATAAATCAAAATCCGACACAACTCGGCCAATGTTTTTATTTTCCAACATAAGTTTGGTGTGCAATCGAACGATTTATTCTATCGATTTATGATTTCAGTTTCCTTCCGTTGCATCTTGTGCAACGATTTTACTTTGACACGCATTGCACCACGTGCAACGATTTACTTCCGACACGTATTGTACCACATGCAATGATTTACTTCCGACATGTATTGCACATCATGCAAAAACTTATTTTCGACATTCATTGTACCTCGTGCAACGATTTATTTTCAACATTTGTTGCACCTCGTGCACTAATTTATTTTTGATATTCAGAGTTAATGCTCAAATTCGTTTAACACATTCGATATTGACTTATCACTTTTATTGCAACGCACATTCACAAACAACTCGTTGCACTTCCTGCAACGTTTTATTTCTCATTCAACATGTTATATTGCAACAACAACATCTCAAATCGTATTTCACAATTTGTTGCACTTGCAGCAACTAACATTTTACGGCTCGTTGCATTCAATGCAACGAAATGTTTCACAACTTTCTCCGCAACATCATATAAATTCGAAATACTTGCGGCAACGTTACCCGACTTTGTACAAGACTTATTGTATGGAACATCTAGTGTGGTATCGAGTAGAGTCAAGAGTGATTCAATTGGGGGTGGGCAACTCTTTGGAATTAAAACAAAGCAAACGTCCTGAAAAAATTGAGCCTAGAGCTCTGATACCAATATATCACGCCACGACCCGAAATCACCCGAATTATCGTCCTCGCAGGGGACGTGATACCGCACGAGCCTTGAGTTGCGCTCGTGCAAGGCAAGATAAAAAGTTCTCAAAATGGTTGTCTTTTTATTCGATATTAGCAAAAAAAAACAGAATATATGAAACAATTCTCTTTATTGATAACGAACTGATATTACAAAGGCTTTCAATAACCCAACTGAATTAGCCAGATTGGCTACAACACTCAAGTTTTCTCTTGTCCATAAAGGATTTCACCGTTCCATACATCATGCCTTCTATATCTCGGCCGCATCAATCCTGTTGTAAGTCCGAGCGTCAATGCGATCGCACGCTTCAAACGCTACGATATTTCATGCCTCTGTGCGATCAAGCGAAGCTTCGCCGCGAGCAATCCATTCTCTACACCCTGCATGAAAGATGGTAGGGGATCGGTACGTTCGTCCTCACATGTACTGACGAAAAGACCAACTTTCTAAACCGACATTTTAGTATTTATGTTCAATCATGCAACTTAGCTTATGATCTTGCTATATTCTCCTTAGGATCAATTTTATGGCATATTCAAAAGCGGTAAAATATGTTATCATGGCAAGCATGTTATTCGAATTGAATAGGCAAACAGGCAAGCAATCTCGTGTTTATTTCGTGGCATGACTTCTTACCAAGTCGACGTACTCGTCCTTGTACTGACGCAAGGTGAATACGCCCCTTCCTTTTCTGTCATGTTATAAGTGCTCTCTAAGAAGGATGTATGTGTGCATGATACATATGCGCCTGCACCTTTGACCCATTGTTCCTTAACTATATGGAGGTCGTTGGCGTATCCGCTCCAGAATGGACTAAAGGTATTTCTCTTTTCTTTTCCTTTTTTTCTTTTCTCTCTTTCTTTTCTTTCTCAAATTTGGGTAGCCCGGCGCTTCACGGATTAGGTTACTATCCCAAACAACCGAAGACATACCGTGTGCATACCATCATTTGCGGCTTTTCACATCTATAACCGGTGGCTAGTCGTTTTACAAATGAGCGCCCATCAAAGATTATATCCCTCCTAGCCCGAACGGTTCCGGTGCCCCGACGTTCGGAGGGAACATTCCGTACACGAAAGATTATCTCAATTATCTCAAGTCCATTCGACCATGCAACGCACTACTATTATTCAAACAACCAAACATAGTCCTTGAGTCTGAGACTCAGACTTTATCATCTCGTATTTCTTCCATTAACTTTCTATGTTCTTACGTTTCATACTTCGTTTCAATGTTCAATGACATCATGCGTCAACTCAATGTTCGTCAACCGAACGACCCTAAGGTCCTGAACACCTTTCGAGGCATCATGTCATATCTGACAGTTCCGTCACATTCATGTCACAACTGTATTCTTTCGCAACGAAGCCATCTTTTATGATCTCGTGCATGTAGGCATATTTCCACACATTTATCATCTTTTCTCTAGCGTCGTGCACTTGGTGTACGCATCGAAGCCGTATTTTCATGTTCTATGACTTAGTGTTCAATGTTCGTGGCTTGCACGCTAGGACGCTCGCCTATTGTCTTTCAATGTGCTAGCCTTTCTAATTCGTGCGTGAAGGCACGGAATGGCTTGTACACGAAGGCACTCATCGAATACAGTTATCCTATGTTCTTGCGACTTGCGCACCGAGACGTTCATCTTTGCGATATTCAATGTTCCATAGCGACTCATGCATTTGATGTACGTTTTATTTCAATTGTTCTAACTAGTATTCGACACACACTATGATTTATCTTCCGATCGGACCAGTCCATGGCGTCGACAGGTTAACTTAGCATACAATGATACATTCTGACTTAGGCATGAAGAAGTAAAAAGAAGAGTCAGTCCTCCCACCTTAAACCGATACACCTTATTGTTTGCCGAGCCGATGCGGTTCAATTTATTACACTACTAAAATCCACCCAATTGGCGACATATATTTAGCGACGTTCGATTAACGTCGCTAAATTGTGTACATTAGCGACGTTTAGACAAAACGTCGGTAATAGTCACTACTAGCGACGACCTAAGTGACGTAACAACGACGTATATTAATCACATGATCCAGTCGTCGTGAAACGTCGCTCGGACGTCGCTAATAGCGACTAACTTAGCGACGGTAGTGATAGCGTCGTTAAATTCTAATTATATCCCCCCATCGATTTATTTCCCCCTATTTTCCTCTCTCACTCTCTCTCCTCCCCCTCCGGCGCTCTCACTCTCTCCGGGGGCGACTCGCACTCTCTCCGACGACTCTCCTCCTTCTCCGGTACGTGACTCTCCCCCTCCCTCCCTCTCTCTCTTTCTCTCTCTCTCCGTCTGTTTTGGTTGTTGGTGGTTTGGGGGGTGCGGGTGGCTCAGGGGGAGGTGCAGGGGGGATACGGATGGTTGGGGACTGAGTGGAGGGTGGCTGGAGGGGTGGGGCAGGGGGGACGAGGGTGACTGGAGGAGGGGAGCTAGGGTTAGGGTTCGGGTTAGGGTCCATTTCCTTCCATTTTACTCTCTCACTCTCTCTCCTTCCCCCTCCGGCGTTCTCACTCTCTCCGGCGCTCTCACTCTCTCTGGCGACTGTCACTCTCTCCGGCGACTCTCCTCCCTCTCCGGTACGTGGTACTCTTTTCCTTCCTCTCTTTCTCTGTCTCTCACTCTCCAGTTATTTTGGTTGTTGGTGGTTGGGGGGGTGCGCGTGGCTCGGGGGAGGGGCAGGTGGGATGCGGGTGGTTCGAGGGTGAGTGGGGGGTGGCTGGGTGGTGAGGCAGAGGGGACGAGGGCGGCTGGGGGAGGGGAACTAGGGTTAGGGTTCGGGTTACGGGTGGGTATGTGTGGGCGGCTGGGTGAGGAGAGCAGGGGGGGGTGGGGGCGGCTGGGGGAGGGGAGCAGGGGGGAGTGGAGGGTTAGGGTTCGGGTTAGGGCTGGTGTAGTGGGTGCTTGGTCAGGGGCACCGATAGTGCCGAAAAATCTGATAATTTAGTAATAATTATTTGTTTTCCGACACCAAAAAACGTGATACTCCGATTCGAACGCACCGATAGTGCCGATATTTATAACAAGTAGTTTTGTTGGTTGGTTAATTGGTAATATGGTGATCGGGACATATAGTCCCTGCAGCCATTCGACTGGTGATACAGAAACTATGGTACGATATGGTTATCAGGACATAGTCCCTGTAGCCATTCGACTGGCGAGGCAGAAACTATGTTGCCATAGATAAAGTTGACTGTCCTCCGATCCTCATCCCTCGACAATGATGATATGACAACCTATCACTATATGTTATATAGTAGTTGATGATGTCTTAGTATTACATTATGTGAGTTCATCTTGATTCTGTTACATTCTTCAGATACTAGATATGATAAGAACATATACTACACCATATGTACAGAACATAGATGATTCACACTAATGTATGCTAGAATGAATTTTGGATTGTGTTCTCAGCCATCCGTTCTCACACTTGGTGATCGGGACATATAGTCCCTGCAGCCATTCGACTGGCGAGACAGAAACTATGGTACGACATGGTGATCAAAACATAGTCCCTGCAGCCATTCGACTGGCGAGGCAGAAACTATATAGCCGTAGATAAAGTTGACTGCCCTCCGACCCTCATCCCTCGGCAATGATGATACGACAACCTATCACTATATCTTATATAGTAGTAGATGATGTCTTAGTATTACATTATGTGAGTTCATCTTGATTCTGTTACATTCTTCAGATACTAGATACTAGATTCGATAAGAACGTATACTACACCATATGTATAGAACATAGATGATTCAAACTAATGTATGCTAGAATGAATTTTGGGTTGTGTTCTGAACCATCCGTTCTCACACTTGGCAAAAAATCAAATTTTCTGTACTTTATCTGCTTTTAAAAATGTACTCAAATTACATGATGGTTCCTTTAGTTAGCTTGCTTATGTTACAATTATATTATTTGTGAATATCGATCTTACCAGATGGCACCCATGATCCGAGGAGGGCACGTTGTTTGAGAGAAACTGTAAATGCTGAGGTGGCTCCTCCTACTGTTAAGGAGGAAGTGGCACCGGTAGCTAGTGAGATCGGGAGTTCTATTCATCCAGCACCGGTAGCTAGTAAGACCGGGAGTTCTATTCATGCAGCACTTGTAAGGGACTACATCTCTTCTGCCGCCGTCGATCCCACTTATTTAAGGTGGTTGTGTGATCGTATCACTGTGCGTTTGCGTGAGCTGCGTGGTTCTCATTAGCTATTAGTACTTATTTGTATTGAACTATTTGTATTGGGTTGTTTTTGTATTAGACTATTTGTATTGGACTATATATATGAATTAGTACTGTGTCAATCTCTAGATTGTATTGGACTACGACATGGTGATCATGACATAGTCCATGCAGCCGTTCGACTGGCGATACAGAAACTATGGTACGACATGGTGATCAGGACATAGTCCCTGCAGCCACTCGACAACCAACCGGAGAGGATACTCTGAGAGATCCATCTGAGTAGGACGTATACTCTGAGAGATCACCTTTACAAGAATGATATCAGTAGTGGGATTGAGTGTTAGAGAAGATATTATCAGAGTATACGTCCTACTCAGATGGGTCTCTCACCGTTACTATTTTTTTCTGACAGCATGGTGGATGTGCTCCGTCAACAAATTCTTGCTCTGAGCCAAAACTTTGTCCCGGAGCTCAAGTGGACATCCTTCGTGTAGAGCTCGAGCGAGAGGTTCCTGACAGCATGGTGGTCTCCTTTGTCAAAGGATTCTTGCTCGTCCCACAATTGGTTGTGGGACGAGCAAGAATCCTTTGACAAAGGAGACCACCATGCTGTCAGGAACCTCTCGCTCGAGCTCTACACGAAGGATGTCCACTTGAGCTCCGAGAAAAGTTTTGGCTCAGAGCAAGAATCTGTTAACGGAGCACATCCACCATGCTGTCAGAAAAAAATTAACGGTGAGAGACCCATCTGAGTAGGACGTATACTCTGATAATATCTCCTCCAATACTCAATTCCATTATTGATATCATTCTTGTAAAGGTGATCTCTCAGAGTATACGTCCTACTCAGATGGATCTCTCAGAGTATCCTCTTGGTTGGTTGTCGAGTGCTACTTAGTTAAAGTTCAAGTGCTACTTAGTTGTGTCTCTCTCTCTATCTATCTCGCTATCAACGCTATTGTGTTGTTTCTCCTCGTAATACGGAATGGTCCGATACCGATACTCTGAGTATCAGACCATTCCTATGTGTATCGGTATCGCAATCGCAATCACAATACCGATACTCTGATAGTTCTCTTATTTATTCTGTATTTTGGCTCCAGCTCCATTTGCATTAATCTACGGTACGACATGGTGATCAGGACATAGTCCCTGCAGCCATTCGACTGGCGAGGTAGAAACTATGTAGCCGTAGATAAAGTTGACTGTCCTTCGACCCTCATCCTTCAGCAATGATGATACGACAACCTATCACTATATCTTATATAGTAGTAGATAATGTTTTAGTATTACATTATGTGAGTTCATCTTGATTCTGTTACATTCTTCAGATACTAGATACTAGATTCGATAAGAACGTATATTACACCATATGTACAGAACATAGATGATTCACACTAATGTATGCTAGAATAAATTTTGGATTGTGTTCTGAGCCATCCGTTCTCACACTTGGAGAAAAATCGAATTTTCTGTATTTTATCTGACGCACAAATACCGCTCGAGTGAGCCAAAGGTATGCATCCACTTTCCTCCCTCCATTCCCCCTCTCTCATGCTATCAACGTCACAACTTTTTTAGTGTTGCTCCCTCTAATGATGATGAACGCAAAAATCAAAGACCCCCCTCTCCTTTCTCACACTTTACAGTTTTCACAACAGGAAGGATCAGTATTTTCTAGTTCTCTTCCATCCATCCATTCCTCCGTTAACTTTCAAGCCTCCACATATGATATCCAGCTCAAGTGTAGAGGCGGGAGAGAAGAAGTGGGCAGGAAGATGAGGGGGAAGCAGCACAGCCGGCGGCAAGACCTGAAGGAAGTACATAGGTTTTCTTCAACATCCGTAGGAGAACTATAAGGATATATCTTTTCACAACATGTCACCATGTCAAAGATCCTTAATGTGAATATCATGTTACCGCGGTGTCGGAAGACTAACATGTCATAATTTTCTAAGCCGTGTGCTTTGACATAATCCTCCCAACTCTTTCCTCCTATGTAGTAATCTTGCACTTCATAAAGAAATGCAAGATTACTACATAGGAGGAAAGAGTTGGGAAGGATTATGTCAAAACATACGGCTTAGAAATTTATGACATTGTTAGTCTTCCGACACCGTGGTAACATGGTTGTCACATTAAGGGTCTTTGACAAGGTGATATGTTGTGAAAAAATATATCCTTATAGTTCTCCTACGGATGTTGAAGAAAGCCTCTGTACTTCCTCCAGGTCATGCTGCCAGCTATGCTCTTTTCCTCCTCCTTCCTGTCCACTTCTTCTCTCCCGCCTCTACACTTGAGCTGGATATCATATGTGGAGGCTAGGCTTGATCAGAACGGAGGAATGGATGGATGGAAGAGAACTAGAAAACACTGATCCTTCCTGTTGTGAGAACTGTGAAGAGTGAGAAAGGAGAGGAGGGTCTTTGATTTTTGCGTTCATCATCATTAGAGGGAGCAACACTGGAAAAGTTGTGACGTTGATAGCATGAGAGACGGGGAATGGAGGGAGGGAAGTGGCTGCATGCTTTTGGCTCACTCGAGCGGTATTTGTGTGTCATCTGGTGGCGCTCCTCCAGCTCCGGCTCCAGCACCGTGTCCAGCTCCAGCTCCAGGCGATCAGTAGTTTCGTTTTTTGCATTTTTGGACTGTGCTATATTTTTGACTTTGTACGTATTTGGGGATATTCAGTTTTTTCGTTGAGGATACTGAGTTTGTACGTATTTGCGATATTGATTTGGTTTGTTGAGATATTATATATTGACATTGTTCGTTGTGGATAGTATTTTTTCTTTATATTTTTTGTATATTCTGGAATGTATTGTGCGTGCCGGTGTTGAGTGTTCCACCAAGGGGATTGGCGAACCCAGGATTGGATTTTGTATTTTGTATTTTGTATTCTATATTTTGGCACAGGCTCCAGCTCTATTTGCATTAATCTACGGTACGACATGGTGATCAGGACATAGTTCCTGCAACCATTCGACTGGCGAGACAGAAACTATGTAGCCATAGATAAAGTTGACTGTCCTCCGACCCTCAACTCTCGGTAATGATGATACGACAACCTATCACTATATCTTATATAGTAGTAGATGATGTCTTAGTATTACATTATGTGAGTTCATCTTGATTCTGTTACTATTCTTCAGATACTAGATACGATAAGAACATATAATACACCATATGTACAGAACATAATGATCCACACTAATGTGTGCTAGAATGAATTTTGGGTTGTGTTCTGAGCCATCCGTTCTCACACTTAAGTACTGTGAGAGCGCCGAAGAGAGTGAGAGTGCCGGAGGGGAGGATGAGAGAGAGAGTGAGAGAGTAAAATGGGGGAAATGAATTGGTGGGGAATATAATTAGAATTTAGCGACGTTCATACTAACGTCGCTAAATTAGTTGCTATTAGCGACGTCATAGCGACGTTTCGCGACATATAGTGCCGATATTTGTAACAAGTAGTTTTGTTGGTTGGTTAATTGGTAACATGGTGATCGGGACATATAGTCCCTGCAGCCATTCGACTGGTGTCACGCCCCGATTCCCTCGAATCGATAGTCGTCTCCCGGGCGTGATGCCGTGCGAACCTAATTTACGATCGCACAAGGCATAGTCATAAGGTAATCCGAGACATGAGATCTAAGAGAGTACGCAGACAAATTGATTCACACAATAAGTAAAGGAAACTTGATCTTTATTGATAATGAACATCTTTTACAGACTCCGATACAAGACTCATCGCCTCACGGGCTACAACATGACTTGATTACAAAAGAGTGCCGATGAGATAGCCATTCCTTACATTGCACACATCCCTCAATATACAACAAGGTACTCCAATGACCTGGATAGGAGGGACGCTGAGTCATCTTCCTTGGACTGTCGAGAGCCTTAAAAGGGGAGTCGCAGAGAAAGTCTTCGACGCACGGCCGAAGCTTCAAAAGTTACGAACGTCGCCGAGCTAGTTGGCACGTCCTTTCTGGTTCGCGGGACCTGCAAGGAGCGAGGATCAGCACAAAATACATGTACTGGCGAATGGCTAATTAAATCCAAGCTCTGCATTTGATTCAAGAAGTTTCGTAAACATGTTAGCTAGCTATTTCAATGATCTTTCTAACCATCCTGCTCGATTTGTATGTTAACATGTTTTGAGGCAAGCATATGAAACTGTATAACATTAAGCAACTATCATGTTCATCCCGTGTCCCGTGCACCTGTTAAGCAGTAGAAAGGGTGTGAAGGCCACTGGCAATGTCAAGCCATCGGGGACTATAGCTGGGTTAGACGGCGACACTTTCGCGTCGGGTAGCGAGCCCTGTGCGAAAGTTCCCTGCCTAACTCAGCGCCGATGAAGGGCTGGCGCTTGCTATAAACTCGTTCCTTCCGGGCCGAATCGATCCCTTAGCCTAGGTAACCGTTCGAAGGAAACTACACCTTGTCGACAAGTTGTCCAATGACCGCTTTGCTTACTTAGCCGTATCGTTGCGATTAACGTTAATCGATTTATTCATTGCTTTGCATAGGCTAAGTGGATTTGCATAAGGAACATGTATTCTATTTCCAATACCAGCCGTTGATAACAAGTATTTCGTGAAGAATCGTGCTACGATTTTTTGAATTTTATACTATTATGACAAGTATTTATTTTACTTCACATATTGAGTTTTGAAGTAGAGGGACGAGGTGAAGGTGGTCAGCCACTCGCCTTAGCCTTGCTTCAAGCGAGCAACCTGTTGGCTGCACTGACGTCGCCTATGCGATCACCTGCAATCGCATAAGCAACTGATTAGAATACTGTATAATTCAAGGAATTTCGATATGAATGACGAAGCTCGAAAAGGCAAGTCATAAAAACTCATTCGGAAAACATTCACGAAAAGCGCATTAACGAAAACCAAAGCCAAAGCCAAATCAAGTGCGGCATGAAAAATCAGAGCAGCGGAAGGTCTCTCCGACTCAGCCGCAGAGCCAATCCTCGAGCGCAACCCGCTGAATATGGGACTTGGTTCCGAAGAAACCATTCCATAACGTGGAATGGATCTTAATTCAACCGTTCTCGTTCGATTGACTCGGCCGATTCCGACCTATCGGTCCCGACCGAATCGATAGCGACAGTGTTCCTTTCTCGCACATCCCGTGGATGGAAACGAGGCACGATGTAGGGACTGAGGTACTATAACCATAACCAACTAATAAAAAATTTCGTCCTCGAAACTTAAAGATGGAACCTACCTCTACAAGAACAATGAAGAAAATTTCTCCTTCATCTTCGATTCCAGGTCCCACGTCGATTCTTCGACCGAGTGGTTCTTCCAGACGACGCGGACGAGAGGGATCGTTCGATTTTCGCAGCAATTTATCCTTGCGTTCTAAGATTTGAACTGGCTCTTCAACGTAGGATAAGTCTGACTTTAGCTCCAGCTGGCCAAAATACTACGTGGCTCGGGTCATGTCACGTACTTTCGCAGTTGAGAGACATGGAAGATATTGTGTACACCTTCAAGCAGCCGGCGGTAAGGCAATTTTATAGGCCACTGGGGCGAACACGGAGGATTGACTTGGATTTTGAGGAAATAGTACGAACAACTTAGTACGTCGATACGACGTGAGTGATTACGCTAGGGATTCGTCGAACGAATCCGAAGGATGTCTTAGCGAATGACGCGAATGTGATTGCGGTCTAGATCGGATGGCTCGAATCCGAGTGGTGTATGGATTTTCTTGGAAATCATTCGAGCGAAGATTGAGGATTAGAAATAATAACGAGTACGTCGGCGAGGCGATGCGATCGTACAAAGCCTTAGAACGCGTCATGCTTAGTTGGTCGTGACTTCGAATGTCCCGAACGAGCATCTCGTTCGGACAACTTGAGAATAGGCAATACGTGTTAGAAAATGATTCGAAACGATAAATGAAAATGAATGGTCGTGATCGAGGAAACTTAGAGGATGTCGCGTACGATTTCAGATTGTTTCAAATGAAATGTGACTTGAGTTTTGAACAACGATCTTGAAACGAGCTTGAGGAATAGCGATCGAACTTGATCTTGAATATCAAAAAACTTATGGAATATCCAGTTCGGACAATATCATCAGTCGCACTGACTCGAAAATTGGTTGCAAAGGAAGATCGTCAGGTTATGCATATCGTCGATGGTATTGAGACGTATCAAAGATCGATATGCGATAACTCGGTGGTACTCTGACTCGACGAATGACGATCGTGCAAATGTCATTGTTTCGATGGATGCTATACTCGGGATATTGAAACATGTCGAGGAAAAGATAAACTGGGCTCGAGGATTTTCTAGTTGAATGAATGACTGTCGGACTATCGAACTTGGATTGGATGAAAATGATATATTTGGATTTGCTTCGTCGATAACCATAACGTTGACGTTCTTGTCTTATGCGAGCGCAACTCCAGCCTCGCACATGCGTCACGTCGATTAGGGCGATCACTCCGCGTGAGCGCTGGTATGGTAATTCATACAGCGGGGGTGATTGAACTAGCATGGCGTGGCAACTTATGTGCTTCGACTTGTGGTTTGATGCGAACGTGAACTCGAGGATGACTCGGTGTGCTTGATGACTGAACTCGAGGATTGAGTAGGTCCAATCCGCGTATCGAGAATAAATTAGTCTGGACTCAAACAAGAGTTACGTCCCGATAGAATGATTATTCTGCGGGAGCGTTGCATGGTGATTCATGAACCACCGTGGAATAATCGGACTCGCGTGAGATTAGGGCAGCAACATATTGTCAAAGCTAGACAACCTCGTGATCGAATACATGAATTGGTTAGAATTAGTAATTTGAATGGATTCGAATACGCGCAACGAATGCATTGATGCGAATAGGCGATCGTGCTCGATGTTTAGAAATCTGAGTGACGCGAGCTTGGGTAGAAAACCCGTATTACCGAATTGGTTTGACCCTAGGATTGGGGTCAGCGTTGGCATTATTGTTGGAGAAACTATGATTCCAATCCTGACATTGACTTAGCCTAGAAAAGATTGGCCTAGCGGTTAGGCGAGACGCCCTGTTTCATGAGTTATTAATCGAAGGATTGATCTTGAGGATTGGCATGGATGGATAGTGTGAATCACGAATATAGGAAAACCCCTCACTAGATTCGACTGACATACATATATTTCAGGGACGCCGGAGTATGTGTACGATGCGACTCGAGTGAGAATGACGAATTCTCTATCATACGGCTTGGCTGAATGTATGTATTTTGGGGACGCCTGGAATGTGTGCACGATCCAGCCAAGTAATATGATAAGTTCAAGCAAGAATTGAAAGATAGGAGTGTGTCGAGATCTTGAAATCATGTTAACGGAAGGATTGATAGTCATGAGAGCGTGGCCCAGAATTGAGGAAACGCATAGGCGGAGTGTGCACGATTAAGTACTGGCCATAGAAATGGTAGGATGGCTTGCCTTCAGGAAAGTCTCGAGGACGAGACTTGTTCTGAGTGGTGTATGATGTAGTGTCCGTCCCGCAAAGTCAATCGGAGGAATCAAAACCGACGGCGTTGGAACTTAGCCTTGCAACGGCTGCTCGAAGGCTCGCTCGTCCGAGGACTCCTTGCACAGGTGGGTAGTTTCGGTAACTTGTCTCATCTTAGCCTTCACCTAATAACTCGCATATTTTCAACTTGCACAAGTAGGCTAATATAAAAGCTACGAACGCACATAGCTAAGGGAATAATCCGACCTGTCGGAATGACTTAGAACATGGAAAATGGTCCCACGATCTTTAGAAGTCGGCTCAGCGTGCTTTCAAATGACACTCGATCCTTCGATCCCGTGGCTTGGGAGAAGGAAGTTGGATTAAGTTGCTAAGTTGTCCCAACACTTGAAATAGCCTAAGTCATAGGCGTCGCCTACGTAAATGCTTGATAAAGCATGCACGGTCCCGTCGTTTTGCCCCAACACTCGAATCAGCCTAAGCCATAGGCATCGCCCGCATGAATGCTTAATAAAAAGCATGCACGGTCCTGTCCCGCAAGGCTTGGCATAGCCTTCGCACGTCCCGTAAGTTAAGTCGTCTTGCACGGCTTGTTGGCTTAAGTCTAGGCACCCGAGAACTTGGTTATTCAAGTCGAACGCGTGACGACATGTTCCCTCGATGCGAAGCTCGGCGTAGCCTTTGCTCGTCGAGTCGTTGCCCGAATAAGTTAGACAAGAGTTGTGCTGGGCTATCGAAGCCATTTCTAGCACTGTTCTGTTCTATCTGCGGTTGTTAAGTCGTGTAGTCCCTTGAGAATAAGGCTCGTCGTATAAAAGTATATGACTTGAGCGTTAGCATCGCCTAGAGAACCAGGTCTGTCTGAGGCGCGAGCTGCGGTCAGTTTAGTGAAAAGCTTGCCACGATCAAAGGAAGTCCAGGCGACTGGTTGTCGTCGAGATCGGTCCCGCTACTTGGGAGTCTCGCTAAGTCTTGATATGTCCCGCACACGAGATCGGTCCCGTGGCTTGGGAGTCTCGCTAAGTCTTGATATGTCCCGCACACGAGATCGGTCCCGCGGCTTGGGAGTCTCGCTAAGTCTTGATATGTCCGCTCCCGATCGGTCCCGCGCTTGGGAGTCTCGTTAAGTCTCGAAAGAAAGAAGGAATGCATGGTCATGTTAAGGAAGGATTGGTTAGATCGAGTTGAGACTTGCATGGTCATTGGACAACTTGTCGACAAGGTGTAGTCTTCTAAAATGATTGTCGGGGCGCCGGGATCATTAGGCCCGGGGAAGCGAGTTGCGGCTCAAGGTAGGATGCTGGATAACCGCATGGAAGACTTCGGCACCTCCGGGCTAGCTACCCGTGTAGGGACGAGCCGATATCCCACGAGCCGTGTCCGAGATAGCTTGACATTGCTAGTGACCACTCATGTAGATGTATCAGTAATAGCAGCACACTGCGTGTAAGCCTTTGGATTGGGTTTAGAACTGGAATCATGTCTAGTCGGTAACGCAATGTCTGGGCCTAAGATTGGGCTGCAGCATAGCACCGTGCTTAGCACGATACTTGGCGTCGGGATATCCATGAGATCGATACTAGGTTTGGCAAGTCTATGTCTAAGTTGGTTCATGAGTCGAATAGAAAGACCGCTAGGCGGTAGCATGGATAAAGTCTTGATAAGTTGCAGGCGCGGCCTCAATCTTGAAGTATATACAAGTCTAAGCAAGGTCTTAAGGCACAAATCAAGTCTAGCGGCACGACCTGCACGAGTCGTCCCCTTGACGTCGTTGGCACGAGAATAGGCTTGAGGCACTTGAGTTCAAGTAAAGCTCTTGGCACGGCCGAGTCCGTGTAAGTTGCTCCTCGGCGTAGCACCATCTCAGATATGTCTAAGTCGCGAATAGAGTACGACACGACCCTGCCGTTCCGAGTTACAAGTTTGGTCAAGTACCTAGGCGATGAGGCACTGCCTCGAACGAAACACACGTTGGGATTATAGTACGAACATGTCTTGGCACCTCGGTTTGGTCGGACGTCCTCGTCCTAAAAAATCCTAAGGCAGACTAGAAAGACAATCGAAAGGGTTTTAAACTGCACAAAGTAAATGAACGTGTCGGTTATGTATGGGTGGGCGAGAGCTCACTCCACCAGTACAGTTGAGTACTGACACCCACACAGTGTTCATGTGCAGGCACAGGTAGAAGCTCGTGGTGCGGAGCTCGCTTGGATGCGTCGAGGTACGGAGTTCCTTTGCGATTCGAAGCGTACGGCCGCGTGGATTGAAGACTTATACAGGACATAATGTATGGATATCGCCTTCCGAAGCTTCCGTTGGCTCAAGCATTGTAATCGAGAGATGAGAGGAGCAGAGTGACTTGTAAATGAGATGAGCACGAGAGACTTGTAATTTGGCCTTGCGCCCACAAATGTAATCTTGTATTCAATATCAATAAAGAGCTTCTTTTGAATGACTTGTGTTCATGGGTGTTGGTTCTAAATTTTTGCTGCATGATTCAATATTTCTGCTTGGGACTTCTGTGCGACGACCCCGTCGCCGCCGATGTAATCAGCCGTTATGAAACTGCCTTGCACGAGCGCAATCTAGGCTCATGCGGCATCACGCCTTAGCGAGGACGATCGCTCCTATGGGAGCGGGGCGTGACATTCTGAGCCATCCGTTCTCACACTTAAAACACATATGAATTAGTATTGTGTGTCAATCTTTGTTTTTGTATTTTCGGCGAACCCAGGGATTAGATTCTGTATTTTGTATTTTGACTTTGTACGTATTTGGGGATATTCATTTTTTTCGTTGAGGATACTGAGTTTGTACGTATTTGCGGATATTGATTTGGTTTGTTGAGGATATTATATATTGACATTGTTCGTTGCGGATAGTATTTTTTCTTTATATTTTTGTATATTCTGGAATGTATTGTGCGTTCCGGTGTTGAGTGTTCCACCGAGGGGGTCGGCGAACCCAGGGATTGGATTCTGTATTTTGTATTTTGTATTCTGTATTTTGGCTCAGGCTCCAGCTCCAGCACCATTTGCATTCTGGAACCTATTTTTTTATATTTTTTAATTTAGCGACGTTTTTAGCGACGTTACCATTAGTCGCTAAATATTAGCGACGTTAATAAATGTCGCTAAACGCGTCGCTAAATGCTGACGTGGCAACACGTGGCACCATAATCTGATGTCAGCTCGTCGTTGCCAAAACGTTGCAACAGTGTCGCTAAACGGCGACAACACAATAACGTCGTCTTTTACGTCGCTAATTAGCGTCAATGAACAAAAGTCGCAAATAACGTCGCTAATTAGCGACGTTAATAACGTCGCCAAATAACGTCGCCCTAGCGACGTTTTGCGACGTTTTCTCGTTTAGCGACACGTTTTTTTTCCGTCGTTCCCGAAACGTCGCCCTAAACATCGCTAATATGATTTAGCGACGTTTTCACCGAGGTTAGCGACGTTTTTAACCGTCGCTAATCTGACAAATTTTTGTAGTGTTACTTTATTGCACGGCAAAATCTCCTGACTTAGACATTCGAGCACTTTTTTTTCATTGAACTACTCGATCGATTTTGGCCTACCGTGCCCAAGTCCCAGCCTATTGCAAGGCGGTGATTTGGGTTTTGCGGAGCCGTAATGAGGCAAAACGTCGACCTCTAATATTTCAGCGTAAACGGATAGCCTGCACATGAAATCAACTAAAATCAATACTTGCATCGATTTGGACTTGCGCCTTGGTCGATTCGATTTCTTAGAATCTTCGAGCCATCTCAACGCACTTATCCTTCGGGGCAATGCGGCGCTTCGCATCGATTCAACTCGATGCATTCTTTGGGACAATGCAACTCTTCGCATCGACTTAGTTCGATGCATTGCTCGGGACAACGTAACTCTCGTATCGATTCCCATCGATACATTTTATTCGGTCAACGCGACTCGTTGAGTCAACGTCTCGGCGTAATGCGCCGCGGAGCGGGACATTACACTTTGGGACTTGTGCGTTCCACGATCAGAGGAGTGTTCAATTGGACTTGTAAGTTCTAATGTTTAATTATAGGGAGTCATCCGTATCATATAGTTAGATCGTACTATAATGACAACTATTTTGTACGCCTAACTGTTTGATGCTGAGACGAACTTGTGATGCCTAGAAAGACCTTGAGGCAAGGTCAAATTAAGGAGAGATATTGATGCATTCCTTTTTTTAGCTTTCCTTCAAGCTCCCTACAGTGTGGGGAGAGTCCAGTCTAAGTGTAGTGTAGGGAGAGTCCAGTGTCCTCTTTTTTTTTTTTTTTTTTCCTTCCAATCATAAGGAGTTCACCTTCAAAAGAAGAAGCTCCTCCTCCGTCAGCTAATTCCAAAGTATCAGTCAAAGAAGTATTAGTCATCACATGTCAGTGACTCACAGTGATCACATATCCTAAGTTCAAGTTCAAGCTTAGTATCAGTTAGCTAGTTCAATCTCAACATCAATTAGCTCTTTCGTACCAGCTCTAGTATCAAAGACTGGGACCAATTCGTAGTGAGTTCCAGTCCTAGTGCAGTAGCTCAGTAAGTTTATATCTTATAGTAGTGCAATTCATAGTATCAGTGTTCAATGCCAGTGCAGTGCAATTCACATGGGTGCAATATGAACAATTTCTTAAAGACTTCTCTTATTTTGACCTTGAGACAAGGTCAATTTAAGGGATGGGGATCAATACAGACCCAAATTATGAGTCAATATTAATTGATTGTGTGGCTGTGTTGAACTAGGTAGAGGCAGTTGATGCATTTCCTTTCTAGCTGAGCTTGAGCTTAACAGTGTATACAATGTACACAATGTTAATTGGAGCCTTAAGGCCTTAATTTGAATCCATATGACTTCCTCCTCAGTGATAATATCAATGTCAATCTTAGCAAAATCAACATTGAGGTCCTTATCTAGTCCACCTGGAAGTCAACTAGGCAATTAATACAACTTGGATAGCAAGGTTAGCAGAGTATCAGAGTATCAAGCCCAGGTCAGCAGAGTATGTGACCGATACACCTAAGGCTGTAAATAGAGATATTGTAGAGAAGAGGTCAATGAAGAAAATGCAATGTATTCTTTCTTTCTTTAGTTTAGATCTGTAACCAATTTCCTATCCCCTTTTTTAGTTTTGAATAAAGCAAACCCTAGTTCTTCCCTAGTTTTCTGTGTTTCAGTTGAATTTCTACAAATTTCTCTCAAATTTACGGCTTCGTATGATCGTCCACCACCAATTCATGGTCCTCTGGGAAGGGGGTCTATCAAGTTGTGTTTTTACATTGTCAATTAATTAAGCTGCATATATTTCGTACTTGTGCTAAGAAGTTGATGTCACTCTAGTAGACGTAGAACCATCTAGGGGGAAGCTACTTGAACATAATTTAGTCTCTATCGAAATTTTGTTTCTATAAAATTTTGCTTCATCGCAAATTATTCCTCTCAAACTTCTTTGCCGCCAAGGCTTTATTCCGACAAACTTCGTCGTTGTGCATCACCAGCAACAAGATGGCCATGTCTAATTTCAGAAGAAAAGTATTCCGACAAACTTCATTGTGCATCACCACCGACAAGATGTACATGTCTAATTTCAGAAGAAAACTATTCCGACAAACTTCTTTGACGTTTAAACACAATACCATTAAAAAGTTCTACAAAATCAATAAAACTCCTAGACATGAATTCTTGCACCATCTTTCATATAACTGAATAATCAAACACCATAACTCATTCTAACTCAAGTTCGACAAAGCAGCATATATAAACTAAATCAATCTAAATACAAAGTAGCTTTCCCGTAATGGTTAATCAGAACAATAAAAAGGACATCTTTGTAGTGAACATTTCGTTTCTGCACATGACCCAAATCCAAATACCAAATTCAACAATCCCCAAATCATCTTATTATCAATATTGGTTAAAATCCATTAAGTTATACAACATTCCATAGTATATTATACAAAATTCCAACTTGATTTATTCATAATTCAATAATTCATCAGTGCAACTCAAGATCATTAAAATTATTGTCGTTGTTAGCATCACCAGTACTCATGTTCATCATTAAAACTCGATTTCAGACTAAACACTCGAGTTCATTACCTAGAGATCATTCAACGGAAGTTGCATCGTCGTTTCAGTAAGTTGTTGTTGTTGTCTTAGTTGCAACCCACACAAAATTATTGTCGTTGTTAGCATCACCAATACTCATGTTCATCATTAAAACTCGATTTCAGACTAAACACTCGAGTTTATTACCTAGAGATCATTCAACGGAAGTTGCATCGTCGTTTCAGTAAGTTTTGTTGTTGTCTTAGTTGCAACCCACACAAATTCAACGATTGTTGTAAGACCCCAATTCCCAGCTTCAAATTCCTAAGTAGATTTCAAAATTTTGGACAGAAGAAGAAGGCAGGAAGGAGAAAAGATTGAAGAAAATTAGGAGTTTGGAATTTAATTATAAGCAGAAGAAAGAAGGAAGAAGAAAAATCAATAATTTTCAAGAACACTTACTGTTGGCCATTAATTCTCCTCTAGAATGGGAAGAAGTTCGTATTCTCTGGAATCGGAAGGAACAAACTTTCACAGTCGAAAAAGTAGTTTTCGAGTATTTTTCTTCTACTTAGGAATTTGAAGTTGTTGTCTTAGTTGCAGCTCACGTCAATTCAACAATTATAAAACTCCAATTCCCAACTTCAAATTCCTAAGTAGATTTCAAATTTTTGGACAGAAAAAAGGGGACATGAAGGAGCAAAGATTAAAAAAAATTTAGGAGTTTGAAATTCAATTATAATTAAGTAGAAGAAAGAAGGAGGTGAGAATTAAAATCAACAATTTTCAAGAACACCTACGGTTGGCCATCATTTTGCCTCTGAAATTGAAAGGGAAGAAGCTGGAATCGGAAAGGAAAAACTTTCACGGCTGAAAAAATAATTGTCCAGTTTTTAATATTTTACCAACTCTTGTATGATATATTAATACTATATATATATATATATATATATATATATATATATATATATATATTTTTTTTTTTGAAGCAATGGGTAATTATGACGAACTCGTCTCCACCGAGACTCGAACTCCCGACCACTTGGGCCGTATGCATCTCTCTTAACCACTAGGCTAGAGGTCATTTGCATATATATATATATATATATATATATATATATATATATATATATATATATATATATATATATATAAAACTCTTAAAATTATCTGGGATCCTTTAATTTGTACTGGTGCCCCGGATACATGCCCTGTCTACCCCTCCCGCCCGCCCCTGTACATATGTTGTATGCATATATGTCAGACTTGCATCATTCATGTTGGAAATTTGCATTAAAATCAGCTACTTGTTATTATTTGATGTCATGCGACTCCGACTAATTAGTTAAGGTGTCACCTACATAAGTCAGTCATACATATATATACTCATGTCTAGAACAATATATTCATATATGAACGTAAGGAGTGTGACATAAGTCCCATCCAAATCAAATTTCTTTTGTAGGGGAAACCAAATTGTAGTGCTTAATTATCTGGTAATTGATCCCGTCACAATGAATTCAGGAATCAAGATTTAATAAGTTACTCCAACTGGTTTTGCAGTAAATATCTGGAGACTGATAAAACTTCTAAACTAGGGACAACTGATTCAATAAATTGTCACTTGCGAGCTTAAACTATGGATGAGTTTCCACACAACATGTTACGTGCAAATTAACTGCAATCATAATGCAGACTTTATGCTAACATGTCTACATATCTATGAATGATTCTTTATGCATGTATAACGTAGTCTAGACCCTTGTTAGCAATCACCCGAATAAAACGCGTATTATACGCAAATTTTTTCGTATCTTACATAAACGTATAATACTTACGTACGTTTGACGTTTGAAAAATTCAGATTTGTACGCGAATTTTAAGCATGTGGAGTTTTAAATACGTACCGTACGAATTTTTAAAACATTAGGCCAAAAAAAATTTGACTGAGAAATCCAACAGTTTTCACTTTCTTGACTCTTGCTGCTATTAAATATTAAGATTGGCATAATTATCAAAAGAAAAGAAAAGAAAAAATCTCATAGCTGTAACCAAAAAAAGAAACCTAAGAATCTTTGCACGTTGTTTACAACAATCAAAGAAAATCCTTTCGATTTTTCATCCTACTTTTACTTTCTTTTCTTTATATAATGTTCCCCAACCTCATCTTATTCTCACACTGAACCCTTATTTATGAAGGAGTAGAGGTGGGTGGGCCATATATATATGCCGAATTTTTAGTGCCGAATTTGTTCATATGAAACGTACTAAACACGAATTAAATCTAATCCGAATGTTTTTTGTTAGACGATTTTTTTACCGAATTTTTTACCGTATTTTATTTATATTGTGCCGATTTATACTCTTACTTTTGTCGTCTCGAAATTTTCACGTTTGCTGAATTGCTAACAAGGGTCTAGACTTAACTATATATAATTCATCGCGCTAAAATGGTCACAGCATTAATTCATGCATATATGATTTCCAAGAACAGAAATTCTTTTTTTACCGCGGGGGATGACCGTACGCGTGCCCGCACCACACCTGATCCATCCCAAAATTTCTGGAGCCCCTCTAATGGAGGGGCAACACGAGACCCGCAAGCTAGGATTGCAGTCCAAACCTGCGGACAACGTAGCAGCTCCGATCCAAGAAACACCGTAGTTCAAGCGCACGCTTATAAACCTATTCTAAGTTTGATGGACGACATGTATGACTTGGCTACGAACCAACCCACTAGACTTTATTAAACTGTCGGTCGTATAGTTTTATCGCCTGTTACTCCCACGGTGCATAATTTCTACACAGCCACCATGATTAAGACTGTAAAGCGATGAGAATATCCTTGACTCGGTAGAGCTACAAGAGAAGAATCCCCATGCAAGAAAACAAACTGTCAACACAACAAATATTAATTCTTGTTTATTCCCAACATCAGAGAGAGGGAGAGATGTAGACAACTAGATTACAAGAGTAGTGTTCATGGGATCTCAGACGAGCACTTAATT
>JANAVB010005597.1:45753232-45813232 GCA_029216955.1 Iris pallida
TGTTCTGAGCCATCCGTTCTCACACTTGGAGAAAATCGAATTTTCTGTATTTATCTGACGCACAAATACCGCTCGAGTGAGCCAAAGGCATGCATCCACTTTCCTCCCTCCATTCCCCCTCTCTACGCTATCAACGTCACAACTTTTTTAGTGTTGCTCCCTCTAATGATGATGAACGCAAAAATCAAAGACCCCCTCTCCTTTCTCACACTTTACAGTTTTCACAACAGGAAGGATCATATTTTCTAGTTCTCTTCCATCCATCCATTCCTCCGTTAACTTTCAAGCCTCCACATATGATATCCAGCTCAAGTGTAGAGGCGGGAGAGAAGAAGTGGGCAGGAAGATGGGGGAAGCAGCACAGCCGGCGGCAAGACCTGAGGAAGTACATAGGTTTTCTTCAACATCCGTAGGAGAACTATAAGGATATATCTTTTCACAACATGTCACCATGTCAAAGATCCTTAATGTGAATATCATGTTACCGCGGTGTCGAAGACTAACATGTCATAATTTTCTAAGCCGTGTGCTTTGACATAATCCTCCCAACTCTTTCCTCCTATGTAGTAATCTTGCACTTCATAAAGAAATGCAAGATTACTACATAGGAGGAAAGAGTTGGAAGGATTATGTTAAAACATACGGCTTAGAAATTTATGACTTGTTAGTCTTCCGACACCGTGGTAACATGGTTGTCACATTAAGGGTCTTTGACAAGGTGATATGTTGTGAAAAAATATATCCTTATAGTTCTCCTACGGATGTTGAAGAAAGCCTCTGTACTTCCTCCAGGTCATGCCGCCAGCTGTGCTCTTTCCCCTCCTCCTCCTGTCCACTTCTTCTCTCCCGCCTCTACACTTGAGCTGGATATCATATGTGGAGGCTAGGCTTGATCAGAACGGAGGAATGGATGGATGGAAGAGAACTAGAAAACACTGATCCTTCCTGTTGTGAGAACTGTGAAGAGTGAGAAAGGAGAGAAGGGTCTTTGATTTTTGCGTTCATCATCATTAGAGGGAGCAACACTGGAAAAGTTATGACGTTGATAGCATGAGAGACGGGGAATGGAGGGAGGGAAGTGGCTGCATGATTTTGGCTCACTCGAGCGGTATTTGTGCGTCATCTGGTGGCGCTCCTCCAGCTCCGGCTCCAGCACCGTGTCCAGCTCCAGCTCCAGGCGATCAGTAGTTTCGTTTTTGCATTTTTGGACTGTGCTATATTTTTGACTTTGTACGTATTTGGGGATATTTAGTTTTTTCGTTGAGGATACTGAGTTTGTACGTATTTGCGGATATTGATTTGGTTTGTTGAGGATATTATATATTGACATTGTTCGTTGCGGATAGTATTTTTTCTTTATATTTTTTTGTATATTCTGGAATGTATTGTGCGTGCCGGTGTTGAGTGTTCCACCAAGGGGATTGGCGAACCCAGGATTGGATTTTGTATTTTGTATTTTGTATTCTATATTTTAGCACAGGCTCCAGCTCTATTTGCATTAATCTACGGTACGACATGGTGATCAGGACATAGTCCCTGCAGCCATTCGACTGGCGAGACAGAAACTATGTAGCCATAGATAAAGTTGACTGTCCTTCGACCCTCAACTCTCGGTAATGATGATACGACAACCTATCACTATATCTTATATAGTAGTAGATGATGTCTTAGTATTACATTATGTGAGTTCATCTTGATTCTGTTATATTCTTCAGATACTAGATACGATAAGAACATATAATATACCATATGTACAGAACATAATGATCCACACTAATGTATGCTAGAATGAATTTTGGGTTGTGTTCTGAGCCATCCGTTCTCACACTTAAGTACTGTGAGAGCGCCGAAGAGAGTGAGAGTGCCGGAGGGGAGGATGAGAGAGAGAGTGAGAGAGTAAAATGGGAGAAATGAATTGGTGGGGAATATAATTAGAATTTAGCGACGTTCATACTAACGTCGCTAAATTAGTCGCTATTAGCGACGTCATAGCGACGTTTCGCGACATATAGTGCCGATATTTGTAACAAGTAGTTTTGTTGGTTGGTTAATTGGTAACATGGTGATCGGGACATATAGTTCCTGCAGCCATTCGACTGGTGTCACGCCCCGATTTCGTCGAATCGATAGTCGTCTCCCGGGCGTGATGCCGTGCGAACCTAATTTACGATCGCACAAGGCATAGTCATAAGGTAATCCGAGACATGAGATCTAAGAGAGTACGCAGACAATTGATTCACACAATAAGTAAAGGAAACTTGATCTTTATTGATAATGAACATCTTTTACAGACTCCGATACAAGACTTATCGCCTCACGGGCTACAACATGACTTGATTACAAAAGAGTGCCGATGAGATAGCCATTCCTTACATTGCACACATCCCTCAATATACAACAAGGTACTCCAATGACCTGGATAGGAGGGACGCTGAGTCATCTTCCTTGGACTGTCGAGAGCCTTCAAAAGGGGAGTCGCAGAGAAAGTCTTCGACGCACGGCCGAAGCTTCAAAAGTTACGAACGTCGCCGAGCTAGTTGGCACGTCCTTTCTGGTTCGCGGGACCTGCAAGGAGCGAGGATCAGCACAAAATACATGTACTGGCGAATGGCTAATTAAATCCAAGCTCTGCATTTGATTCAAGAAGTTTCGTAAACATGTTAGCTAGCTATTTCAATGATCTTTCTAACCATCCTGCTCGATTTGTATGTTAACATGTTTTGAGGCAAGCATATGAAACTGTATAACATTAAGCAACTATCATGTTCATCCCGTGTCCCGTGCACCTGTTAAGCAGTAGAAAGGGTGTGAAGGCCACTGGCAATGTCAAGCCATCGGGGACTATAGCTGGGTTAGACGGCGACACTTTCGCGTCGGGTAGCGAGCCCTGTGCGAAAGTTCCCGCCTAACTCACGCCGATGAAGGGCTGGCGCTTGCTATAAACTCGTTCCTCCCGGGCCGAATCGGTCCCTTAGCCTAGGTAACCGTTCGAGGAAACTACACCTTGTCGACAAGTTGTCCAATGACCGCTTTGCTTACTTAGCCGTATCGTTGCGATTAACGTTAATCGATTTATTCATTGCTTTGCATAGGCTAAGTGGATTTGCATAAGGAACATGTATTCTATTTCCAATACCAGTCGTTGATAACAAGTATTTCGTGAAGAATCGTGCTACGATTTTTTTAATTTTATACTATTATGACAAGCATTTATTTTACTTCACATATTGAGTTTTGAAGTAGAGGGACGAGGTAAAGGTGGTCAGCCACTCGCCTTAGCCTTGCTTCAAGCGAGCAACCTGTTGGCTGCACTGACGTCGCCTACGCGATCACCTGCAATCGTATAAGCAACTGATTAGAACACTGTATAATTCAAGGAATTTCGATATGAATGCGAAGCTCGAAAAGGCAAGTCATAAAAACTCATTCGGAAAACATTCACGAAAAGCGCATTAACGAAAACCAAAGCCAAAGCCAAATCAAGTGCGGCATGAAAATCAGAGCAGCGGAAGGTCTCTCCCGACTCAGCCGCAGAGCCAATCCTCGAAGCGCAACCCGCTGAATATGGGACTTGGTTCCGAAGAAACCATTCCATAACGTGGAATGGATCTTAATTCAACCGTTCTCGTTCGATTGACTCGGCCGATTCCGACCTATCGGTCCCGACTGAATCGATAGCGACAGTGTTCCTTTCTCGCACATCCCGTGGATGGAAACGAGGCACGATGTAGGGATGAGGTACTACAACATAACCAACTAATAAAAAATTTCGTCCTCGAAACTTAAAGATGGAACCTACCTCTACAAGAACAATGAAGAAAATTTCTCCTTCATCTTCGATTCCAGGTCCCACGTCGATTCTTCGACCGAGTGGTTCTTCCAGACGACGCGGACGAGAGGGATCGTTCGATTTTGCAGCAATTTATCCTTGCGTTCTAAGATTTGAACTGGCTCTTCAACGTAGGATAAGTCTGACTTTAGCTCCAGCTGGCCAAAATATACTACGTGGCTCGGGTCATGCACGTACTTTCGCAGTTGAGAGACATGGAAGACATTGTGTACACCTTCAAGCGCCGGCGGTAAGGCAATTTTATAGGCCACTGGGGCGAACACGGAGGATTGACTTGGATTTTGAGGAAATAGTACGAACAACTTAGTACGTCGATACGACGTGAGTGATTACGCTAGGGATTCGTCGAACGAATCCGAAGGATGTCTTAGCGAATGACGCGAATGTGATTGCGGTCTAGATCGGATGGCTCGAATCCGAGTGGTGTATGGATTTTCTTGGAAATCATTCGAGCGAAGATTGAGGATTAGAAATAATAACGAGTACGTCGGCGAGGCGATGCGATCGTACAAAGCCTTAGAACGCGTCATGCTTAGTTGGTCGTGACTTCGAATGTCCCGAACGAGCATCTCGTTCGGACAACTTGAGAATAGGCAATACGTGTTAGAAAATGATTCGAAACGATAAATGAAAATGAATGGTCGTGATCGAGGAAACTTAGAGGATGTCGCGTACGATTTCAGATTGTTTCAAATGAAATGTGACTTGAGTTTTGAACAACGATCTTGAAACGAGCTTGAGGAATAGCGATCGAACTTGATCTTGAATATCAAAAAACTTATGGAATATCCAGTTCGGACAATATCATCAGTCGCATGACTCGAAATTGGTTGCAAAGGAAGATCGTCAGGTTATGCATATCGTCGATGGTATTGAGACGTATCAAAGATCGATATGCGATAACTCGGTGGTACTCTGACTCGACGAATGACGATCGTGCAAATGTCATTGTTTCGATGGATGCTATACTCGGGATATTGAAACATGTCGAGGAAAAGATAAACTGGGCTCGAGGATTTTCTAGTTGAATGAATGACTGTCGGACTATCGAACTTGGATTGGATGAAAATGATATATTTGGATTTGCTTCGTCGATAACCATAACGTTGACGTTCTTGTCTTATGCGAGCGCAACTCCAGCCTCGCACATGCGTCACGTCGATTAGGGCGATCACTCCGCGTGAGCGCTGGTATGGTAATTCATACAGCGGGGGTGATTGAACTAGCATGGCGTGGCAACTTATGTGCTTCGACTTGTGGTTTGATGCGAAGGTGAACTCGAGGATGACTCGGTGTGCTTGATGACTGAACTCGAGGATTGAGTAGGTCCAATCCGCGTATCGAGAATAAATTAGTCTGGATTCAAACAAGAGTTACGTTCCGATAAGAATGATTATTCCGCGGGAGCGTTGCATGGTGATTCATGAACCACCGTGGATAATCGGACTCGCGTGAGATTAGGGCACAACATATTGTCAAAGCTAGACAACCTCGTGATCGAATACATGAATTGGTTAGAATTAGTAATTTGAATGGATTCGAATACGCGCAACGAATGCATTGATGCGAATAGGCGATCGTGCTCGATGTTTAGAAATCTGAGTGACGCGAGCTTGGGTAGAAAACCCGTATTACCGAATTGGTTTGACCCTAGGATTGGGGTCAGCGTTGGCATTATTGTTGGAGAACTATGATTCCAATCCTGACATTGACTTAGCCTAGAAAAGATGGCCTAGCGGTTAGGCGAGACGCCCTGTTTCATGAGTTATTAATCGAAGGATTGATCTTGAGGATTGGCATGGATGGATAGTGTGAATCACGAATATAGGAAAACCCCTCACTAGATTCGACTGACATACATATATTTCAGGGACGCCGGAGTATGTGTACGATGCGACTCGAGTGAGAATGACGAATTCTCTATCATACGGCTTGGCTGAATGTATGTATTTTGGGGACGCCTGGAATGTGTGCACGATCCAGCCAAGTAATATGATAAGTTCAAGCAAGAATTGAAAGATAGGAGTGTGTCGAGATCTTGAAATCATGTTAACGGAAGGATTGATAGTCATGAGAGCGTGGCCCAGAATTGAGGAAACGCATAGGCGGAGTGTGCACGATTAAGTACTGGCCATAGAAATGGTAGGATGGCTTGCCTTCAGGAAAGTCTCGAGGACGAGACTTGTTCTGAGTGGTGTATGATGTAGTGTCCCGTCCCGCAAAGTCAATCGGAGGAATCAAAACGCCGACGGCGTTGGAACTTAGCCTTGCAACGGCTGCTCGAAGGCTCGCTCGTCCGAGACGACTCCTTGCACAGGTAGGGTAGTTTCGGTGAACTTGTCTCATCTTAGCCTTCACCTAATAACTCGCATATTTTCAACTTGCACAAGTAGGCTAATATAAAAGCTACGAACGCACATAGCTAAGGGAATAATCCCGACCTGTCGGAATGACTTAGAACATGGAAAATGGTCCCACGATCTTTATAGAAGTCGGCTCAGCGTGCTTTCAAATGACACTCGATCCTTCGATCCCGTGGCTTGGGAGAAGGAAGTTGGATTAAGTTGCTAAGTTGTCCCAACACTTGAAATAGCCTAAGTCATAGGCGTCGCCTACGTAAATGCTTGATAAAGCATGCACGGTCCCGTCGTTTTGCCCCAACACTCGAATCAGCCTAAGCCATAGGCGTCGCCCGCATGAATGCTTAATAAAAAGCATGCACGGTCCTGTCCCGCAAGGCTTGGCATAGCCTTCGCACGTCCCGTAAGTTAAGTCGTCTTGCACGGCTTGTTGGCTTAAGTCTAGGCACCCGAGAACTTGGTTATTCAAGTCGAACGCGTGCACGACATGTTCCCTCGATGCGAAGCTCGGCGTAGCCTTTGCTCGTCGAGTCGTTGCCCGAATAAGTTAGACAAGAGTTGTGCTGGGCTATCGAAGCCATTTCTAGCACTGTTCTGTTCTATCTGCGGTTGTTAAGTCGTGTAGTCCCTTGAGAATAAGGCTCGTCGTATAAAAGTATATGACTTGAGCGTTAGCATCGCCTAGAGAACCAGGTCTGTCTGAGGCGCGAGCTGCGGTCAGTTTAGTGAAAAGCTTGCCACGATCAAAGGAAGTCCAGGCGACTGGTTGTCGTCGAGATCGGTCCCGCTACTTGGGAGTCTCGCTAAGTCTTGATATGTCCCGCACACGAGATCGGTCCCGTGGCTTGGGAGTCTCGCTAAGTCTTGATATGTCCCGCACACGAGATCGGTCCCGCGGCTTGGGAGTCTCGCTAAGTCTTGATATGTCCCGCTCCCAAGATCGGTCCCGCAGCTTGGGAGTCTCGTTAAGTCTCGAAAGAAAGAAGGAATGCATGGTCATGTTAAGGAAGGATTGGTTAGATCGAGTTGAGACTTGCATGGTCATTGGACAACTTGTCGACAAGGTGTAGTCTTCTAAAATGATTGTCGGGGCGCCGGGATCATTAGGCCCGGGGGGAAGCCTGTTGCGGCTCAAGGTAGGATGCTGGATAACCGCATGGAAGACTTCGGCACCTCCGGGCTAGCTACCCGTGTAGGGACGAGCCGATATCCCACGAGCCGTGTCCGAGATAGCTTGACATTGCTAGTGACCACTCATGTAGATGTATCAGTAATAGCAGCACACCGCGTGTAAGCCTTTGGATTGGGTTTAGAACTGGAATCATGTCTAGTCGGTAACGCAATGTCTGGGCCTAAGATTGGGCTGCAGCATAAGCACCGTGCTTAGCACGATACTTGGCGTCGGGATATCCATGAGATCGATACTAGGTTTGGCAAGTCTATGTCTAAGTTGGTTCATGAGTCGAATAGAAAGACCGCTAGGCGGTAGCATGGATAAAGTCTTGATAAGTTGCAAGGCGCGGCCTCAATCTTGAAGTATATACAAGTCTAAGCAAGGTCTTAAGGCACAAATTAAGTCTAGCGGCACGACCTGCACGAGTCGTCCCCTTGACGTCGTTGGCACGAGAATAGGCTTGAGGCACTTGAGTTCAAGTAAAGCTCTTGGCACGGCCGAGTCCGTGTAAGTTGCTCCTCGACGTAGCACCATCTCAGATATGTCTAAGTCGCGAATAGAGTACGGCACGACCCTGCCGTTCCGAGTTGCAAGTTTGGTCAAGTACCTAGGCGATGAGGCACTGCCTCGAACGAAACACACGTTGGGATTATAGCACGAACATGTCTTGGCACCTCGGTTTGGTCGGACGTCCTCGTCCTAAAATGAATCCTAAGACAAGACTAGAAAGACAATCGAAAGGGTTTTAAACTGCACAAAGTAAATGAACGTATCGATTATGTATGGGTGGGCGAGAAGCTCACTCCACCAGTACAGTTGAGTACTGACACCCACACAGTGTTCATGTGCAGGCACAGGTAGAAGCTCGTGGTGCGGAGCTCGCTTGGATGCGTCGAGGTACGGAGTTCCTTTGCGATTCGAAGCGTACGGCCGCGTAGATTGAAGACTTATACAGGACATAATGTATGAACATCGCCTTTCGAAGCTTCCGTTGGCTCAAGCATTGTAATCGAGAGATGAGAGAGAGCAGAGTGACTTGTAAATGAGAGAAAAGTGAGCACGAGAGACTTGTAAATTGGCCTTGCGCCCACAAATGTAATCTTGTATTCAATATCAATAAAGAGCTTCTTTTGAATAACTTGTGTTCATGGGTGTTGGTTCTAAATTTTTGCTGCATGATTCAATATTTCTGCTTGGGACTTCTGTGCGACGATCCCGTCGCCGCCGATGTAATCAGCCGTTATGAAACTGCCTTGCACGAGCGCAATCTAGGCTCGTGCGGCATCACGCCTTAGCGAGGACGATCGCTCCTACGGGAGCGGAGCGTGACATTCTGAGCCATCCGTTCTCACACTTAAAACACATGAATTAGTATTGTGTGTCAATCTTTGTTTTTATATTTTCGGCGAACCCAGGGATTAGATTCTGTATTTTGTATTTTGACTTTGTACGTATTTGGGGATATTCATTTTTTTCGTTGAGGATACTGAGTTTGTACGTATTTGCGGATATTGATTTGGTTTGTTGAGGATATTATATATTGACATTGTTCGTTGCGGATAGTATTTTTTCTTTATATTTTTTGTATATTCTGGAATGTATTGTGCGTTCCGGTGTTGAGTGTTCCACCGAGGGGGTCGGCGAACCCAGGGATTGGATTCTGTATTTTGTATTTTGTATTCTGTATTTTGGCTCAGGCTCCAGCTCCAGCACCATTTGCATTCTGGAACCTATTTTTTTATATTTTTTTAATTTAGCGACGTTTTTAGCGACGTTACCATTAGTCGCTAAATATTAGCGACGTTAATAAATGTCGCTAAACGCGTCGCTAAATGCTGACGTGGCAACACGTGGCACCATAATCTGATGTCAGCTCGTCGTCGCCAAAACGTTGCAACAGTGTCGCTAAACGGCGACAACACAATAACGTCGTCTTTTACGTCGCTAATTAGCGTCAATGAACAAAAGTCGCAAATAACGTCGCTAATTAGCGACGTTAATAACGTCGCCAAATAACGTCGTCATAGCGACGTTTTGCGACGTTTTCTCGTTTAGCGACACGTTTTTTTCCGTCGTTCCCGAAACGTCGTCCTAAACATCGCTAATATGATTTAGCGACGTTTTCACCGAGGTTAGCGACGTTTTTAACCGTCGCTAATCTGACAAATTTTTGTAGTGTTACTTTATTGCACGGCAAAATCTCCTGACTTAGACATTCGAGCACTTCTTGTTTCATTGAACTACTCGATCGATTTTGGCCTACCGTGCCCAAGTCCCAGCCTATTGCAAGGCGGTGATTTGGGTTTTGTGGACCCGTAATGAGGCAAAACGTCGACCTCTAATATTTCAGCGTAAACGGATAGCCTGCACATGAAATCAACTAAAATCAATACTTACATCGATTTGGACTTGCGCCTTGGTCGATTCGATTTCTTAGAATCTTCGAGCCATCTCAACGCACTTATCCTTCGGGGCAATGCGGCGCTTCACATCGATTCAACTCGATGCATTCTTTGGGACAATGCCACTCTTCGCATCGACTTAGTTCGATGCATTGCTCGGGACAACATAACTCTCGTATCGATTCCCATCGATACATTTTATTCGGTCAACGCGACTCGTTGAGTCAACGTCTCGGCGTAATGCGCCGCGGAGCGGGACATTACACTTTGGGACTTGTGCGTCCCACGATCAGAGGAGTGTTCAATTGGACTTGTAAGTTCTAATGTTTAATTATAGGGAGTCATCCGTATCATATAGTTAGATCGTACTATAATGACAACTATTTTGTACGCCTAACTGTTTGATGCTGAGACGAACTTGTGATGCCTAGAAAGACCTTGAGGCAAGGTCAAATTAAGGAGAGATATTGATGCATTCCTTTTTTTAGCTTTCCTTCAAGCTCCCAGTACAGTGTGGGGAGAGTCCAGTCTAAGTGTAGTGTAGGGAGAGTCCAGTGTCCTCTTTTTTTTTTTTTTCCTTCCAATCATAAGGAGTTCACCTTCAAAAGAAGAAGCTCCTCCTCCGTCAGCTAATTCCAAAGTATCAGTCAAAGAAGTATTAGTCATCACATGTCAGTGACTCACAGTGATCACATATCCTAAGTTCAAGTTCAAGCTTAGTATCAGTTAGCTAGTTCAATCTCAACATCAATTAGCTCTTTCGTACCAGCTCTAGTATCAAAGACTGGGACCAATTCGTAGTGAGTTCCAGTCCTAGTGCAGTAGCTCAGTAAGTTTATATCTTATAGTAGTGCAATTCATAGTATCAGTGTTCAATGCCTGTGCAGTGCAATTCACATGGGTGCAATATGAACAATTTCTTAAAGACTTCTCTTATTTTGACCTTGAGACAAGGTCAATTTAAGGGATGGGGATCAATACAGACCCAAATTATGAGTCAATATTAATTGATTGTGTGGCTGTGTTGAACTAGGTAGAGGCAGTTGATGCATTTCCTTTCTAGCTGAGCTTGAGCTTAACAGTGTATACAATGTACACAATGTTAATTGGAGCCTTAAGGGCTTAATTTGAATCCATATGACTTCCTCCTCGGTGATAATATCAATGTCAATCTTAGCAAATCAACATTGAGGTCCTTATCGAGTCCACCGGGAAGTCAACTAGGCAATTAATACAACTTGGATATCAAGGTTAGCAGAGTATCAGAGTATCAAGCCCAGGTCAGCAGAGTATGTGACCGATACACCAAAGGCTGTAAATAGAGAGATTGTAGAGAAGAGGTCAATGAAGAAAATGCAATGTATTCTTTCTTTCGTTTAGTTCAGATCTGTAACCAATTTCCTATCCACTTTTTTAGTTTTGAATAAAAGCAAACCCTAGTTCTTCCCTAGTTTTCTGTGTTTCAGTTGAATTTCTACAAATTTCTCTCAAATTTATGGCTTCGTATGATCGTTCACCACCAATTCATGGTCCTCTGGGAAGGGGGTCTATCAAGTTGTGTTTTTACATTGTCAATTAATTAAGCTGCATATATTTCGTACTTGTGCTAAGAAATTGATGTCACTCTAGTAGACCTAGAACCATCTAGGGGGAAGCTACTTGAACATAATTTAGTCTCTATCGAAATTTTGTTTCTATAAAATTTTGCTTCATCGCTAATTATTCCTCTCAAACTTCTTTGCCGCCAAGGCTTTATTCCGACAAACTTCGTCGTTGTGCATCACCAGCAACAAGATGGCCATGTCTAATTTCAGAAGAAAAGTATTCCGACAAACTTCATTGTGCATCACCACCGACAAGATGTACATGTCTAATTTCAGAAGAAAACTATTCCGACAAATTTCTTTGACGTTTAAACACAATACCATTAAAAAGTTGTACAAAATCAATAAAACTCCTAGACATGAATTCTTGCACCATCTTTCATATAACTGAATAATCAAACACCATAACTCATTCTAACTCAAGTTCGACAAAGCAGCATATATAAACTAAATCAATCTAAATACAAAGTGGCTTTCCCATAATGGTTAATCAGAACAATAAAAAGGACATCTTTGTAGTGAACATTTCGTTTCCGCACATGACCCAAATCCAAATACCAAATTCAACAATCCTCAAATCATCTTATTATCAATATTGGTTAAAATCCATTAAGTAATACAACATTCCATAGTATATTATACACAAATTCCAACTTGATTTATTCATAATTCAATAATTCATCAGTGCAACTCAAGATCATTAAAATTATTGTCGTTGTTAGCATCACCAGTACTCATGTTCATCATTAAAACTCGATTTCAGACTAAACACTCGAGTTCATTACCTAGAGATCATTCAACGGAAGTTGCATCGTCGTTTCAGTAAGTTGTTGTTGTTGTCTTAGTTGCAACCCACACAAATTCAACGATTGTTGTAAGACCCCAATTTCCAACTTCAAATTCCTAAGTAGATTTCAAAATTTTGGACAGAAGAAGAAGGCATGAAGGAGAAAAGATTGAAGAAAATTAGGAGTTTCGAATTTAATTATAAGCAGAAGAAAGAAAGAAGAGAGAATTAAAATCAATAATTTTCAAGAACACTTACTGTTGGCCATTAATTCTCCTCTAGAATGGGAAGGGAAGAAGTTTGTATTCTCTGGAATCGGAAGGAACAAACTTTCACAGTCGAAAAAGTAGTTTTCGAGTATTTTTCTTCTACTTAGGAATTTGAAGTTGTTGTCTTAGCTGCAGTGCACGTCAATTCAACGATTATAAAACCCCAATTTCCAACTTCAAATTCCTAAGTAGATTTCAAATTTTTGGACAGAAAAAAGAGGACATGAAGGAGCAAAGATTAAAAAAATTTAGGAGTTTGGAATTCAATTATAATTAAGTAGAAGAAAGAAGGAGGTGAGAATTAAAATCAACAATTTTCAAGAACACCTACTGTTGGCCATCATTTTGCCTCTGAAATTGAAAGGGAAGAAGCTGGAATCGGAAAGGAAAAACTTTCACGGCTGAAAAAATAATTGTCCAGTTTTTAATCTTTTACCAACTCTTGTATTATATATATATATATATATATATATATATATATATATATATATATATATATTACTAACTCTTAAAATTATCTGGGATCCTTTAATTTGGACTGGTGCGCCGGATACATGCCCTGTCTACCCCTCCCCGCCCGCCCCTGTACATATGTTGTATGCATATATGTCAGACTTGCATCATTCATGTTGGAAATTTGCATTAAAATCAGCTACTTGTTATTATTTGATGTCATGCGACTCCGACTAATTAGTTAAGGTGTCACCTACATAAGTCAGTCATACATATACTCATGTCTAGAACAATATATTCATATAATGAACGTAAGGAGTGTGACATAAGTCCCATCCAAATCAAATTTCTTTTTGTAGGGGAAACCAAATTGTAGTGCTTAATTATCTGGTAATTGATCCCGTCACCATGAATTCAGGAATCAAGATTAATAAGTTACTCCAACTGGTTTTGCAGTAAATATCTGGAGACTGATAAAACTTCTATACTAGGGACAAGTGATTCAATAAATTGTCACTTGCAAGCATAAACTATGGATGAGTTTCCACACAACATGTTACGTGCAAATTAACTGCAATCATACTGCAGACTTTATGCTAACATGTCTACATATCTATGAATGATTCTTTATGCTTGTATAACGTAGTCTAGACTTAACTATATATAATTCATCGTGCTAAAATGGTCACAGCATTAATTCATGCATATATGATTTCCAAGAACGGAAATTCTTTTTAGAACGCGGGGATGACCGTACGCGTGCCCGCACCACACCTGATCCATCCCGAAATTTCTGGAGCCCCTCTAATGGAGGGGCAACACGAGGCCCGCAAGCTAGGATTGCAGTCCAAACCTGCGGGCAATGTAGCTGCTCCGTTCCAAGAAACAGCGTAGTTCAAGCGCACACTTATAAACCTATTCAAAGTTTGATGGACGACATGTATGACTTGGCTACGAACCAACCCACTAGACTTTATTAAACTGTCGGTCGTATAGTTTTATCGCCTGTTACTCCCACGGTGCATAAATTTCTACACACAGCCACCATGATTAAGACTGTAAAGCGATGAGAATATCCTTGACTCGGTAGAGCTACAAGAGAAGAATCCCCATGCAAGAAAACAAACTGTCAACACAACAAATATTAATTCTTGTTTATTCCCAACATCGGAGAGAGGGAGAGATGTAGACAACTAGATTACAAGAGAGTAGCGTTCATGGGATCTCAGACGAGCACTTAATTAATTAATTAATCAATCCTTGCTGCTTATTTTAAACCAGTGATGTTGATAGTCACTAAGTTGGGAGCTGTGTTTAATTAATTAATTAGCTTTGTCTCAGCTATAGCGTACTCGAGACCTTATTCTATTCCATGTTGGCATGCATATTATTGGCATCGGCTGGCTGGATTAGTGTTAAATATATACAAATCAGTGTGTCTGTGATGATTCCTCTTCCAAGAAGAAGCATCCGGGATGGCTCTGATTGAGGTGTCAAAAGGGGATGCTAGGGATAAAGATGGTTCACATGGAATATCTCCCTACGTCGCGCTTCAAGAAAGATTTACATTTGTTGTGGTTGTTCCATCCCTTTGGATTACGTGAGGATGAATTAAACTGTGCGTCGAGACAAGCAGAGAGAGGATTACCGTTCCTATCAGGTGGCGTGGATTAATTAATTAATTAATTAATTAGACGCAAGATTAAGAAACAAGTTTTTGATTACTTTAATTAATGAAAAAAGATTCCTGATTTAAGCACATGCAATAGATAAAGCTACATCTTATAGACGACGACTACATGATTACTACATAGTTACAGACATAAATACAAAGGAGTATGAGCTTAACAGATGTATGTTAATTAGAATTAAACAACTAGTAAGTATAGCTAGTTTCAAATCAA
Organism: Iris pallida; assembly: GCA_029216955.1. Classification (NCBI taxonomy): domain Eukaryota; kingdom Viridiplantae; phylum Streptophyta; class Magnoliopsida; order Asparagales; family Iridaceae; genus Iris; species Iris pallida. The sequence goes on from JANAVB010005597.1 coordinate 45,768,036, forward strand.
GTCTCCTTTGGTGCACCTGTATGTTAATCACTTGTGAAACCTATGTGAATTAGACCTACTTTTTCCCGTACAAGTAACTTCACATGGGCTTTCTATCTTTTTTGCTTTCCTCGGTAAAGTGTAGTTGAAGACAAGTTATCTTATACGCAAAGTAATATTTTGCCGGCCGTGGAAGGTGACTGCGCTAGTGCTCGTCCACATGGCAGTTATCCATTGGCCTCCTATTAGCACTGGCTCATCCGGGGCTGGGAGAACCAATGGTTGTGCGTCACATGGTCGTGGGCTGATGCGGTCACCTCATAGGGGTAGACAACGTAGCAATGCTGTCACGTCCCGGTCCTGCTAGGGTCGTTCATCATCGCTTTGATCCATGCGGGATCGTTTGTTCTCGCTAAGGCGTGATGTCGTGCAAGTCTAAGTTGTACTTGCACAAGGCCAGTACCTGCACAATATAACTAGACAAAGCAAAACACGTGTACACAGTATTTTCATTGCAGAAAACCAAATATTGGACACAGAGATTTGAAATGGAAATACTTCTTTTATTGATAACTTGATAGGATTACAAAGTACAAAGCTTGCGACTCAAAATGTCATAGTTTTGCTCACATATCTCTCTTTCAAACTCTTTTCAAAATAGCGACAATGCGCATACATCAGATCCCTTTATTACATACTCGAAATGTAAAAACACCTTTAAAGAAAACTTGCAACTTGACTTGAAATGAAAATAGCTTCGAGGCGATCCACAAGCTCTACTGGACTAGACGAGCTTTAGCGCCTCACTGAAATTTTCCTGCCTCCTTGCTATCTGAAAATGATGTCCACAACGTGGGTCAGTACACATCTTGTACTGGCGAGCGGCTTTTGGCCGAACTCACAGAAATCTGCACTAAGTCAACATAAGAAGCTAACATTTTTACTAGTGATCTTTCTACTTGTCTAGGTTTTTTTAATAATTTATAAGAAACATAAACAATAGAAAGCACTTGTATAATCCTTCTTACCCATCGCCGACAGTCATCCCTGCACAAGACAGATTAGCACAATTTGCATATGATATAAAGCATACTATTCAGTTGTTAGGTTTGCAATACACTCTGATTTCACAAATGCACCTAACTATATGTTGGTCCATGGGTCATTTTCCGTGATTAGCCGCTGTGACACATGGGTTCAGCTCGTCGCTTTTGGACGTGATGCAACACCCCTTTGATAGCAAGGTTTCTTGTACCTCAGGGTGTCTAGACAATCTCTCCTAGGTCGAACGACTCAAGGTGCCACAAGAACCGTCCAAGAGATCTAGTTTTCTAGTGCACAAGTTGTCCAAGACCAATACAAAACCTATATGGCAACTGTTAAACGACACGTTCATTCGTGCATTTCTTTTGTTCGCAACAGAGCTATAGCTCCTAGCTTTGAGATAATTCTCTTTCTGTGGTAATGTGTATAAGTCCGTCTGTACACATATAAACATTTGAAGCATACTCATAGGCAACATGTGTTATTCATGTGAAAACAGGTTAAGAAGCAACACATAATCCAGTATTTGATTCCATTCATTTATCTTCTTTTATCTTTTGTTATTGTGATATCGTTGATCATAGGGACGAGGCAACAGAGTGGACTAGAGATCATTTTTATTAGGAAATGGAGATAAATGTTTGTCCGGTTAAAGCAACTAACCAAAATGAATCTTGTTCGAGAGAAGAAGGGACTTCACGCACCGTTCATGCTCCTCCTAAGCGTCCTACATTGGCACCAATATTTGATTAGCATACTTCGGTCTTTTTCTCTCAAGATTCAGAATGAATGCGAAATTCGATGAAAGCGAACAATAAAAACCTATCATCGAAAACCAACGCGAAAATGCATTCATCAAAACCAAGCAGTGAAAGAAAACATCCAACAAAACACTTGGATTCATTTTAATAGATGTTGATCCATTTGTTGGAAAGGTTCATCGCATTTCATACGTGATCAAACGATACCAGCAAAGGTTTCCCCAAGTACATAGTTCAAGACTGAGTTAGCAAGTCATGGGTATTACATAGTGGACCGCGAGGAGCATACATGCGACGCTTGCTGATAGACTCATTGGCACCCCGTATCCTCTAACAATCGACTTCCCCGAGGCTAGCTCATACACCACTCAGGGATGAAGTCATTCGATAAATTTTCGAAATAAATTTCGAATCACAATCGATTATTTCGAATCTTTGTTTGAACCATTCCTTAAAATCCAAGCACGACTTACCTATATCGCATTGACGATAACATCGTTCGATGACATCTCTATGGATAGTCATTCCACATTCTATGAATTGAGTCAAACTCATTCTCGTTCAAAAACGAATCGAATCCCGCACACGACTTGCTAAGGTCAACGTAATCCTTTGTGTATATATCTAGCCCGACTTAGCCAACTGTGACTTACATGAAACCATCTTTTTATTCCTCAAAATTCTCCTTCATGAGATTTTGTAAAATAGATAGACTTATTGTATAGACATCTCGCGGAACATTGAGAGATAACGCACCAACGCTATCGATTTACGGAAATGATATTTAGTATAAAGTCATAAGAGTTTTAAAAAATTCAATCGAAAGTCCAAGGACGTAAAGTCGTGCTCTGATACCATTATGTCATGCCCCGATCTCGTAGGACCGATCGTCCTTCCTAAGGCGTGATGCCGCGTGAGCCTAGATTGCGCTCACACAAGGTGAGTTCCATAACGGTCGGTTACAGGCTAAGCGATGGGGTCGTCGCACAGAAGTCCCAACCAGAAACATTAAATAACACCAGCGGAAACTTGAAGCAAAACACAAGTCATTCAAAATGCTCTTTATTGATATTGAAACAAAGATTACAATGTGGCGCGAGGCCATGATTACAATCACTCAGTCTCACTCTTCTTACAATACAAGTCACTCAGCACTCTCTCATCTCTCAATATAATTTGATGAGCCAATGGATGCTTAAGATAGGCGATGTCCATACATTATGTCTCGTATAAGTCCAGACTCCATGCGGTCGCAAAATGTTAAGAAACTCCGTGCCTCGATGCATCCAAACGAGCTCCGTGCCAACGAGCTTCTAGCTATGCCTGGACATAAATACTGTGTGGATGTTAGTACTCAACTGTACTGATGGAGTGAGCTTCTCGTCCACCCATATAAAACCAACACATTTATTTGCTTTGTGCAACATAGTCCCTGTATAATTGTCTTTCTATTCTTGCCTTAGGATCGGTTTTACTTATACTTTGCCTCTAGACCCTTCTCTTGCCAACAACGTCATCTTATCGACTCGTGCTTGCCTTTCGGCTCATATTTGATATGCAACAACTTGGTTGTGTCATAAACTCTATTCGTGCTTCAATATAATTGAGGTCGTGCCTCCCCACTTAGTCTTTTGCCTATACTCGTATTATAACAACATGGTCGTGCCAGAACATATCGAGGTCGTGCCTCGTAACTCAATAAGATACCAAATTTTGAACTTACGGCCCTTCAACTCTGGGTCAACGACTTAATACTTGACGTCGTATCTCGTGCCGAAGCACGTGTTCGTATTATAACTGAATCTTAGGACCATAATGGTGTTGCAATTATGCATACCTTCTTAACTCAATTCGTGCCATGCTTGTATCTTTTTTATTTTTGACTGACATAGTGCATGCGGATTTTCGCTCAGCACACCAACTTATCTATATAAAAGTCACTAGCAATTCGAGCCATCGTGGACATAGCTCGGGTAGGCGACAGGTCTTTCAATGCAAGGTAGGTAGCCCCATAGAAAGCCCTCGATTACCCACGCGGTACAACCCAGCGTTGCTATAACGTCTTCCCCCTAGGTCGACCTGGCCTCGGCGTAATACCAGTCGAGGAAGAAACCCTTGTGCACAAGTTGTCCATGACCACGCACCTACGAGAACATCTAGACTCACGTATGCATTGCCTAATTGCAGTACAACTTGAACCATACTTAGCCAAATGTGCTTTGGAACCATACTATGCAAAACGTGCATAGGAACCATGAGACTCCCAAACGAGGGACCGCCTCGACGACAAACGGTCGCATGAACTTTCCATTCTTTGAAACCCAGGGAACGACTATTGTATAGCCTTCCTACTTAACTTGAACAAAATGTGTTCCTTAAGTGCCATAGACCGTGGCTAATTTTTTATCGAGCTAACCGTGGCTCGTACCTTAAACCAACTCATGTTCTATGCGACACTATCGTCCAAGTCATACTTTATATGACGAGCCTTGAGATCGTGGGCTGTGTGACTTCAATAATCACAGAAAGCGCAGGACAGTGCTTGCTATGACTTCGATAGCCCGATATAACTTCTGCCTAACTCAATCGTGCAACAACTTAACCCGTGGAACGAGCAAAGGCTATGCCAAGCCTTACATCGTAGAAATGTGCACCGAGACTTGAGGACACTTTGGCTATGCCAAGTATCGGACGGTGGAACAGTGTATGCTTTATCAAGCATTTATACCTGCGACGCCTATGACTTTTGCTAAGTTCATAGCTTGGTGTCAACATCGACCAACTTTTCTTCTCCCAAGCCACAAAACGAAGGACCGAGTATCATTTTCAAAGCACATCGTACAACACTTCTAAGCCGACCGTAGGACCTTTACAAATTCTAACTCAATCCGACCCAACTTGGGATTATTTTCCTAGCTATGTGGATTCATCTTCTTTTATTATCAAGCCTACTCGTACAGTTGGAAACTTTTATTTCATTAGTGTGAAGGCCAAGCTAAGGCAAGTTCACCGAAGCCACCCACCTTAGCGAGGAGTCGCCTTCACCGAGCGGAAATTTGAATAAGCCGTTGCATGGAACGCCGTTGGCGTTTCGATTCTTCCGGTCGAACTGAGCTGGACGGGGTACTACATTATACACCACTCAGAAAAAATTTCATCCTCGAAACTTACTAAGTATATACTTATCGACACACTCCGTCTATGCGTTTCTTTAATCCGAGCCATGCTCGTGCCTTATTTATTTTTCTCCTCGAACAACTATATCTCAACTGGGGATAAGTTATACGTATCGCGCACACGAGCGACATGGTTCTAGGACAAACCATTCGATCAATCAACATTCAAGTTCATTTGAATCCAACGATTGTACTACCATCAATACTTTATTTACAACACACGACTTCAAAATCCTCGACACCATTCCCGTTCCTTTAATCTTACTTAATTCAACGTATCACTTAATTGGATCGTGCATATATTTTAGAAGTCCCTAAAATATATATATTTCGACCAAGCCTCGTGATAGAGAATTCGTCATTTCCACTCGAGTCGAATCGTGCATATATTCAAGCGTCCTAGAAATATATGCATTTCAGCCAAGACTCGTGAGTGGTGTCTCCTCAATTTGAACCATTTATCTACCAATGCCAATATCCAATCTCTCCGCACATGGACGTCTGTCTAACCGCTAGGCTATCTTTACTAGGCTAAAATCAACCGTCAGTATTGGAATTATAGTTCCCAAACAATAATATCAACACTGACCCCAATCCTAAGGTCAAACCAAAGTTGATAGTATGGGGTTTTCTATCCAATCTCGTATCACTTCAATTTCTAAACTTTGAGCATATATTCTCCCATTCGTACTCGCAAAGTTCGATCCAGGGGTCCGAGTCATACAGCAAAGCCATCATATCATAGTTTTTGCTCAACCAAATCTATTGCATATCTCTTATCGTACGTCCAACTAGCAATTTGCATAGTCTATCTCTTCAAACATGTTTGATATAATCCACCTATCCACTCTTCCCAAGCCAAGCACGCTACGACATGATTTTTTTTACTAAACCACAATTTTTATTCCATAATCTCTAAGTCGTTCAACCTAATTTACGTATTCGATCACAAGGTCGTCTAGGTTAACAATATGTCACACCCTAATCTCACGCAAGTCTGATTATCTACGGTGGACATAAAATCACCATGCCAGCGCTCCCGCAGGATAATCGTCCTCATCGGGGAGTAACTCTTGTATTGAGTCTAGACTAATTCATTCTCGATACGCAGATTGATTTACCCAATCCTCAAGTTTACTTAATCGTCAATCACAAGCCCGAACAATCCTCGAATTTACCTTCGCATCAAACCACAAGTCGAGGCAATCCAAATTGCCATGCCCTAATCTCCCGAGTTCAATCATTCCCGCTAGACATGAATCACCATGTCAGCGTTCACGCGGAACGATCGTCCCTAATTTGACGTGACATATGTACGAAGTTGGAGTTACGCTCGCGCAAGACAAGATTATCGACATTATGATTATCACCAAACAATCAAGACACTTTCCTTTCATCCCAACATTCTTTCTATTAAAATCCCAAGCATAGCATCCATATAAACAATAACATTTTACCCGATCGTCATTCTTCGAATTAGAGTACCCCTGAGTTATTGCACATCGATCTTCGATATGCCTTAATACCATCGATGATGAACATAACTTGACGATCTTCATTTGCAATAAATTTTGAGTCGTACAAGTGATGCTATCATCCGAATTGGATATACCACAATATCCTCGATATTCAAGATCAATTCTTTCAAACCCAAAATCACGTATGTTCATCCGTCTATCTTAAGTCATCGAGCAACATATTTTCTCAAGTCGCATCGTTTTATGCTAACTCCAATCGTCGAGCAATATTTATCTAAAATTCTTAGAGTTATTCTCGTATATTCGAATTATTTTCATGCATGCTAACTTCCAATCGTACTAACTTTTCGTATACACTTCATATCGATTCCTCGACTAAGTCTTTCGTTCGTTACACCTTAACTTTTCCTTGATTTAATTTACCTACTCAATCATTTTCGAATTTCATACTCGGCATGATCCCAATCCGGAGTGCGTCATTTCTAGTTCGTTCGAATCAACTCGTCAAAATCTTTATTATTACAACTTACTCAATAATACTCAATCTAAGGCTTTACATACATACGACGCTTGCTGATAGACTTATTGGCACCCTGTATCCTCTAACAATCGACATCTCGAGGCTATCCCATACACAATTCAGGGATGAAATCATTCGATAAATCCTCGAAACAAATTTTGAATCACAACCAATTATTTCGAATCTCCGTTCGAACCATTCCTTAAAATCCAAGCACGATTTACCTATATCGCATTAACGATAACATCGTTCGATGACATCTCTATGGATAGTCATTCCATATTCTATGAATTGAGTCAAACTCATTCTCGTTCAAAAAAGAATCGAATTCCGCACACGACTTGCTAAGGTCAACGTATTCCTTGGTGTATATGCCCAGCCCGACTTAGCCAACCGTGACTTACGTGAAACCATCTTTTTATTCATCAAAATTCTTCTTCGTGAGATTTTGCAAAATAGATAGACTTATTGTATGGACATCTCGCGGAACATTGAGAGAGAGCGCACCAACGATATCGATTTGCGGAAACGATATTTAGTATAAAGTCATCAGAGTTAAAAAATTCAATCGAAAGTCCATTGGCGTAAAGTTGTCCTCTGATACCATTATGTCACGTCCCGGTCTCATAGGACCGATCGTCCTTGCAAAGGCGTGATGCCGCGTGAGCCTAAATTGCGCTCACATAAGGCGTATTCCATAACAGTCGATTATAGGCTAAGCGACGGGTCGTCGCACAGAAGTTCTAAGCAGAAACATTGAATAACACCAGCAAAAACTTGAAGCAAAATACAAGTTATTCAAAATGCTCTTTATTGATATTGAAACAAAAATTACAATATGGCACGAGGCTATGATTACAATCACTCAGTCTCACTCTTATCACAATACAAGTCACTTTGCTCCCTCTCTCATCTCTCAGTATAATTTGACGAGCAAGCGGATGCTTCAGATAGACAATGTTCATACATTATGTCCCATATAATTCCAGACTCCATGCGACCGCATGCCTCGAAACGCCAAGGAACTTCGTATCTTGACACATCCAAGCAAGCTTTACGCCAACGAGCTTCTACATGTGCCTACATATAAACACTGTGTATGTGTCAGTACTCAACTGTACTGGTGGAGGGAGCTCCTCATCCACCCATACAAAACCAACACATTCATTTACTTTGTGCAATATAGTCCCTTTATGATTGTCTTTCTATTCTTGCCTTAGGATCAGTTTACTTATACTTTGCCTCTAGACCCTTCTCGTGCCAACAACATCATCTTATCGACTCGTGCTTGCCTTTTGGCCCATATTTGGTACGCAACAACTTGGTCGTGCCATAAACTCTATTCGTACTTCAATATAATTGAGGTCATGCCTCCCCACTTAGTCTTTTGCCTATACTTGTGCCATAACAACGTGGTCGTGCCATAACATATCGAGGTCGTGCCTCGTAACTCAATAAGACTTGACCAAACTTTGAACTTACGGTCCTTCCTGACTTAAACTCGAAGATGCTCAATTCCAACATATGCAACTATGGGTCAACAACTTAATACTTGACGCCGTATCTTGTGCCGAAGCACGTGTTCGTACTATAGCCGAATCTTGGGCCCATAATGGTGTTACAACCGTACACACCTTCTTAACTCAATTTATGACGTGCTTGTACCTTCTTTATTTTGACCGACACCGTGCATTTGGATTGCCGCTCAGTACGCCAACTTATCTATATGAAAGTCACTAGCAATTCGATCCATCGTGGACATAGCTCTGGTAGGCGGCGAGTCTTTTGAGGCAAGGTAGCTAGCCCTATGAAAAGCCCCTGACTACCCATGCGGTACAATCCAGCACTGCTATAACATCTTTCCCATAGGTCGACCTAGCCCCGACGTCCCGGTGTAATACCATTCGAGGAAGAAATCCTTGTGCACAAGTTGTCCATGATCATGCACCTACGAAAACATCTAGAGTCACGTATGCATGGCCTAATTTGCGGTACAACTCGAACCATACATAGCAAAACATGCTTTGGAACCATATTATGCAAAACATGCATAAGAACCATGAGACTCCCAAATGAGGGACCGCCTTGGCGACAAACGGTCACATGAACAATCCATTCTTTGAAATCTAGGGAACGACTATTGCATAACCTTCCTACTTAACTTGAACAAAACGTGTTCCTTAAGTGCCGGCATAGACCGTGGCTAACTTTTCATCGAGCCAACCGTGGCTCGTGCCTTAAACCAACTCGTGTTCTATGCTACACTATCATCCAAGTCATACTTTATATGACGAGCATTGAGATCGTGGACTATGTGACTTCAACAATCGCAGAAAGCGTAGGACAATGCTTACTATAACTTCGATAGCCCTACATAACTTTTGCCTAACTTAATCGTGCAACAACTTAACCCGTGGAACGAGCAAAGGTTATGCCAAGCCTTACATCGTAGAAACATGCACTGAGACTTGAGGGACACTTTGGCTATGCAAAGTATCATACGGTGGAACAGTGCATGATTTATCAAGCATTTATACGTGCGACGCTATGATTTTTGCTAAGTTCATAGCTGGGTAGCAACATCGACCAACTTTCCTTCTTCCAAGCCACGGGACGAAGGACCGAGTGTCATTTTGAAAGCACATCGTGCAACACTTCTAAGCCGACCGTGGGACCTTTACATATTCTAACTCAATCCAACCCAACTTGGGATTATTTTTTTAGCTATGTGGATTCGTCTTCTTTTATTATCAAGCCTACTCGTGCAGTTGAAAACTTTTATTTTATTAGTGTGAAGGCTAAACTGAGGTAAGTTTACCGAAGCCACCCACCTTAGCGAGGATTCACCTTGACCGAGCGGGACTTCGAGCAAGCCGTTGCATGGCTAAATCCGAATGTCGTTGGTATTTCGATTCCTCCAGTTGAACTGAGCGGGACGGGGCATTACAATGAGCATTCCATGGTCCTCGTGTGACAATTTTCTATGGTATGGCCCTGACGGCCATAGAAGCCGTACTCTACTCTGTTGCGATTTTCTTCCTTAGTCTTTTTCTCCCAATCAGAGTACCTCTATGCAGATTGATTGTGGGCGGTCTGAACTTTTGCTGGTGCGTACCTCAGGCTAAACCATTCCATTTGTACGGCCGCCTCAAAGGCCTTGGTATACGATTCACACTCCCGGTTCAGAACGCTCTTTTGAATGTCCTCGTTCAGACCATGTATGAATCGCTTCATGCGAACCCTCTCATTCGGAGTCAATATGCTTGCAAACTTGGCAAGCTTAGAAAATTTTGACTCGTAATCTTCCACAGACATGCTTCCCTATTTCAACATCATAAACTCGTCTTCTTTCTGCTGACTGACTGCATGTGGAAGGTATTGTTCCAAGAAGGTGTGTTTAAACATAGCTCATGTAATCTTTTTGCCTCTTGCCCTGGCACGTCGTTCTGGTTTCTTAGCCTTCCACCAGTTATTGCCTACAACCGAAGTTGTAGAATAGTGCATGCCACCTTTTTGCTGCTAGGAACGTCGATGAAAGAAAACAGGTGTTCTATTATCTTGAGCCAGTCCATCACCTTATCTGGTGATGTTCTGCCCTCAAACTCTGGAGACTTAGCTTTATGAAAATTCAACGGCTCAAAAGGTTTCTTACGAGCTTGTTGTGGTTCATCAGTTTCCATGGGCCCAATATTAGGAGTGCTGGTTGGATTGTTCGTTGCGGTGGTATCAAGAATGCCTGCTAGCGAAGATACGAGTTGGGCCAAGGCATCCAGCTGTCTCTGCTGAGCCATGCTATGTTCCTCAGCTTCTTTTTGCTGAGTTTCCATTTGAGCATGTTGCTCCAGGCTACGCTCCTCAGCTTCCTAGCGCTGAATTTCCATCATTGTTAAGATCCATTCCCCTGGGTCGGTCGAGCTCAATGCTCTAGGAGGGTTCTGACTACCTCCTTTGCCATTTCTCTACAAAAGAGTGTAACTTTTGTCAGTCTCATAAAATATTATGGACTTATTGTATGGGGCATTTGTATTTGATAACTCAAAATCGGGACTTTTGAAAGCCATCAAAATACTTTATATATTTTTCTTCAAAAACGATATTTGCAAAAGGCCAAGGACGTAAAGCCGTACTCTGATACCAATCTGTCATGCCCCGATCCCGCTAGAGTCGTTCGTCCTCACTTTGATCCCTGCGGGATCGTTCGTTGTCACGACCGGCACCCGAAAGTTCGGGCACTAGTGCGTGGAAACTCGCCCAGCCTGCATCGCAGAGTCGGCGGCAGTAAGCTGTCAAGTCCTCTAATAAATCTAAATCTAGCAAAATAATGATATCTAAATTCTAACTCAATCACAGATTCTAGAAGGTAGATATGAAATGGAAATGACAAGTCCACAGACTTTTATCACAGAGTCAAATATAGTAATCCTCAGAAAGAGTACAACTCAGCAAATGTTCTGATAACATAAATCTAAATGACGTAAAGTAAAGATAATCTAAACTAAACAACCTCCAGTGGTAAGTCTGCTACAGAATCTCCAGCATCCTTGGGTGGTTATATCACAAGTCCAAATAAGACCTAAAATTTGTCAACGTATCCAGTCAGGATTGGAGCAAGTACAATACGGAAACTACTACCCATAATATGCTAATTATTATAAGACAGAAGAAAAAATATTGGAATGAAATAGTAACATGGTGAGAGTAGATAAATTGAGCAGGAAATCATGGTGAGTGATATATCAATATAAAATGTAGGAGTCATAGCTACACTACGTGATATTGAAGTACTGTGTTCTATATGTGATCGGGCTTAGGGTTCTACTTGGTACGGATCAATCATACGTGTCATATATGATTAGCTATTTTTCATGGAACATGATAAACAGGATTTTGATCACATATATATACTAAAGTAATTCGCGAATAATTAGCATGCATGGATTCTAATCATGGCAAGGAAACATGAATAAAGTAAACAGGAAACAGGGCAAACAGGAATATAATAATCATGACAGGAATCCGTAAATACTAATCTCATGTGGATATCGTGACAGAATCATGGCATGCACATCTAAATCGTGAAATACAATAACTAACATAAAATTAGAGTGTTCGCTGGAAGTACTTGCCTCGGGTATCTAACGTCGACATGCACGACACGAACGTGTCAACATGAAAAGTATCACGGTCTAATACAGAATATAATAATTCTCAAAATTGTGTTGTCCAAATAAGTCGGTGAAGTCCATATCGTCCAATAGCATATCCCAAAATAATCCATGAATAGAGTCCACATTCCCATTGATTTAGCAATAATTGATTCGAAGTCGCAAGAAAAAGGTAACACACGATTAGTGTTTGATCAAAGAAATCGAAGGAGGAAGTGTAAAGGATAAGCCATGAAAATGACCTAGATTATGTAAGTCCTAAAAATCAAGTTGCACCCATCAAATAAAGCACAGAAGTCCAAATTGCGCACCCATCAATGAAACACGCTAACATGAACAGCGCTACAAATCACCCGCGCTAGGCTGAACTGCGCTAATGCCCGAGCGCGCTATGCTGACGTGGCAACGCCATCATTACCTGACAAGGAGATCAAATCTTCTGACAGCCTGACCGCCCGAAAAGCGAAGAGTCTGTTCATTTCTCGTGCCGCGCCGTATTCTAGGACAGCTGTCCAAATCTTAGCACGGTCTAGCTGCCAAAATCTAGCGCGGTCCATCTGTCCAAATCTAGCACAATCTATTGACCAGAGCTGAGCGCAGTCTGAAGCTAGCGCTATTCAGCTATTCAATTAGCGCGATCCATCAAGCTTTTGAAAATAACTGACATTTATTACGTGGATTACATGCCATCAATTGCTCGTCATGTGGCAACCGCCTGTACACGACCAAGCGCATTTCAATCAAACAATGCCACACGTCTGGATACGGTTAGCCTACGATCGAGCAACTGACCAAAGGTCAGCGCAGTTGGATGTATGCGCAGTCTGTCATTAGCGCAGTTTATTGAGCGCAATCCAGAATAACTACAAAATAGTTATTTCTAAAACTATATAAATAGAGTTTCAAGTTCTTCATTAAAGGGGATCATTATTCAAGATCATTAGAGATCAGGAGTTCTTGTCCAAGTACTGCTGCATTCTTCAGAGGCTATCGTCTTCAAAGTTCACATCATCTAAGGGATAAAGCGATCGTCTTCAGATCGGATTCCTACAGTTGTACTTTTTCAGAATTCATTGTACTTTTGTACTATTCTTTAAAGTTTGTGAAATAAAGATTTTTGTTTTTGCAAATAAAATGGCGACTCTGCTGGGGACGACTTTCTCCTCCGATGAGGAAGTGACAACTCAATGTGACGCTGCGTCTAACGAAAAGATGCAGAAGATACTGGTTGTGAAGGTCAACCAGACTGCCTACGAAGCGATGATCAACTCTGGGGCTACTCGTCGCACTGTGGCCTCTGCCAAGAGCAAGGTCCATTCAGTGTGGACCCCGAAGTCCTCTGCGCAGCCTGTTGTTTCTTCTGACAGGAGGCAAGTATCCACTTCTGCTCCTGCGTAATCCATCACCCTCTCTGCTAAAGTGCAATCCAGAGCTCCTACAGCCCAAATGCAGCACACTACTCCTCTTGTAACAGCACAATCTACAACTTTTGCTGCTGTGGTAAAGTCTAAAACTCCTCTCCCTTTGGCGCAGTTGGAAGCTCATTTCCCTTCTGTGCAATCCACCACTCCTTCAACCAGAGCACAACCTAAGCCCTCTGTAGCCAAGGCTTCACTTGCTGCTTCTTCCAGAACACAGGTTGCACCTCCTGTTTGTTCTATGGCCAAGGAGCCCTCTGTCATCATCTCCAGAGGGCAAGTTGCTGCCTCTTCTGTTCCTGCGCAACCCACAGGGGTAGTCTTTTGACTATTCTTCCTCCGTCTCAGCACAAACGGAAAGGCCCTTTGGTCTTTTCTCATTCTTCCGTAGTCCAAAACCTGGAAAACAACAGAGGGAAACGCTCTTTGGCCAACCCTTCTTCACAAAATAAAGGAAAAGGCCATTTGGTCTTTTCTCAGTCTTCCCCAGTTTTTACCTCGGAAGATCCATCTGAACATGCCTTGGCACCAAACAATACAAAAACTCTCTCAAACAAGAGTTCTTCTCTCCCTGCCAAAGAGAAGAATATTGATCAGAGAGGCATTTTGCCTACTCCAGTAGCACACTTCCAGGATCTCCCAACTCTTCGGATATCCCGCTCAAAGCAGGGGAGATTGCTAGTGTCTCAGACAGAAGCCCCTGGGGGTGAATTTGCCGATTTACGAACTTATCTCAATAAATGCAAGCAACCAATGCCGAAGGCGAACTTGCATCAAAAACAAACTTCCAGGAGGAAAAATCCTGACACCTATGCCAACGAGTTGAGTACTTCTCTGTATACTCACGGGACAAAGCATCTGAAGAATTGGAATCATGTTCCGAATGTCGTCAAAGATCTTCGAGAACACCTCAAGTAGAAGCGGAACAACACCTCAACACCTCCAATCCAACCATTGGAACACCATTGTAATCACAAGGTGGTTATCAAGTGTTGTTGCCAGACGACAAAACGATCTGTCTTTGATCGTTTAACTTCTGAACCAATGTCAGAAGACGAAGACAAGGTGCTCTATGCCTCTGTAAATATGGCTTCCCGAGACACTGGGGGTAGAAAGTATTCAAAGCATGGCAAACCCCGCAAACCCAGTCAACGATATCTAGATTTACTCTATGAATCTTCTGAAGGGGTATTCCGACACACCCGATCCCGAAGTCGAGACACAGTCGGTCGTAGGAACCTTCTCCAAGATCCCTCTGGTCACTTCTCTATTTCTCACTCAGGGGATGATTCTTTCTCTGATTATGATACATATAGCGAAAGCTCTGAGCAAACAGTGTCTTCTACTGTGCCCAGAGAAGTGTCAGCCTATGTTGTTACTGAAGATCCAGACGCTTCTAGTTCGGCAAGTCAAGAGCAACGAATAGCCGTACTGGAAGATAAATTAAAGACCATGGCTGAAATGATCAAAAGTATGCATACTTTTATCATAGCTTAACATACAGTATCACCGACTGCACCTGCTGTAAATTTCGAGATTATAGCATCATCGGTGCCTGTTAGTGCAGGTCTGGGGGTACCGTCTCCTCCAGTAGCCTCAATACCTATTCAAGTTACACCCAGTCATTCAGGTGCTGGGGCTAGTGCTTACCATGCTGTTCCTCCTCCTAACCCGGTAAGCCAGCATATTACTTCTCCATCCTCAGGAGATGCCAATGAGGCTATAAAACTACTACCTAATCAGTTCGAGGCCTTCAAAGACAAAGACGGTCTACAGAGGCTGGGGATCAAACAACCTTATCCGGTAGAATGGAAGGAAGTCCCATTCCCTCCAAAGTATAAGATTCCTACGATTACGTTGTTTGACGGCAGCACTTCTCCGAGTCAGTTTATTAACCATTTCGAGGTAATGACTGTCCAGCTCCAGCCAAGCGATGCTCTTCTTACCAGAGTCTTCGTCGGCTGCTTAGCCGACACATCATATGATTGGTACCGCAGCCTGTCTGATGGCTCTATCACTTCATTTGTCGGGCTCAAGCAGATGTTCCTGGAACGATTCTATGAGGGTATCAATGATATGACTATATCTGCCCTCAACAAGATCAAGAAAAGACATAATGAAACTACTGAGAGTTTTATTGAACGATTCCGTCGAGAAGCACTCAAAATGCCTCCCGGAACCCCATCTGTTGTAACGATAGACACTTGTAAGTCAAACATGTTGCCTATCATCAGCATGTGACGGAGTCAACACAGTTCCAGGACTGGCCGTCATTTATCGTCAATGCTAAAGTAGCTGAAGTTGGCGCTGAGAAGTTCAAACAGTTGGGGGTACACATGTCTAACCCTGATCGAGATGAGCCTTCTGCATCTGGTAGTGGTAATCGTCAGAATAACCGCAAGGGCAAAGAAACCTTGAACATCAACCTCAAAAGCAAGGAATCTTTGGCCGTTAATGTGACTCAGCCCACATCTGCCTCTGCTCCTTCTGCACCTCCATCAAAGGAACCTCGCCCAAAAGTAGAGTATTCCTTTAATGAAAATGATACCGCGAGCATCTTCGACTGTTTGCTTAAAAGCAATAAATTGCAACTCCATGACCCGAAGAAGCCTGACGAAGTCGGTAAGACTGACCACCCTAAGTGTTGTGTTTATCACAGGTTCATAGGACATCCTACTCGGGCATGCTATGTGCTCAAAGGTAAGATTCAAGAGTTGGTCAACGCCGGTGTCATCACTCTCTAATAGGATGAAAAGACTGTTACGGCCAATATAATTTCTCTACAGTTCGGTGATTTCTTGCCACAAGTGGTGCATAGTGGCATCATCCCCATTCCCAGGGCCACTCTGGAGATTGAAAATCTTCTTTATCCACGAAGTGAAGGTCTTGTCCCCTTATCCCTCGATAATGGCGAGATCATGTGGATTCATCCTGATCTTGTTTCAGATTTCGAAGTTCCTTCTTCCTCCAAGCAAAAAGAACGCTCTAAGGGCAAGACAAAGAGCTACAATATGGTGTCTTTTGACCCCATAGTTGAAGAAAAGATCCTATTAGGCACCAGGTCAGGGAAAACCTATCTACGGGAGCATTCCGAAACTCAGGAGGATCCTGCTTCGTCCTCCGAGGCTGTTCCAGTGCAGCCTGTATCTACAGAGGGCATCCCTTCTACATCATTACCAGTTGTGGAACCAACTCTTCCTAAACCGACAGCAGCCGACAAAGGCAAACAACAAGTCTGCTTCGACAAAGTTTTGAAGAAGTCTTCCCCCGGCCCTCTGGACTTGGAAAGCCATATAACTTTGATATATTGGCTCAATTGGCCAACACACCGGCCCGGTTATCCATCTTCGAGCTCTTACGCCTCTCTAAAGAGACTCGAGAAACACTGGGTGAAGTTTTGATGCAGGCAGAAACTTGCCTAACTCTTCTAAAAAAACCTGAGTCAGAACCTGTCTCTTGTCTCCACTGTCACAGTTTGCTGGAATTAATTCCAAACATCACCTTCACACAAGATGACATGTTGATGGAAGACAATCGACATGACCGTCCTCTCTACTTTATAGGATATGTCGATACCATGAAGGTCGATCGTATTCTGATAGATCCAGGGTCAGCACTCAGCACCATGCCTAAGACGATGTTGGATGCTCTGAAGATTCCAGTGCATAGCCTCTCCGGCACTATCACCACCATCCTGGGATTCAACCAGGGAAAAAGTGAACCTTTAGGCAAGATACGCTTAAAGCTCCAAATTGGCAATCTTCGCACGAAGGTGACCTTCTATATTATAGACAACCATGGTTGTTCTTACAATGCTCTTCTGGGGAGACCATTCCTTCATGAACATAACATTGTTCCTTCTACTCTCCATAAATGTTTCAAATACGTTGATGACAAAGGAAAAGTCCAAAAAGAAGTTGTGGATCTCTATCCGTTTAAAGGCGTTGAAGCATATTGCAATGACGCTCGCATGTACAAAGAAGAGTTTATAAAGGTAGTATTAGCCATGGACGGTGAAGAAGAACAAGAAGCAGTGCCCAGTAACACTCTCATCATACCTGTCAAAGGGCGTGTCTCTCATCATCAATCCTCCAAACCACTGGCTATTCATCTGCCAGCCCAGAAGCAATCAACTGGTGATAATTAAGATAAAAGGGAGCTTACCTCTTTTGAGCCGCTGGTTATCGACTTACGTCGTAACAAGGATAAAATGGAGCTCACCTCTTCTGAGCCACTGGTTATCGACCTCCGTCGTAACAAGGATAAAAGGGAGCTCACCTCTTCTGAGCCGCTTGTTATCGACCTACGTTGTAACAAGCCTAAACCTCCTTGCTCTTCTTTTCCTCCTCTTGTAATCGATCTGACCAAGCCGGCTAAGGCTAAAGGTCCTGTTGTAAATATGGATGTACAAATCAATGAAAAAGTATCTACTTTCCAGTATACTAATGTCATTTATCATACTAAATGCTATTTGGATATGCTAGACAGCTTTCAGTCATTTACAATAGGGGTTGTACAATCCCTTCAGACGGAAGTATTATTTGAACATCCAGATGACTCATATTTTGTTGTCCCTTCTCGAAAGAGAGATGAGAGTCCAATACGTTTTAGTAAAGGGCCAGAACAAAATTTCAGCAATACGCATGATAGCAAAAATAACGATATGGAACGTCTACAACTTCGTCGTTATAGTCAACAATCAAAAGACATCATCCGAAAGATGGGTTATAACTTCAAGAATATCCTCAATTATGGCAAGGGTAGACGAACCCCTATTCGTACGGTTGTTCCGAAAGGAAAATCAGAGATGTACTACAATAGGATGAAAAGAGGTCTCGGATATATTTCACCTCCGGTCTTATCTCCAGAAGTCTCCGAATCCGATAATGAGGAACGCTCTAACTCTTCTGATTCCAGATCATGGGATTCTGATACCAGCATCGGTCAAGTTCATCGATTGATCGTATCTTCGAACATGGTCTCCATTGAACTCCCAGGAGGCTATGATGAGGATATCGAAGAAAATCCTGAAACAGATCCTTAGGCTCAACGAATGGATATCCAATGGAAACTCCGATTCGAACAACGAGAACCTCCTACCGAAGATCAATTGGTTTAAATTGACGTAGGAGAAAATGGGTCACCTCGTCAAATATTCATCAGCAAGAACCTCCCAGAGGCAGATAGGCAAGAATTAATTCTTCTTATTCGAGAATAAATTGATGTCTTTGCTTGGAGTTATGAAGACTTGCCAGGTTTAGATCCCAAAGTTGCTACTCAAAAACTGAATATTTTACCTAATGCAAAGCCAGTCAAACAACAGCAAAGGCGATTCAAGCCAGAAATGATGGACGCAATTGATAATGAAGTCAAAAAGCTCATAGCTTGTGGCTTTATTCGAGAAGAACAACATCCTGATTGGGTAGCCAACGTTGTCCCAGTCTTGAAGAAAACTAGCAAAGTTCGAGTTTGTATTGACTTTCGGGATCTTAATGAAGCCTGTCCAAAGGATGAGTTTTCTCTCCCTATTACAGATGTCATGATCGACAACACTTGTGGGTTTGAAATGATATCCTTCATGGATGGATTCTTTGGATACAATCAGATTCGGATGAACCCTGAAGATGAAAAACATACTTCTTTTCGCACTCCTCGCGGAGTTTACTGCTACACTGTGATGCCATTTGGTCTCAAGAAGGCTGGTGCAACTTACCAACGAGCTATGAGTACCATCTTTCAAGATCATCTGCGCAAGACTGTCGAATGCTATGTCGACGATATTGCTGTCAAGAGTCGTCTAAAGGAAGATCACATCCAAGATTTAAGAACTATCTTCAATCTAATACGCCAATATCAACTAAAAATGAATCCCACCAAGTTATTCTTGGGTGTCTCTAGTGGTAAATTTCTCGGCTTCGTTATTACCTCTAAAGGTATACACGTGGATCCTGAGAAGATCAAAGCCATTCAAGAAATGCGTCCTCCACGCAACTTAAAAGAGCTACGAGGATTCCAAGGTCGACTTGCGTACATCATGAGGTTTATTTCAAATCTGTCTGGACATTGCAGACCATTTACTCAATTAATGAAGAAGGGTGTATCTTTTGTTTGGACCGAAGAATGTCAACGAGCATTCGATGATATAAAGCGGTATCTGATGAACCCGCCAGTCTTGGTGCCACCAATCTCAGGCATACCATTCTTAATGTATGTCCGTGCTATGGATCATTCATTGGGTGCTTTACTTACCCAGAAGAACAAAGAAGGTCATGAACAAGCCATCTACTATCTTAGTCGTACTATGATTGGTGCTGAATACCGTTATAGTCCGGTTGAGAAAGAATGCCAAGCTCTTATGTTCGCTGTTCAAAAGACTCGGCATTATATTATTGGCCAAACCATTCACGTTATTTCCCGAGTTAATCCTCTTCGGGTACTGATGAAGAAGCCCAGCACACTCAATTCTCGACTGGCTACATGGGCCATTCTGCTAGCTTAATACGACATAGTTTATATTCTGTAAAAGTCTGTTAAGGGTCAAGCATTGGCTGACTTTTTAGCAGCTCATCCTGTTCCGAAGATATCTAAGCTTTATGACAAAATTCCAGATGAAACATTGGAATCAAACATGATCTCGGAAGAATTTCCTACCTGGCGTCTGTTCTTCGACGGAGCATCCCGGATCGGACCAAATGGGGCCATTGTTGCAGGAGTTGGAATTGTACTAGTCTCTCCAGAAGGGTTAGTTATCCAAAGAGCTTATTCCTTAGATCAACCATGCTCTAACAATATGGCTGAATACAATACCTTGCTCATTGGACTCCAATTAGCAAAATAGTTGGAAGTCGAATATCTTGAAGTCTATGGCGATTCTAAACTAGTTGTCAATCAGGTTAGAGGAACATACGAAGTTCGCCATCAAGATCTCGTGCCCTATCATGAAGCTGCGATTCACATGGCTACATCATTCAAGGCTTTCTTTATTGAATATGTCCGACAAGCTTGCAACACTGAGGCAGATGCTTTAGCTAATCTCGCAGCAGTTTTAGCAATTCCCATCAAAAGACAACAAGTGGTTGTTGTTTCCAACAGAGAGTTGTTCTGCATTGAAAACAATCGCAATATTGAGTTCATTAACTTCGCCGAAGTCAATGTTATCAATGAAGATTGGAGAGCTCCTTTCATCGACTTCGTAGTTCATGACATACTTTCTGAAGATCCTAAGGAGGCTACGAGTATTCGTCGACGATCTCTTCGATTCTACTATAATCAGACCACCAAGACTCTCTATCGACGGACATATGACGGCCTACTCTTGTGCTGTCTTACTGGTGATGAAGCGAAGCAGATATTGCGTGAAGCTCATGATGGTGTCTGCGGATCACATCAACCCGGCCCTAAGCTACAAAATCGTATCCGACGAATGGGTTACTACTGGCCCTCTATGGTATCTGATGCCATCGAATATGCAAGGAAATGTCGAACCTGTCAAATCCATGCAGATTTCATCCATCAACCGTCAGAATTCCTTCATCCGACTGCTGCTTCCTGGCCTTTTGAAGCTTGGGACATAGATATTATAGGTCCCATCAATCATCCTTCTTCTAAGGGACATCGGTTTATACTAGCAATAACTGATTATTTCTTCAAGTGGGCCGAAGCTATACCTTTGGCTGAAGTCAAAACCAGTAGCGTCATCAACTTCGTCAAACACCATATTATTTACTGGTTTGGTGTACCTCGATGAATCATTCACAACAATGGACCTCAGTTCATCAGTCAAAAGTTCACAAGGTTCTGTGACGATCATCGGATTGACAATGTCGCTTCTACAGCTTACAACCCGGCTGCTAATGGCTTGGCTGAAGCCTTCAACAAGACTATTATCAAGCTCCTTAAGAAGTTTGTGTCTACTAACAAATAAAATTAGAGTAAAAAGCTTGGAAAATGTCTATGGGCCTACCGTACTACGGTCCGCAACCCCACATGATGTACACCTTTCTCTCTGGTTTACGGTTGTGAAGCAGTTCTACCTCTGGAACTTCAAATTCCCTCCTTGAGAATTGCCATCGCTAACGAACTTACTACGGAGAACAATGATCTTCTTCGACTTCAAGAACTGGAGGTGCTCGACGAGAAGCGGCTATTGGCTCAACAACATATTGAATTATATCAAGCCCGCATCTCGAAGACTTTTAACCGCAAAGTTAAAATCAGAGCCTTTCAGAAAGGAGAACTCGTTCTAACAGTCAGACGTCCTATGACTATGACTCACATGAGCAAAGGCAAGTTTGATCAAAATGGGAAGGGCCTTATATCGTGAGTAAAGTCTTCTCAAATGGAGCCTATCAACTCACAGAGCTGGACGGTCGAGTTGCGATGATGCCTATCAATGGCAAATTCCTTAAAAAGTACTATGTATGAATATAAAAGGGATTTCTTGTAAATACGAAAAGACAGTTCATAAATAAATTTTGATTTTATTTCATCATAAACGATGTTGCATGATATCAAGGACGAAAATCACTATCGTCCTTTTTAAAGACAGGACGAGGACCACTGCCGTCCTTTTTCAAAAATGTAGTCGGCAAAAGAGCCGAGGACATCCTTGCTTAATTTTACTAGAAATGCGCAAGCGGCCATCCTCATAGCCTCTTCTTCTTCAGTCTTCCCAGGCTCAACTAGGAAGTCCAAGATATCCTGTGGCGGCTTGGGTGCAGACGAACCTTCGTCTGCCTCCGTCTGCTTTGGCTGGGTTGGTTCGGTTGGACGTTCCTCAGCGACTTCTTCGACCTTTGGAACAATCTCAGCCTTCTTGGATGCATCTTCAGACGACATTTTGTGTTAAAATTGAAACTGATCATTCCATCTAAATTTCTGTTCTATTTATAGGCAGAGATTCTTGAGATAGTCGATTACGCGAACCGAAGTGGCGTATTCTTCACAACATTCATTCCATTCATCTGACGGTTCACCCATTCATACCATTCATCTGACGGTTCACCCGTTCATTCCATTCATCCGACGGTTCACCCGTTCATTCCATTCATCCGACGGTTCATCCATTTATTCCATTTATTACGACGGTTCATCCGTTCATTCCATTTATTACGACGGTTCATCCGTTCATTCCATTTATTACGACGGTTCATCCGTTCATTCCATTCATACAACGGTTTATCCGTTTATTCCATTCATACGATGGTTCATCCGTTCATTCCATTCATCCGACGGTTCACCCGTTCATTTTATTTTGGTTCACCCATTCGCTCCATCCGATTGACGTTTCATCCTTTCATCCCGACGATTCATTTCGTTCATACATTCTGACGACTCATCCGTCCATCTATATCAGCAACTTGTTACGTATTGATTACCTCTGATTAAGTTGTCTACCGAAATAATGATATTCAAAAAAAAATTATATTCTGTCATGTCCACATTACCTCTGAGCAGATATAATGAATATAATTATTTTCTAAATCAAGAAATATATCATGTCCTGAACCTCTGAATATATTTTCTGTCGCTATTATTTATATCCATAACGGGATATGCAACAAATAATAGATCCACAAAATAGTGTCTTTTCATTGATCAAGATAAAAGACGTTACAAAAAGACATATCACAAAGAAGAAAATACAGAAAGTTTTTTTATGCAGCCGGAGGGGTCATCAGATTAGCTATCTGCTGCTTCAAGGTTTGGAGTCGTTCATCACGAGAATCCAGCACCCACCTTCTAGCCTCTGTCATTCCAGATTCAGCATCAAATGTTGGCAAGGTCACTAGTCGGCGAGCAATTTCATCCTGATGAAACTTGACAAATTCATTCTTCTCATGGGTCAGAACGTCCAGTTGCTGAACTGCGGCCTGATGCTGTGTGGTCTCTTCTTCAATAGCAAGTTGAACGACTCTCAACTCCTCTTGAAGTCGAGCAAACTTTGCCTTCAAATCAGCAACCTTCTTCACCTTTTCCCCAGCAGTAGACGCTACTATATCCATCTGAGAATCAAACTCTGAAGATTTTGTGGCAAAAGTGTCCAAAAATTTCTTAAAATCAGCTCTCGAGACCTCAGCTTCTCGAGTCATTCTTTCGAACTCGGCATTCACGAGTGGCTCTACCTCCTCTCGGTTAAGATCTTTGAAAATCTTGATTGATTCCTCCAGCTCATCCAGCACATGTTCAAGATAAGCAGCCTGAGCCTCATCACCTTGATCTCAGATGCCGCCGATTAGGAAGGAAGTTGGACTTCTGACAGTATTGAAATCAACATTTTCTTTCTCCATTATCCTTTTTACTAAAGGTCCTAATGAAGTGAAGAAGAAATTGGTGAAGGAACCAACTACAAATTTGTTGGTAGCCACTGCACTATGTGTAGCAGCTACTCCTACAGAAGCTTCAGCAGCAGATGCTTGTGAAGGCAGAAGTTCGGCATCTTGAACATTGGTTGTGGCCTCTTTTGACAGGGGAGCCATAGTGGAGCTAGTTGCCCCTCCCGGATGTTCTTCTGCGAAATCAAATAAACATCATTAGTTTGCTATCACTAAAGACTATAAAAAAAGATCAAAATGAAGGCAAGCTTACCAACTCTGGGTTTAGTGACAAGATTGTCGTCTAGTGAAATAGGTTGGAGCCTTGCATAAGTAGTTTCAGACATTACTGCCTGACTAATTCCCGCTCCGGAGCCGCCTGATAGATGACGGCTGCCGCTGGCTATCGCCTCTCTCTGCACCACGTCAGTGCATACCGGAAGAATTGTAGAAGGTTGAATTTATGCATGAATGAAAGTTAAAACGTCAGTCATTTGATCTATAAATGAAGATTATCAACATCAGTCAATACCTCTTTGATCGGTGACAATAGCTTCCTCCGGTGCTACTTCATTAGCAGCATTCTTCTCCTGGGATGCATGGACAGCAGCATCCTCTTCCGGAATTAGATTGTGATTAACATCCTCCGCCGATGTTTCCTCGTCATCTGCTCCCTCTTCTTGTGCTTCCTCATCATCACTTGCATCGACTGGATCTATGTCATGGAAGCCGAAGTCAAAGCCATCCAGAGCTTCGATCATTAGTCGATCTTCCTCAGCACGACGCGATCTTGGTGTAGTTGGAAGATGAGAAGCTTCCATTGCAAGTGTGGGAGATGGCAACACTTCGAGAGAAGATTCTGACTCATTGATTGGGATCGAAGTTGCAGTCGATTCCCTTGCTTCTGCAGCCTTATCTTTTGTCTCCGCGGTCTCTTCTCTTGTGTAGCCGACCTTGTCCCTTATCTCTGCACTGGTAGCTCCTTCTTGTGTATCTGTCATCTGTCTAGGCTCAGGAGCAGGTGTAGGAGAAGGCATCATAACCCCGGCGGCAGCACTTATCAGGGCCGATGTATGGATAGTGTCACGACCCGAATGAAAGAACTGAAAATAAAGTGCTGAATTCAAATTAACAAAATTCTAAAACAACAAAACTAGAAAACTGGAAATGACTAGCTAAGCGGTCGGCTCGTCGGCCTCAGGTCCTGCGTCCTCCAAGGGGGACTCTGGTAACACCACGTGGTACAGAACCGGGTCATAATAGCTATTGTACAATAGCTCAGCATCCTCAATATCACCTAAAAATGTTGTCTCCAGTCAGAAGGGAGCAAGTACGAATATGCATCTCATATTTCAAGTAATAATAGAAAAGTGCAGGCTAAACAGTTTAAACAATATTTTCCAGCATTCTACAATTGAAAATAATGTGATTTGAATGTGTAATCGTCTATGACCGGCTTGGGTTATACAATAGCGTCCTAGCGATGCGATACGGCTTATCCCCGTGTGTAAGAGGGGTAAGCTCGCACAATATGCAATATGAGGGGTATTGGCCATAAACGTTACACTATTCCCCCAATCTCCATAATTAATCAATCAATATCTGAATCCGTGTAGCAATGTGGTTTAAACATGCAGCTAGACAATTACTAAATAAAATAAAAGAAAAATATAACCGTAACTTGCCTTTGTTTATGAATGGATCGGTAAAGTCGGTTCCGAGGAGGATGTCAGGTTCGTCTCCGAGATCCTACAGTTGAGAATCTTGACTTAGAACCAATATGAAACTATTCTAGGTGTGCTAGTTACAATCTCTAGTAGTAGTGTCCTAGTCGGATTTTAAGTTCTTTTATTTAACCTACTGTAATGCTTTACGTCGCAAGCTACGTGCGTTGTCAATTAGTTCGTTAAACCGGTTAATTCAGTTAATTGGGAAAAAATAGCAATTACAGTTTAAATTAGGAAAATTTTGTATTTTGTAATATATATATAAACTAGTTTTCTTCTAGTGATAAAACATGAACTTGTTATTTTGCTAATATTTTATTCATTTAATTAACTTGGAAAAATCTTTATTAATTTTATACAAAATAATTAATATCCTAATTATAATTTACGCACCCAAATATGGAAACCAACCCAGAAAAAAAATAAAAATCAATCCAAAAAAAAAATAAAAAACCTAGACTACACAATACAGGGGCACAACTAACAAAATAGAAATCTGGGCTTATGTCCTTACAAACTTTACATAAATGAAATTAGAGAAAAATTAGTTAGCTCTGAAAAATGTCCCGTATTTTAAATACTGAAAATAAAACTAATAAATAAATTAAATCTTAGGAGTCTCAGACTTGGTCCAATCGTCACTATTTTTAGCTAATGTCTCAACGTCCGGGTAAAATCGGTTTCGTTTGCATTTCGCTATGGCCCACGGACCGGTACGGTCGTCGCCCAAAAATCCGATTTGAATTATTTTCCGAAAACCGATTTAAAATTCATTTATAAAGTTTTATAAAAATTTGGACAGCATTCCCTCTATATTCGGGATAACCCAAAACTGGAAAAATACGCCAAAACACCCAATACCTATCCCAAACCAGGGAAAACACACTTTTATAGAAAATAAAATCACAGAAATCATTTCCTAAGCATAATCGGAAAACCCAAAATAAAATCGGAAATCCCGAAATTCCGAAAATCCAAACCAACCACAGAAAACGTCACAGAACGATTTCAGAAAATTCGAAACTACTACGTCCACCAAAACCGAATTCTCGGGAAGGAATCGGGGACCAATTCTCATCATGGACTACGTAAACGAAAACGAAAACGCAAAATTATACCTTGGGTTGCTCGGCTAGAGCTCTCAGATGTTAAAATTGGAATAAAACCAAGTTTCTGCGGAATTAAAAAAATCTAGAGCTCGCGGACAGTAAAAGAAAATCGTAAAACAGAAGATCGGGGTCGGGATCCGACGCGGGGGCACGCTGGACAGAGGAGGGGGCTGCCGGAGCGCTCGGGGAGCGGCGCTGGGCGAAGCGGGGTCGCCGCTGGCGGCGGGCTGCTGGCCGAAAAGGGGGCCGGTCGTGCCGCTGGAGCGGGGAGGAGCGGGGCCGGCTAAGGGTCGTCTGGACAGCCAGCGCTGGGGTCGAGGGCGGCCGGCGTGGGCGGACGCGACATTGGGAGGCGGCGCACGGCGGAGTGGCGAGGCCGCCGGAGTCGTGCGGGAGGACGGAGGCTCGGATGGGGACGAGAGGGTTTCGGAAGAACTTCTGGAGTTGGGGAGGAAAGAATTGAGGGTGATATGGAGAGGGGGTGCTGGTGTTGGGTTCTTAAGGAGAATGGTTCTTGTGGAGGAGAGGGAAAGGAGGAAGAGAGTGGTGAGGACATGAGTGAGGGGGAGAGGAAATAGGTTGCCGAAGAATAGGAAGAGGGAGTGGGTTGCTGGTCGGGGGGGTAGATTAGGATTTGTTTTTTTAGAGATAATAATAATAATAGATAATTAACTAGGATTTCCAAGGAAATAAGGAATTGGATCGGGATCGAGTTTCGAAAAATCGAACCGGGTTCGAACTCGGGTTCAGAGTCCGAACTCAGGATCGGGACAGGGCCACAATCAAAAATCAACAATAATTTTAAAATAATATTTTTCCTAAATCCGACTAAATAATAATTATATAATAATAATATATAGTAATAATAATAATAAACTAAAATTATACTACAATTCAACAATTCATAAATCCTAAAATTTTAGGTTTCACAATCTTCCCTCAGAAAATTTCGTCCTCGAAATTAAAGGCAGGGTTAGAGGTTACCTCAATTCTCAAACAGATACGGATACTGCTCCCGCATCTTGTCTTCTCGCTCCTAGGTAGACTCGCCTGGTGAGTTGTGCCGCCACATAACTCTACTATTGACGTCACAGAATTCCTGGTTCTCTTCTCTCCTCTTTCCAATATTGCCACTGGTTTCTCTGGCACTGTAAGGCTGGGTCCAATTTCCAGCTCCGAATGGTCCACGATGTAGCTCGGGTCCGGGATGTAGCATTTCAGCTGCGAAACGTGGAAGATGTTGTGGACGCCTTCGAGACTTGGGGGTAGAGCCACCCGATAAGCTACTTCTTTAATCCTATTAAGTACTTCAAAAGGACCAATATACCTGAGGCTTAGCTTTCCTGCTCTGCCGAAACGGATGGTTCCTCTGGTAGGAGAGATCTTTACGAACACACTGTCACCTTCTTCGAACTCCAACGGCCGTCGGCTGCTATCGGCCCAATGTTTCTATCTGTCCTGGGCAATCCTGAGCTTATCTCTGATCATCTTTACCTTCTCTGCTGCATCGGTCACCATCTCAGTTCCAAGCAATACTCGTTCTCCTACGTCGTCCCAAGCAAGTGGAGTGCGGCAACGACGTCCATAGAGTGCCTCGAACGGTGTCATACCGATGCTAGCTTGGTAGCTGTTGTTGTAGGAGAACTCTATCAAGTGCAAATGGTCTTCCCAAGACCCTCCAAATTCCAAGACGCAGGATCTCAGCATGTCTTCTAGCGTCTGGATTGTTCTCTCTGATTGTCCGTCAGTCTGGGGATGGTAGGCGGTGCTGAACTTCAGTTGCATTCCCAAACTGTCATGCAAACTCTTCCAGAAGTGAGAGGTGAACCTGGTATCCCTGTCAGACACAATACTTACCGAAACTCCATGAATCCGGTAGATGTACCGTATGTACAGTGCCGTCAACTTCTCGGTGGATAGACCCACCTTGAAAGGAATAAAGTGGGCTGACTTCGTCAGTCGGTCCACGATAACCCAAATGGCATCCTTCCCTCATTGGGATCGAGGCAGTCCCGACACAAAATCTATCGTTATGTGCTCCTATTTTCACTCCGGGATGTCTAGCGGCTGCAACAGTCCTGCTGGTCTCTGTCTGCTAGCTTTCACTTGTTGACAAATTAAACATCTAGCTACATACCTGGATACGTTCTTCTTCATTCCGTACCACCACACTATAGTACGCATATTCCGATACATTTTGTTGGCTCCTGGATGTATGGAATACTGCGACTGATGCACTTCTTGCATCAGCTCGTTCCTCAGTTCGCCAGTTGGTGCGCAAAGCCTCGTACCATGCTTCAGTGCTCCGGCACTGGCGATTGAGAATCCTTAAAGTGTTCCCGCTAGCACTTGATCTCTGAGTTTGCAAAGCGTCTCGTCTTGGAATTGTGCCTCATTGACTCTGTCCATTAGACTTGAACGCACTTACAACTGCATCATTATTGAATCAGCTCCTGGTACAATGGCTTCTCTTTCCAGTTTATTTATTGCTTCTTCGGGCAGTACAATCTCCAGTCCAAGCTTTTCCATGTCCTCCAGTAAATGATGCTCCTTGGTCAAGAACATTGCCATCGGGTATCGACTAAGTGCATCTGCAACAACATTAGCCTTACCCGGATGATACTGCAGGTTGATGTCGAAATCCTTCATCAGCTCCAGCCATCGTCTCTGTCGCATGTTCAGATCCTTATGAATGAAAACATATTTAAGACTTTTGTGGTCTTTAAATATTTCCACTCTCTCTCCATAAAGGTAGTGCTTCTATAGCTTCAATGCAAATATCACCGCTGCAAGCTCCAAATTATGTGTGGGATAGTTCTTCTCATGAGTCCATAATTGCCTAGATGCGTAAGCAATTACTTTCCCGTGTTGTTGAAGAACGCAGCCCAATCCCTTACCAGAAGCATCACTATAAATTGAGAAACTGCCGGTACCTGCGGGTAGCGCAAGCATCGGCGCCGTTGTAAGCCTCTTCTTCAGTTCCTCAAAAGCTGAATGGCAAGCTTCCGACCAAACAAATTCTTCATTCTTTCTGGTGAGCTTCGTCATCGGCTCAGCAATCCTGGAGAAATTAAATCCTTCACAAACTTCCGGTAGTAGCCAGCTAAATCCAAGAAACTTCTAATTTCTGCAACTGAACTTGGTACAGTCCACTTCTCAATAGCAGCTATCTTCATTGGATCCACCGAAATTCCTTCTCCTGTGACAACATGGCCAAGCAAATCCACTTTATCTAAGAAGAATTCGTATTTAGATAGCATACCATAGAGCTTCTTCTTCCTTAAAGTTCCCAGAACTTTCCTCAGGTGCTCTTCATGCTCCTCTTCAGTCTTCGAGTAGATCAGAATGTCGTCGATGAAGACAACAACAAACTGATCCAGATATTCATAGAAGACCTTGTTCATAAGGTTCATGAATACTACAAGGGCATTCGTCAGTCCAAACGGTATGACCAAAAATTCATACTGACCATATTTGGTGTTGAACGCCATCTTTGGAATATCCTCCTTCCTGACCTTGATTTGATGGTAGCCAGACCTGAGATCTATCTTCAAAAATACCTTAGCTCCACTCAGTTGATCAAACAGGTCATCGATCCGGGGCAGAGGGTACTTGTTCTTGATGGTGATGTTGTTCAGCGCCCGATAATCAATGTACATCCGCACGGTTCCATCCTTCTTTGGCACAAACAAAACTGGTGCTCCCCAGGGTGAAGTCCCGTCTCTGATAAATCCTTGTGTCTTCAGTTCATCAATCTGGTCCTTCATCTCCTTTGTCTCCTTAGGATTGACTCTGTAGCATCCCCGAGAAATAGAGGAAGAGCCGGGTACTAGATCGATGGTGAATTCCACACCTCGATCTGGCGGCAATCCTGGAAGACTATCTGGAAAGACGTCCATGAATTTCGCTATAATAGGGTGAGGAGGCCCGGGTTCTTCGGTGATAGAGGAGTAGGTAACACTCTTCATGTCTTCCGGAGCTCGAGAGATTTCAAACTCTGGTTCTCCTGGTGGGCTGAAGATTACACATCCTCTGTGACAATCTATCAGCGCATGCTGCTCACTTAACCAGTCCATCTCTAGGACTACATCATAGTTGGGTAAGGGCATCACAAGTAAGGGTGTTAAGAATTTGTGGCCTGAGATAGTTATGGGACAGGTACAAGTCTCGGTGATGGGTATGGGTCCCCCACCGGTCATAACTCTACTAATCATCTTGCTAAGTCCCGTATCTAGGTGGTGTGCAGAAATAAACTTTGATGATATAAAACTGTGTGATGGACCCGAATCAAATAATACTAGAGCAGGATGTGAAAACACATAAATGGAACCTGTGATGACATCAGCGGTGGGTTCCTGCTCTGGTTCCTGCTCGTCTGCTGCTAGGGCAAAAGCTCGCCCGGTCTTCTGCTGATGTTGTCCGAACCGTTGTTACTGAGTGGGTAGAGGAGCTCTTTGCTGAGTTGCTCCAGTCCGGTTGAATGTTGTGGGGCAGTCCCTCACTTGGTGGGTGGCAGACCCACAAACTAGACAGTGTCCCAGTTTCTTCTTACAGATGTTCGCCTGGTGTCCTGGCCTCTTGCAGTAATCGAAGACAGGGATCTGCTTCTGAGGCATTCTGTCGCTGGTCTTTGCCTGATGGTGCTGCTAGTGGTGGTGCGAAGGCCTATTGTTGTTGTTGTTGGGCCTCTTCTGGTTACCCTGAAAGTTGCTAGTTCCAGGATACTCCTTTTTTGAACGAGAAGGCTGGCTCTTCTCCATGTCCTGAGCTCGTATCAGAATCTTCTTGTATGTTTTGGTGCCGCCTACGATCACAAGGGTGCGAATTTCTTCCCTTAGTCCATACTTGAATCTTTTAGCACGATCCTTGGGGTCGGCAACCAAGTTCTGGGCAAAGCGGCTAAGTCGGCCGAACTCTGCCGTATACTCTCCAACCGTCATGTTCCCTTGCTTCAGGTCCTGGAACTGTCTTTCCATCTCCCGTATCTCTGATGTTGGGAAGAACTTCCTGCGAAACAGCCTCTTGAAGGTGTCCCAGTCAAGTTGCTTGTCCTGGAGTCGGGGTTCATTCCGATATCAGGTGCTTGCCATATCTTGCAGCTGGAGTCCTAATGCTTCGGTCTTGAGGTCCTCTGGGAGTCGAGCGACGCTCAAGAGACGCTCCATGCTGTCTAGCCATTCATCGGCGTAGATGATACCCTCGGTTCCTTTGAAAGGTCGAGGGCCCTGCTTCTTGAAACTCTCTATATCTCCGACCTTCACATAATTATACGCCTCTTATCAAAAGAATGGCCTAAATGATACATAACTTAACTCCTGGATACCTTGGCAGGTCGTGGCTCCAATGAAGTTGTTCCTCCTCTCTCGAGGGCAGCCATAGCCACGTTATGGGAATTCTCCATGCCTTCTCTCATGATCGCGGTCTGCTTGCGATGGGCTTCAGCTTGGGCTGCAGTCTGTTCACGATAAGCTTCTGCTTGGGCTCTCTGGGCTTCAAGCACTCCTCGTAGCATGCCTACGAGAACGGTGGGATCCACGGGCACTGGTGGGGCAGCTGATGCGGGCACTACCGCAGGGGACTGCGGCTCAGTCCAGGGAAGTGCAGGTTCTGCCGTTTGTACTGTAGTAGCGTAAACGGGGCTGGGTGCTGGTGCAGCATGGGGACGGTCAGTCAACTGCAAAGGAGGTGGGTCCCGACGTGCTTGAGGAGGTGGGGTGTGATTGGTAGATGACACCTCATCTTCAGCAGGGCCGGAACGGGTAGTCTTTCCTTTGGCCATACTCTGGAAGGTTTAGGGTGCAAACATAAGCAAGGTATCCTACCAATCTATAATCAAATAAAAATATTTATGTATATAATTTGGACCTATGTTGTGACAAATTAATGTTCTAGTGTTCTAATTGTTTCTAGGTATGTTTTCCTAAGCTGTTGTTTCAGGACCTGCATAGGCCACCACTAAAAATATGTCACGACCCGATCCCAAATAATTGGGTCAAACCGGATCATGCCCAGCCTGCACCGTTGTGAGACGGCGGCAGTAAGTTGTTCTATAATGCAGGTATTCTCAACAACATCTATACATTTGTCACAACTCAATATACGAAAATTTTAAAACTTTTATTCAACATTGAAAAGTACAATTGGAATGAAAGAACTGAAAATAAAGTGCTGAATTCAAATTAACAAAATTCCAAAACAACAAACTGGAAAACTGGAAATGACTAGCTAAGCGGTCGGCTCGTCGACCTCAGGTCCTGCGTCCTCCAAGGGGGACTCTGGCAACACCACAGGGTACAGAACCGGGTCATAATAGCTATTGTACAATAGCTCAGCATCCTCAATATCACCTAAAAATGTTGTCTCCAGTCAGGAGGGAGCAAGTACGAATATGCATCTCATACTTCAAGTAATAATGGAAAAGTGCAGGCTAAACAGTTTAAACAATATTTTCCAGTATTCTACAATTGAAAATAATGTGATTTGAATGTGTAATCGTCTATGACCGGCTTGGGTTATACAATAGCGTCCTAGCGACGCGATACGGCTTATCCCCGTGTGTAAGAGGGATAAGCTCGCACAATATGCAATATGAGGGGTATTGGCCATAAACGTTACACTATTCCCCCGATCCCCACAATCAATCAATCAATATCTGAATCCGTGTAGCAATATGTTTAAACATGCAGCTAGACAATTACTAAATAAAATACAAGAAAAACATAACCGTAACTTGCCTTTGTTTATGACTGGATTGGTAAAGTCAGTTCCGAGGAGGATGTCAGGTTCGTCTCCGAGTTCCTACAGTTGAGAACCTTGACTTAGAACCAATATGAAACCATTCTAGGTGTGCTAGTTACAATCTCTAGTAGTAGTGTCTTAGTCGGATTTTAAGTTCTTTTATTTAACCTACTGTAACGCTTTACGTCGCAAGCTACGTGCATTGTCAATTAGTTTGTTAAACCGGTTAATTCAGTTAATTGGGGAAAATAGCAATTACAGTTTAACTTAGGAAAACTTTGTATTTTTGTAATATATATATAAACTAGTTTCTTCTAGTGATAAAACATGAACTTGTTATCTTGCTAATATTTTATTCATTTAATTTACTTGGAAAAATCTTTATTAATTTTATACAAAATAATTAATAACCTAATTATAATTTACGCGCCCAAATATGGAAACCAACCCAGAAAAAAAATGAAAATCAACCCAGAAAAGAAATGAAAAACCTAGACTACACAATACAGGGGCACAACTAACAAAATAGAAATCTGGGCTTATGCCCTTACAAACTTTACATAAATGAAATTAGAGAAAAATTAGTTAGCTCTGAAAAATGTCCCGTATTTTAAATACTGAAAACAAAACTAATAAATAAATTAAATCTTAGGAGTCTCAGACTTGGTCCAATCGTCACTATTTTTAGCTAATGCCTCAACGTCCGGGTAAAACCGGTTTCGTTTGCATTTCGCTAGGGCCCACGGACCGGTACGGTCGTCGCCCAAAAATCTGATTTGAATTATTTTCCGAAAACCGATTTAAAATTCATTTATAAAGTTTTATAAAAATTTGGACAGCATTCCCTCTATATTCGGGATAACCCAAAACTGAGAAAATGCGCCAAAACACCCAATACCTATCCCAAACCAGGGAAAACACACTTTTATAGAAAATAAAATCACAGAAATCATTTCCTAAGCATAATCGGAAAACCCGAAATAAAATCGAAAATCCTGAAATTCCGAAAATCCAAACCAACCACAGAAAACGTCACAGAACGATTTCAGAAAATTCGAAACTACTACGTCCACCAAAACCGAATTCCCGTGAAGGAATCGGGGACCAATTCTCATCATCGACTACGTAAACGAAAACGGGAATGCGAAATTATACCTTGGGTTGCTCGGCTAGAGCTCTCAGATGTTAAAATTGGAATAAAACCAAGTTTTCGCGGAATCGGGAAAATCCAGAGCACGCGGACAGTAAAGGAAAATTGTGAAACAGGAGATCGGGGTCGGGATCCGGCGCGGGGGCACGCTGGACAGTGAAGGGGGCTGTCGGAGCGCTCGGGGAGCGGCACTGGGCGAAGCGGGGTCGCCGCTGGCGGCGGGCTGCTGGCCGAAAAGGGGGCCTGCCGTGCCGCTGGAGCGGGAAGGAGCGGGGCCGACTGGGGGTCGGCTGGACAGCCGGCGCTGGGGTCAAGGGCGGCCGGCGTGGGCGGACGCGGCCTTGGGAGGCGGCGCACGACGGAGTGGCGGGGCCGCCGGAGTCGAGCGGGAGGGCGGAGGCTCGGATGAGGACGAGAAGGTTTCGGAAGAACTTCTGGAGTTGGGGAGGAAAGAATTGAGAGTGAGATGGAGAGGGGGTGCTGGTGTTGGGTTCTTAAGGAGAAGGAGGAGGACAGTGGTTCTTGTGGAGGAGAGGGAAAAGAGGAAGAGAGTGGTGAGGACATGAGTGAAGGGGGAGAAGAAATAGGTAATTTTTATAATATATTTTATTTTATTTATTTGGAATTAAATGGTAATTTTTATATTTTATAAATAATTATTTAGTTAATTTTTACGGTAGATGATTTTAGCCATAGTGGAATTTTGGAGTACAAGGCGACTAGAAATCGTGGTACGGATAGTGCGATGGCGTACTTTGACTAGAGTATTAGCCCTGGTAGGGAAGGCCAAGCCATAGTGATGTCCTAACTAGGAAAACCAGGCTAAGTTACGACATAACCCTTACCGAAGGTATTTATTTATTATTTATATTACTGAGTTTTGGGGAAATTGGTTATACCATTTTAGCCCGGATTGGACCCGAACTGAGCCCATGCCCATGTAGTCATGCGGCACGTCTAATGACATTATGTTGGTGTATTTTGGTGAGTGTGTTGTATTCCGTTTTAAATGATTTAAGGACTATTTCTAAATATTCGAAATTTAAATATTATAAATATCATTATTAATTAATATTCAATAATATTGGTATAAAATAGGTCCTGGTGCGCTTTGGGATTATTAGACCGCACATAGTGGTATATACGTACCATTATTGTTTTATTAAATTTTGTCATTATTATTATTATTTTATTGAGGCTATTATTATATAATATTATCTTATTATTATTGATTATATTATTCTTGTCAATTAAATATTAAAAATATATATATATATATATATATATATATATATATATATATATATATATATATATATATATATATATATAAGGTCTACCCTAGTAATAGATAAGTTTGGGGTTATGTAGATTTTTGGATTTATATGGGTGTTATAGAGACTATATATAAGCATATATATATATGGATATATATATATGAATGTAATTATAATAAAATAAGTTTTGTTTGTAATTTTATAATTTTAATTTAGACCCCGCAAGGACCCATATGCAAATATTGAATGTATAGGGACTTCGGTGGAAGTTTTTATTTTTTTTCATCAGGCTCAAACCGAGCGGATTCTCGGTTATGTTCGAGCGGGTATAAATGGTACAACCGCGAGAGCTAAACGAGATCGACAAAACCCTAAACGTAGACCACGCGCCCCTCCCCTGTGCGCCGTGCCACCGCAGGCTGGCCGGGGGTCAGTCGTCGGTCGGCGGCCGGCTGAGAGCCACCGCACACGCGCGAGCAGAGCAACAGACCACAGCGTTCGCACCGCCTGGTAAGCCACTTCCCTCCCTGTTATCTTCTAGCATACTCGATCGTTTTTGGTCCCGTAAATTCCTACGGATAGATGGGATGACCCTCTGCAATCCCCATTAATTGGTTCGATCGAAATTGATCTAGATTTCGAGTTATATCCAATTGAAATAGGCGAAAAACCTGTCCAAACAGGACAGTTTCGAAGATTGACACCCCTGTTTTCGTAGACAGATTGTGATCGAGACAGTAGGTATTTTCCAGAACTAATTGAACGAGGTTAAGGACAACCTAGAGGGCTTCCAAATCCTGTTTGTAGATCCAAATTTCATCAACTGTGCCCTAAGAAAACAGAGTTTGAAAATCGAGATAAAATCAGTTTTTAAATATTAAAAATTTACGAAATCAATCCGATACCACGTGCGTCCCGCCAAACTGGGCGACGTGGTCGTGAACCGAAAGCATCGAAAGGTGCGTAATGGTTTCGTGGTCGTGTGGGCTTTGACGGAATTCAAATTGGTCGTGTGTGCGCGACGAATTTGATGCGTATCCGTCGAAATTTTCCGTATCGGCCTCTGTACAAGTTTCTCAATTACTTTGTACACGCTCGTCAGATCGAGACGAAACTTGCGCCAACAGGACCATATCATTTTTCTGGTCCTGTATGCCAAGTTTGGTCCAATTCTGAGATAGTTGAATCGTACGTCGTTTTGCGGGCCCCACGGTCCCACTTAACGGGCGATTTTGTGCACGGCTTGTCGGAATCCAACTTTGGATGTACGGTTGGGTTCGTATCGAAAAACTGGATCTGTAGACATGTAGTTTGACGACTTTAGAGACCGTTGACTCTGGTACGCTTTTCGGTGCAAAGCGGGTCCAACGGCGGATACCGTTTTGGCCAAAATTACCGTTTTGCCCCTGTGTCCAGAATTGGACTTAAGAACTGGCAATCCTAGCTAATTTGACTATTCTGAGATCATTGGTATTGTCTATTTCAGCATCCGGGGACTGTTGTACGGGTTTTGACTATTGTGGCACATTGCGTAGTTCAGATTATCGGTTTCACCAGCACAGGACCACAGGCGAGTACAGTTTATTGTCTGCATTTCGATATTGATTTTCACTATATTTTATTGATTGGCCATTGGTTATGTGATTATTTTCTATTATAAATTGTTGAGTCGGGAATGAGAAGTACCAACGATGTGTGATCTGACCTTAGACCGTGTAGACAGTGTAGACAGTAATTTATTTATTTCTTGTAGACAGTGTAGACAATGATTTATTTATTGCAAAGTAGACAGTGTAGACCGTGATTATTACTGTATTTAAACTGTGTAGATCGTGATTATTATTTTGTAGACAGTGTTTCTTTATTGCAATATTTTCTGTAGACCGTGTAACTGTAGACCGTGTAACTTTAGACCGTGTAGACCGTGTCGCATAATTGTCCCGAGACCGATCACATATCAAAGGTACTTCTAACAGTTGGGGAAAGTATTTGGTGTCTATTTATTTACTATTGGTTTTTCGTATTTACTGTTTATTTTCAAAACTCATGATTGATGTCTAACCTTTGTTTTATAGTGTTATTTTCTTTATTTGAAATTGCATTCAGTGAATTGTGCTCGTTCCATTCCTGACTGGAAACCAATATTTTTCAGGTTAGCCGTGGATTCACTTAGCATGGGAGATACGGGGGTACTTGCAGACAAAAGCCTAGAAACTAGCTAGATAGCAGAGTTGTAGTCATTCCAATATTTATACAAGTTTATATTTTTTGCAAATATAAATCTTGTGATCATTGTAAGTTAAATTAATTTTTGTGAATGAACATTATTTGTAATTTTGATCTTCATGGCCGTGACAGCGTTCTACCGCCGACACTGCGGCGTAGGCTGGCTTGGACACGTCTCGTATCCGTTTAAAAAAAAAACGGGTGCGGGTCGTGACAAGTTTTTGTGGTGGCCCATGCATGTCAGTTTTCGTAAATCATGCGAACTCGTGATAGTACTTAAGTTTGTCGTACTATTGCAAGCCTACGACTAGGAATGCTCATTCACGAATTAGAAATTAATTTAATTTAAGAGAATGACTAGGACTAGGAGTCCCTTATACAAGTTTACCGATGGGTAGTCTAGGTTATGCAATTTAGATGAGGGTTATTAATTTTGATAGTTTATCAGATCCCCATAGGTACATTATTATCTCTTGATATGACGATGTAATCCAATTTGGATAGATTATTCCCTTGGTAAGGCAGGGCTTCATAGAATTAATGATCTAGCCTTGATAGATTATTCAATTCATTCTCTTGCCTCTTTGGATATCGTCACCATATCTTAGTCTGAATTGCCCATTTAAAATCCTATTTTGCCGTAAGGGAAAGGTTTATAATTCCTGATTCGGTTATTCAAATGCGAATCTCGAGGTAGACTGATCCAAAAATTTTCTCCCATGGTTCGAATACACATGAAAGAGATACCAGAATATTTGTAGTTCTTTGTCTTCAGTTTGTTCCTCCCTGTGCAATCTGTTATTTTAAAGATTGTGACTGATAGGACAAATATTTATGCCTTATTTCACAGTCAACTTGTTTGAATCTCTAGAAGCTCAGGGATTTATTTACAGATATAGTTACGAGAATGTTAGTTAACTCATACTGGCATGACAGCAGCGCACTGTCGCCATTTATTTAAATTTTGGAGACTATGGATTCACTGCAGCCAGCAGCGCACTGGCGAGACACGACCCCTAGAGTTGAAATTGGTTTAAAAAAATATAGGTTATAAAATTTTGCTAGAAATATGGCTAGTGGTCCTCTTTGACCATAGTCACACTGCTGTCAATATAAAGTAGAGTATCGGATAGCATGTCACATCTGAATCACGAAACCAAGGGTTTACTACAGCCCGATTTTACGGGCGAGGCGTAGTTCTCGGTGAAATGACTTCAGACGTGATTACAAGTTAAGGATACTATAGAGGATAGGACAGTGCCCTGTGTGTTCCATAAGATCCGAAGCCAATATTGGTAGAAGTTTTGTAAGTTGGATAGCACGTCTCCCGATCTAGCATTCCGTGGTCCTTGTGACCTATTGACGAGGATATCGACTGACACTAATAGGTTTACCTAGAATATGAAATTTAGAATGTCCATAACCCATTAGTTGACCAAGTCCTTATGGATCAGAAGATAGTAGGAAGACTGTATAATCAAGAACACCGGGTAAGGTTTGATTCTCACAAAACTCGAACTACTTGTGCCTTCTTTCAAAAATCTCGCATAATTGTATTTGACTATCTTAACAAACGCTGCTGTTATAGCTTAGTTTTGCAAGCTCACTCTGTTCTCGAGCTTGATTCGAGGCATATGTTTAGTGGGGACGCCTGCTAACTTATTGTCTAATCAGAATCAGTGTATTATGGTCTGATCAACCATGATGCATTTGGTTCGCTCTTCGTTTAATTACACTACGTGGATGGAGATATATAGGTATCTAGGATCTCATCCGCGACTGCATTGACAATTCCTCTTGAATTATATGTTCGCCCATGAATCACGAAATTGTATTCAGTAACATCTCCATTGAATTCTTTATTGTTTTTGTCTTTCACCGATTTGGAAAGACGGAAGCTCATTATGGTAGAGAGATACAGAGTATCCCCATGGCTATGATAGTGGTATACACAAGTATAGCTACCATCGGCTAGTCATATGACTGAGTTACTCGTTCTCCTCTCGACCCTCAAACTACTATTGAGACCTTCTAGCCATTCGAATTTGAGAATGATTAGGGTTTTACCCTTAGTCGAAATGCCTACCTAGGAGACTATCTATCCTTTAGAGACCAAAGGTTGCGAGTCTCTAATTATTTGCTGAAAGCTTGCCTTAACTAGCAACCCTTAAGCCTTGAACCAACCCTTCCTCGACCGAAGCCACAGTTAGACATGAGATGAGTGGACAATAGGGTAATCATTTACCGTGACACTCATCCCAAGATTGGTTTCCAACAAATATTGCTCTAGTTATGTAAATTTTATTATTAGGACATAACTAGTGTTGGAACACCACAGTCACTAGCTTAGCCAATACCATAGCTTAAATACCCTGTCATATTATGATCTACCAGTTGTCAACAGCAATACATGATCACTACAACTCTTGTGACGATAGTCTGGCAGGTTGACACAAATAAAAATTCATGACTCAGTTGTAGAAATCATGTGCCTTAGAGTTGGTTACCCCGTCGATAACTCTAGTATACTATAGACGAGTAGATCATCCTATTTTATCGACCATGTGTCATTGTACACACTCGTTCTCCAGTTATTGAGGAACGATCCTTGACTTGACTTATATCTACCGTATCCCGACATGTCGTGCCTTATTTCCCTATTAACAAAGATTCGAGGTACAGTATCCGGACTTTAGGAACCCTCTAACCTCAATATTCCTCAGACAATGTCCTATTTTTAAGGTGGGTAGACTGTAAGCCTCATAAAGTTTTTTTTGATATACGAGGATTATCGATTGATTAAAAAAAATTTCATTAGGATGATAATTAGTGTCTCATGGACTCCCACTTTCCATTAGATCATCTTGTGTCACCAGCCGTGTCATTAATATTCGGAACACAAGACCAGCTGTTACCTTCCAACAAATTCTATATGCAAGATCTAGACGAGTCCACCTTCATCTAGGTAAATCATGTCCCACTCAAACCCGTCCCCTTGTACTCTATTTTTATGGTACGACTTTCAGGACGAAAGGACTAGCTATAACCCTTACCATAATACCGGTATACTTTCCGACTTCCTCTAGAGTCTCAACTCTGACTCAATTTATCCGACCCAATATATGGTTGTGATCGACTGGAAGCCCACTACGCACATGTCACTAGTGTGCCATTTACTTGTGTCTTTTCGTGCTACTTAAACATAAAAGTCACGGAAGGCGCATCTTCAGGGCTTACAAAACCTATTTAACCAATCCGACCAACAAGCTCAACTACTTGGGTGGAAAACTATTTTAGGTTACCCTAACCTAGTAAAAATAGTATATCGTTGGGACCTTGTTCAGTCCATATAGATTGAAATTCAGGGTTCATCCAACTAACGATTGGTGTCCAATCGGAGAACCCATTAAGACCCAGTTAAACCCATCCATGCATACCACCATAGTTGACTATAAAATCGGACTATTTGAGATAGGTCCCTATACCGATTATGTAGCCTCCATCTCGTAGAATGTGAAGTCATTCGTAACCCTTATCCCGTCTACCTAGGAGTCGCGATACGTTCTTGTATTGCATTTATATCCCTTGTTTGTGTTTAAATAGCCACGGGAAAGATCACAATCTTGATTTTTTCAAATTCCATTTTATTTTGGAATCTTGTTTAGAACTTCAAGAACAAAATTCTGTGTTGCAGAATGCAATCCCTCTGAGAAACGAAGGGTTCTTAGACCTAGCAAGTGACGGGACTAGAGTAGCACAATCTAGCAAATAAGTCAAGGGATTTATAAACTTTCTTTCTATCTACATTATTGGATACCTCTACCGCTCTGGAAACTCCATATTCGTTCTCGATTATTTTTCCTTATCTTCCTGTCCTTCCTATTGTAGAGTGACGAATGGTCATATTTATTAGAATTTAGCAATATTTCTTAGCTACTTGTGTAAATCTGTTGCATGTTAGATTTTGGGAGATGATTATAGTGGCCATAAGCAGTAGATATCTATTGCTAGCAATTTTAGCAATTAGTTGGAAGATTATAAAGTTTTAGAGACATGAGGATTGAGGGAGTAGTATGACCAAAGGTGGGTAGAAGTCCTCGGAGTTTCGTAGTACAAAATGGCTAGGAGGATGATATAAACAGTTTTGAGGAAGAAAAAAAATTTGGTAGATTTCCTTTTGAAATTTAAGTAATAGTTATGAATTAGAATTTCGAGGACGAAATTATTTTTAAGGTGGGTAGATTTGTAACCCCTCTTCCCAGAATTTTTTTATAATATATTTTATTTTATTTATTTAGAATTAAATGGTAATTTTTATATTTTATAAATAATTATTTAGTTAATTTTTACGGTAGATGATTTTAGCCATAGTGGAATTTTGGAGTACAAGGCGACTAGAAATCGTGGCACGGATAGTGCGATGGTACTTTGACTAGAGTATTAGCCCTGGTAGGGAAGGCCAAGCCATAGTGATGTCCTAACTAGGAAAACCATGCTAAGTTGCGACATAACCCTTACCGAAGGTATTTACTTATTATTTATATTATTGAGTTTTGGGAAAATTGGTTATACCATTTTAGCCCAGATTGGACCCGAACTGAGCCCATGCCCATGTAGTCATGCGGCACGTCTAATGACATTGTGTTGGTGTATTTTGGTGAGTGTGTTGTATTCCATTTTAAATGATTTAAGGACTATTTCTAAATATTCAAAATTTATATATTATAAATATCATTATTAATTAATATTCAATAATATTGGTATAAAATAGGTCCTGGTGTGCTTTGGGATTATTAGACCGCACATAGTGGTATATACGTACCATTATTGTTTTATTGAATTTTGTCATTATTATTATTATTTTATTGAGGCTATTATTATATAATATTATCTTATTATTATTGATTATATTATTTTTGTCAATTAAATATTTGTATATATAATCAGATATAGATATAGATAAGGTCTACCCTAGTAATAGATAAGTTTGGGGTTATGTAGATTTTTGGATTTATATGGGTGTTATAGAGACTATATATAAGCATATATATATGGATATATATATATGAATGTAATTATAATAAAATAAGTTTTGTTTATAATTTTATAATTTCAATTTAGACCCCGCAAGGACCCATATGCAAATATTGAATGTATAGGGACTTCGGTGGAAGTTTCTATTTTTTTTCAGCAGGCTCAAACCGAGCGGATTCTCGGTTTTGTTCGAGCGGGTATAAATGGTACAACCGCGAGAGCTAACGAGATCGACAAAACCCTAAACGTAGACCACGCGCCCCTCCCCTGCACGTCACGCCACCGCAGGCTGGCCGGGGGTCGGTCGTCGGCCGACGGCCGACCGAGAGCCACCGCACACGCGCGAGCAGAGCAACAGACCACAGCGTTCGCACCGCCTGGTAAGCCACTTCCCTCCCTGTTATCTTCTAGCATACTCGATCGTTTCTGGTCCCATAAATTCCTACGGATAGATGGGATGACCCTCTGCAATCCCCATTAATTGGTTCGATCGAAATAGATCTGGATTTCGAGTTATATCCAATTGAAATAGGCGAAAAACCTGTCCAAACAGGACAGTTTCGAAGATTGACACCCCTGTTTTCGTAGACAGATTGTGATCGAGACAGTAGGTATTTTCCAGAACTAATTGAACGAGGTTAAGGATAACGTAGAGGGCTTCCAAATCTTGTTTGTAGATCCAAATTTCATCAACTGTGCCCTAAGAAAACAGAGTTTGAAAATCGAGATAAAATCAGTTTTTAAATATTAAAAATTTACGAAATCAATCCGATACCACGTGCGTCCCGCCAAACTGGGCGACATGGTCGCGTACCGAAAGCATCGAAAGATGCGTAATGGTTTCGTGGTCGTGTGGGCTTTGACGGAATTCAAATTGGTCGCTTGTGCGCGATGAATTTGATGCGTATCCGTCAAAATTCCCCGTATCGGCCTCTATGCAAGTTTCTCAATTACTTTGTGCACGCTCGTCAGATCGAGACGAAACTTGCGCCAGCAGGACCGTATCATTGTTTTGGTCCTGTATGCCAAATTTGGTCCAATTCTGAGACAGTTGAATCGTACGTCGTTTTGCGGGCCCCACGGTCCCACTCAACGGGCGATTTTGTGCACGGCCCGCCGGAATCCAACTTAGGACGTACGGTTGGGTTCGTATCAAAAAACTGGATCCGTAGACATATAGTTTGATGACTTTAGAGACCGTTGACTCTGGCACGCTTTTCGGTGCAAAGCGGGTCCAACGACAGACACCGTTTTGGCCGAAATTATCGTTTTGCCCCTGTATCCAGAATTGGACTTAAGGATAGGCAATCCTAGCTAATTTGACTATTCTGAGATCATTGGTATTGTCTATTTCAGCATTTGGGGACTGTTGTACGGGTTTTGACTATTGTGGCACATTGCGTAGTTCAGATTATCGGTTTCACCAGCACAGGACCACAGGCGAGTACAGTTTATTGTCTGCATTTTGATATTGATTTTCACTATATTTTATTGATTGTTCATTGGTTATGTGATTATTTTCTATTATAAAT
The DNA here is from genome assembly GCA_029216955.1 of Iris pallida. Taxonomy (NCBI): domain Eukaryota; kingdom Viridiplantae; phylum Streptophyta; class Magnoliopsida; order Asparagales; family Iridaceae; genus Iris; species Iris pallida. The sequence goes on from JANAVB010005597.1 coordinate 45,812,683, forward strand.
TGTTGAGTCGGGAATGAGAAGTACCAACGATGTGTGATCTGACCTTAGACCGTGTAGACAGTGTAGACAGTGATTTATTTATTTCTTGTAGACAGTGTAGACAGTAATTTATTTATTTCTTATAGACAGTGTAGACAGTGATTTATTTATTACAAAGTAGACAGTGTAGACCGTGATTATTACTGCACTTAAACTGTGTAGATCGTGATTATTATTTTGTAGACAGTGTTTCTTTATTGCAATATTTTCTGTAGACCGTGTAACTGTAGACCGTGTAACTGTAGACCGTGTAACTTTAGACCGTGTAGACCGTGTCGCATAATTGTTCCGAGACCGATCACATATCAAAGGTACTTCTAACAGTTGGGGAAAGTATTTGGTGTCTATTTATTTACTATTGGTTTTCCGTATTTACTGTTTATTTTCAAAACTCATGATTGATGTCTAACCTTTGTTTTATAGTGTCATTTTCTTTATTTGAAATTGCATTCAGTGAATTGTGCTCGTTCCATTCCTGACTGGAAACCAATATTTTTCAGGTTAGCCGTGG
>JANAVB010005597.1:45818232-45820940 GCA_029216955.1 Iris pallida
CCGAGTGGAACCGCGCTCCTCACGTTATCCGACGGACAAGACATATCAATAGCTAGGCGACTAGTCTAGTCAGGAGTTGTCATGACCCGCGCCCGCTTTTCGGACGCGAGCTCGTGAGCAAGCCAGCTACGCATCAAGCGGACTCCAGTCCGATCGAATACGTAAACGCTGTCACGGCTATGGTAAACTGCCAAATCATGGCAAAAGTAAATTTGTATCTCAAATCCATAATAAGTGTACGAAACATGAATGAATACTATGGCTCATGGTCAGCAACCCACTAGCATATATGTCCGATAAGACTCAAAGAATATAACAAGAGTCTCTAAAGTGAATCAATAAGCAGGATATCTCATGATAAGAAATGTAAAGCACGAAAGGATAACAATGTAATATCACTGTCAAATACCTGAATCATGCATCGTAATCATCTTCTATCCCGCCCTGTTAACTAACTCCATGCAGTCGCTAAACCTGAAGAGATCATCAAGTCCTCAGGGGGCATAGAAAGATACATAAAAATATGCCAATCTAGCAATTTAATCATGTATGATAATATAAACATGATATAAACAAGGAACGATACTTAACATGGCAAGAGACTACGACCAAACTGCTAACTAGTGACTAACGAAAAGTGGCTACTGACAGGTGACTATGAACAGGAATACAAGAACAACTACACGTAACTTAACCGCTAGATGAACAAGTGAATACGAAATCAATGGAATACCAAACCCTCGTCCCGAGTGGACTCGCAGGTTTGAACTAATCACTAACCCTCACCCCGAGTGTGGACTCGCAGGTTAGTTCACGGCAAGGCACCCTCGTCCCGAGTGTGGACTCTCTGGTGCAAATAAATAACATCCTCGTCCCGAGTGTGGACTCACGGATGTAAATAGATCAAGACAAACACCTCGTCCCGAGTGTGGACTCTTTGGTGCAACTGATCAACCCTCGTCCCGAGTGTGGACTCTCTGGTTGAGGAAAAACGATACAGGAAATAGCATTTCAACTACACATACTCGTTCCAAGACACGACTCAGTCAGGGTACAGGTGAGGCAAGGTATGACTCGATTAATACACAGGTAAGGACTGCTCTAACATAGACAAGCTGATATACTACACTATCAAGTCAAGCAAGATAATAAGTAGGTGAACATGGTATGAAGAAAACATATTAAGTCAATTTAACTAGAGAACTAAAGATAACATATAAATCCATAGCAACTAGAGAAACCGAAAGATAATATGATAACAACAGAAAATTTATAAGCATGAAATAAACTGTAGAAGGAGGCAAGGTATCTTGCCTGGTGGTAGCGCGATACGCCATAACGTCTAAATCTCACAATTATCTTCGAAAGCTGAAACAGACATTGCCAATATTCTCAGAATAGTCAAATTAGCTATGATTGTTTGTCCTTAAGTCTAATTCTGGACATAGGGGCAAAACGGTAATTTTGGGCCAAAACGGTGTCCGCCGTTGGACCCGCTTTGGACCGAAAAATGTGTCAGGACCAATGGTCTCTAAAGTCGTCATACTATATGTCTACAAATTTGTTTTGATGATACAAACCCACGGTATGTCTAATTTTGGATTTTGGTGGACCGTGTACAAAATCGCCCGTTGAATCGGATCGTGGGGCTCGCAAAACGGCGATCCGATCAACTGTCATAGAATTGGACCAAACTTGGCATATAGGACCAGAAAAAATGATACGGTCCTGTTGGCACAAGTTTCGTCTCAATCTGACGAACGTGCACAAAGTAATTAAGAAATTTGTACAGAGGTCGATACGGTAAATTTCGACGGATACGCATCAAATTCGTCGCACACACGCGACCAATTTGAATTCCGTCAAAGTCCACACATCTGCAATATCCGTACGCAGCCTTTCAATGCTTACGGTGTGCGACCACGTCGCCCGAATTGGCGGGACGCGTGTCGTATCGATGAATTTTTCTATTTTCTATAGTTTTGAAAAATAGGTTTTTGTTGAACTTTAGAATCGAATAACTTTTCATCTACTTAATGAAATCAGAATCTACAAGAAGGGTTACAAGGCCCTATAGGTTGTCTAAAGGTTTCATTAGTTAGTTTTGGAAGAAGTTGACACAGTTGACGAAAACGATCACTAAACTTGGGTGTTTGGACACAGTCTCGAAACTGTCAAAAACTAGTTTTTCGGGTTTTTCGAGTCGATTTTTTCGACTCGTTGGATCGATACCTCGAGGAAATACAGGGGGGTAATCTAGAGGGTGGGTAGGCTCTGCACAGCAACTTGCGGAATCGAAAAATACTAAACGTGCGCGAAGAAATCGATCACAAAGTGGCGTACCTTGCTGCGAATCCAAACAGAACCACTCAGTTTGTGGCGGATCTTGGGGGGCAGCGGCCGCTCCGCGAGGCAGGGTGGCGTGCACGGCGGCACAAAGGGTAGGGGAGGATCGCCAGTAGGTCAGGAATGCATGGGTACGGTTGTCGGCCCTGCAATTGATCGGTGCTGCTGCTCTCTGTGAGTCGAAAAAAAGGGATTTTAATCGGTTGAGTATATATATATATAAAGAGAGATAGAGATAGCATGTTGAGGATTTGATTTGTGGTTTGATCTAATCTATTTTAGATTCACCAAATCTTTAGAGAGGGTTTTGCTGTTGGGCCGGGGAGCAGGAGGATGAACAGTGCTTCGACATGTTCATCTGG
>JANAVB010005597.1:45829979-45922479 GCA_029216955.1 Iris pallida
AATACAAATATAATACAAATAAAATAACTGGGGTGCGATCAGATACAGAAATGATACGATTTGGCATGAAAGAGTAATCAAGTAGGAAAATTTTGAAATGATATAGCTTGGCATGATTAATATTCAAATCATTATTAAGGAATGACCAAGAATAAAATAAAATTATTTAGGCACGAATAGTAAAATGATTTGAGTTGACACGAATGAGGATAATCAAATCGGTTAACAACAAATTTATTCACGCATGATCGAAGCAATTGACACGATGAAGATCATTATCAAGCATGACAAAAATCCTTTAGGCACGATTAAATACAATATGATTTAGGCATGATCAAGGATGGATTTGAAATCAAAACCGTATAAGCACGATAAAGAAATGAATCCATTCTCTTAGGCGCAATATAGAATAAAGTCGTCTAGATCAAATCATTAGTTATTATCATATTGGAATCAAGTATAGAATCAAAACTTAAGCATAGAGGGGTAAAATACGATCTTCTCAAATCGAAGTCATATGGACGTGATTAAAGATTAGAATTTGACACGAGTTAATAGAAACAAAGAGAAATTGAAATAATAATGGATGAGATAAATTCAAGTATGAAATCGAAGTCATATAGTCATGCGAAGTCAAATATGCATGACTAATAATTTGACATGTTTAAGAGTATAGTCATGTCTAAGATAGAATCTAGATATGATTAAGCATAGAATCGGGATTTAGGCACGATTAGAATAAAATCATATTGGTGATCGAAGAATAGAAATTAGGCACGATTAAGAGTGATATCATAGTCTAGCCGCGATGAAATAGAAAAAAAAAATTAGATATGATCATTATAATCTACATCCCAAGATCATGATTAAATTTTAGCACGAATTGGAAAATCTAGTCAAAAATGAAATGAAATTTAGATGTGATTAAGAATAATAAAAAACACTACCTGAAGATTTCAAGTACGATTAAGAATATAATCAAAAGCGTATAGTCGAGATCAGAATGGATTGGTTCTACATAATGAATTCAAAGGGTGATTACAAGACTAGGAAAATCGGATTTCTATTAGAGGAACAAATTAAGTGATGATTTCAAGCTACGATATCCATGAAAATCAAACCTTCCGCGTATTTCTGACCATTATTCCAATGACACTAATCATGTTCTTGTTTATAATCCTCAATTATCCATGATCCCTTATCAGCTTAATCATGAAGTTCAAATTGCACCAATGTATTTTGAATTGAGTCTATCATTCATCTATAACCCTTATTATAGTTCAAATTTAGGCTTCTCGATTTATTCACGAATAAAAATTATTCCTTAATATCTATCGATCAGTCTTGTCTCTTGAATCGTTACTTCCCTAAAAGTTCACAATTTTAATATTGATTCTTGTATTCCCAAATTCAAAATTCGATATTGTTTCAGTTCCTAGTCCTCCACCACATAGTCCATAGTTGGATTCTTCAATCCTCAATTAAATATTTCAAGAATTTGTATCCCCAATTATTAAAATTTTCTTGAAACAATTTGCTCTTGAATATTCTCACCGGTTTTCTGAATATAACTCCCAATTATTTCCAATTTTTTTTATTTAATTCCATTATCTACTATTTTCTTCTTTTGAATTCTTCTACCTTCTTTTTATATGAAAATAATCCATACTAGAAATAATTCCTTAAACATAACCATTTCTAAAATTCAACGATGCTAGTATCCTCTTGACTTTGCTTCCATTCCTAGTTATACATTTCCTCCATCAATTTTATCTTATTGTCCAAAGTATTATAACCAGTCTAAAATGTATTACTACCACACTATAACTAATTCTTTCAAATCTCCAGTGTCATGTGCTTCATCCTTTCTTGGTTCTTCAAGATTTGTGGAATAGCTTAATTTGGCATGATTAGGTATAGAGTTAAATTATGGTCAAAATCATTTTGGCACGATTGCAAATCATTTAGGCATAATTGAAGATGGATTTGAAATTATAATTCAAACCGTATAGACATGATGAAGAATAAAATCCAATCTTTTAGGCACGAGCTAGTTATGACTAAAAGGAGAGATGTTTAGGTCAAAATCATGATCATGCTGGAATAGAATCAAAATCTACGCATAGAATCAATGTTTTAAAAACCGGACGACCGGCCGGTTCACCCGTAAACCGGTCAATTTTTCGGTCCAGTTCAGTATTACCCAATTTTGTTTAAAAGTTAGTATTTTTGTAAAAAAATTAATGGCCATAAGGGATTAATTTGGACCACTTAAGCTAACCCAGTGGTTGAACCACTGGTTGAACCAACTGGTTGAACCAATTTGACCGACCCAGTGCCTTGGCCGGGTCAACCACCGGTCCATTTTTAAAACATTGCATAGAATGATCTAGATATAATCATTACTATATTGGCCAAAATAAAAATTTAGAAATCAATTTAGGCATGAATAAGAATCAAACAGGTGAAATGAAGAACCTCGAATAACCCAAATCACTAAGGCATGATTAAATATGGAAATATTATGATTTGGCAATTTGAAATAATCAAAATTTCTAGTCATTCACGCACGATTAAGTCATGTTAGCACGATAAGGACAACATCGAAAATTGGTCAAACTGTATAGGCACGATGAATCCTTTACACATGATTTAAGAATAGATTCAGAATATAATCGAAATCATACAGGCATAATGGAGTTTATTATCTTTAAGGATGAATAATCGTGATATAGTCAAAATTGTTAATTATGATCAAGTCGGAATGATCAAAATTTAAGTGTAAAAGATAGGTACAATCAAATTCATAATTAAAGTCATATTGAAGATCAAAGCTTAGGCACGATTAAGAATAAATTCAAATATGGTCGTGGTCAATAGAATCTAAGTTATCTAGACATGACCGAAAAGTTTTTGCATGATCAAAATATAGTCATGGTTATGATCTAGCCATGATTAAGATATGATCAAAGCCTAGTCACGAGTAATAATATAAATAATATCTAGGCACTATCAGAATTAAAACCATTCGAGTATGATCAAGAATCAAAATTTGGCACAATAAAGTTTATAATCATAATCATTTAGTCATGATCAGTTTAGGGTCAAAATTTAGTAATATTGAAAATTAAAGAAAGATTTCAAAGGTAGGAAAAGTTGGATCACTCTTACAAGGATAGAAAAATCAATAGATAAGACTTTGCAGAGGAAAAGATGAGAAGATCATCATAAACTACTAACACCCACTATAGAACTATTTCTACAAAGGTTTTGCACTACGAATTACCTCTAGATTGATGCCAATAGCTCACATGTCCAACCAGGAATCACTCACAGACTCACAAGCTACACTCTCATCAATCATTACTGATACTCAAGGACACAAACCTATCTGCAAGTTACCAATTACTACACTATCCAAAGAACCTTAGAAATACTAAAATGAATCTCTATAAGAAACTTGACTAAAGGAACAAAGGATATCCCTACTCCTGAGCTAGGGAGGGTGATGGAAATTAATTCTATAATAACCGAAATGAAATGATAGAAATGATATGTCAAGAACCAATTTCAAGATATAATCTGATAATTATATACGTCTATCCGTAATCATGTTACTCAAAATCTTCACCACGCCAGTAAGCATAGCTGCGATAGACGATAGAATCCATAACTAAGATATACACCTCTATAATCATATTATCTAGAATTTTACCACGCCAACCGGTATGGCTGTGGAAAACTCTAAATTATATAATTAAGATAAGTATATCCAAAATCAGGCTTTATGTCATTGTCATGCTAGCTAGTATGGCTGCGATAAACTCTAGACTATATAACTAAGACAGACATTTACCTTTCTCACTGTCCTCATCAAATATATTATCAGAATATACCTTAATTCAATCCATAAAATTTGTCTCTATACAAATCAAAGTCAAAAATGAACACCAAGAATCGAATTCAACAACAAATTAAGAAAGAGTAGGCACAAACAAGAGAAATGAATTTCAAGATATGGTTTATAATGAGATTCTTAAGGGTCATTCCAGGAATCTCTCAAGGAATCCTAATTTGTGATTGAGTACTCTTCATTCTTATATCCTATTTCATGTATCCTATCGCAGGCTTACAGTAGCAACTAAGACGTTGTACTATCACGACATCGAACTAATTGTAAAGACGAGACTTGCATGGACTACCATAAAAATGTGTCACGATCCGCACCTGAAAGTTCGGGCACGAGTACGTGGAAGCACGCCTAGCCTGCACCGTAGAGTCGGCGGCAGTAAGCTGTCAAGTCCTTTAATAAATTCGAATCCAGCAAAATAATGATATCTAAATTCTAACTCAATCACAGATTCTAGAAGGTATATATGAAATGGAAATGACAAGTCCACAGAGTTTAATCACAGAGTCAAATATAGTAATCCTCAGAAAGAGTACAACTCAGCAAATGTTCTGATAACATAAATCTAAATGACGTAAAGTAAAGATAATCTAAACTAAACAACCTCCAGTGGTAAGTCTTCTACAGCATCTCCAGCATCCTTGGGTGGTTATATCACAAGTCCAAATAAGACCTAAAATTTGTCAACGTAACCAGTCAGGATTGGAGCAAGTACAACACGAGAACTACTACCCATAACATGCTAATATTATAAGATAGGAAATAGAAGAGACAATACTGGAATGAAATAGTAACATGGTGAGAGTAGATAAATTGAGCAGGAAATCATGGTGAGTGACATATCAATATGAAATGCAGGAGTCATAGCTACACTACGTGATATTGAAGTACTGTGTTCTATATGTGATCGGGCTTAGGGTTCTACTTGGTACGGCTCAATCATACGTGCGATATATGATTAGCTATTTTTCATAGAACATGATAAACATGATTTTGATCACATATATACTAAGGTAGTTTTCGACTAACTAGCATGCAAGGATTCTAATCATGGCAGGGAAACAGGAATAAAGTAAACAGGTAAAGGGTAAACAAGAATATAATAATCATGACAGGAATCCACAAATACTAATCTCGTATGGATATCGTGACAGAATCATGGCATGCACATCTAAATCGTGAAATATAATAACTAACATGAAATGAGAGTGTTCGCTGGAAGTACTTGCCTCGGGTATCTGACGTCGACATGCGCGACACGAACGTGTCGACACGGAAAGTATTATGGTCTAATCCAGAATATAATAATTTTCAAAATTACGTTGTCCAAATAAGTCGACGAAGTCCATATCGTCCAATATCATATCCCAAAATAATCCATGAATAGAGTAGTCCACAATCCCATTGATTTAGCAATAATTGATCCGAAGTCGCAAGAGAAAGGTAACGCAAGATTAGTGTTTGATCAAAGAAATCGAAGGAGGAAGTGTAAAGGATAAGCCATGAAAATAAGAGGAGGGAACGACGGCGATGGCCATGGTGGAGGTGATCCAGTGGTGGCGGTGGAGTTGTATAGATGGTGGTGGTAGTGAACAGTGTGGACGGTGGTCGGAGAGTGTCTGGCCGGAGTGGTGTCGACCGGCAGACATGGGGATAGTCGGGTCGAGCAGTGGTGGTGATGTGGTATGGATGGTGGTCTTGTGGTGGAGAGGTGGGAACAGAGGTGGCAGTGGATGCTCGAGTATGTGATGGCGGTTCATCGGAGCACAACCGGAGTGTTCGGCGGCGGATGGTAGCAGACAGCTCGGGAGAGAGAGTGTGAGGAGAGAGAAGAGTGTAGAGAGAGAGTGATTGATGTGATGGCTGTAATGAATGGCAATTATTTTAATGAGAAGAATTGGAGTGTTCTCCAAGGCTAGTGGCAGGATTGTAAATACTAACAGATCTAGGGGTAATAACTAATGGCTGCCAACAGCTCTAACTAATCTCTAACAAATTCTGACTATATTGGCAGCTAGCTACTAATACCTGACTAATTAGATATTTAATAACTAATTTACAATTAGGGCTAAGCTAACTCTGCTAACTATAAATTATTTAACCCAACCCAAATAGTCCACACCAGCCCAAAGGCTTGGCAGCCTACAAAGCTAATAATTCTGAAAATAATAACGAACTATTCAATAATAGTATTTAGAAATAAATCATCATTAATATATATGAAACTGGAGCATGTCATCACTAAGCTAGCTTAAGCTGCGGCAGAGAAGTCTTCTGGTGGTGATCAGGTGGTGATCAGGAAGCACCAAGCATTAAGCCATCTAATCAACATTTTTGGTTCAATCATCCTGGTGCCGTCCTCCACGTAATCTATTTCATCCTATTCCAGAACTCCTTCGAGATTGCCATTTTAATATGGAAGGGGGTAGGTGACACTAAAGAGTGGTATGAAAAATGCATTTATCAGCAACCATATGTGTCAGTTCTGGATAAATTCCATGATTATATATGCGAATTGAGCATCATTTTGACTATGCATAGCAAAGCAGCATAATTGCATTCGATAATACCTTTATCAGCCAATAGCAAAATGGAGTACACAACTAATCTTCCAGTCAGGAATAAGAGAAAATATCCTTCGTTGGGGTATCAAATCATAATAATTCAGCTATTATGGCTAATTGCAGCAGATGAAACCATTAGATTTGCCCTAAAATTATATTTGGGTATCAAATCATAATTTTTTATGCAACCAAAACTATTGTATGCAGTCATAAAGTATGCAAAAAAAATCTGAACAAACTATTGTATGCAACAATAAAATAATTTTGGTTATCAAACAAAAATTTGAACAAAATTGGTAGGTTTTTCGTACGAGAAAAACAACAATAGTTAGGGCTTCAACCTGTTGACGTCGATGATGGAATCTCACGGACGGACGAAGACCAGTTGATTTTCACTCAAATTAGATTTTCCCTAAAATTAAATTTGCCCTAAAATTTCTTGTGAGGAGAAGTGGGAGAGAGATTTACCAGCTCGGAGAATAGAGAGTCTTCGTAGGAAGAGGAGAGCGCTCGGAGGAGAGAGAGAGAGAGAGTGAAGGGTTCTCTTAGGAAAAGGAGATCTCTTTGAAGGAGAGAAGAGCACGGTGAAGGAGGCCGCTCGATTTTCTGTGGGAAAGTTTGGGATGAAAATTGAGGGAAACGAAAAAGTGTTTCCCCCCAATAACACATTTCTAACACATTTGTGTCACGTGAAAGGCACAAGTTCCAAAAACAATTTCCTATTCAACTTTTCATTGAATGGCTAACGGTTCTGACTTGTTACAAATAAATAAGAAGTGTTATTTCTATTAAATTTTATTTTCTCCCTATTTATACTAACGGTTTTTTTGCATTACTAACGGTGTTTTACCGTTGGTAATTACTAACTATAAAAAATCGTTAGTAATTAAAAAATATGGTGTTGGAAAATCCCTCTTTTGGTGTAGTGTTCGTCCTCGCTAAGATGTGATGCCGTGCAAGCCTAAGTTGCGCTTGCACAAGGCCAATACCTGCACAATATAAATAGACAAAGCAAAACATACGCACACAACATTTTTATTGCAGAAAACTAAATATTGGACACAGAGATTTGAAATGGAAATACTTCTTTTATTGATAACTTGATAGGATTACAAAGTACAAAGCTTGCGACTCAAAATACCATAGTTTTGCTTAGATATCTCTCTTTGAAACTCTTTTCAAAATAGCCACAATGCCTGTACATCATATCCCTTTATTACATACTTGAAATGTAAAAACACCTTCAAAGGAAACTTGCAACTTGACTTGAAATGAAAATAGCTTCGAGATGATCCACAAGCTCTATTGGGCTAGACGAGCTTTAGCGCTTCACTGAAATCCTTCTGTCTCCTTGCTATCTGAAAATAATGCCCACAACGTTGGTCAGTACACATCTTGTACTGATAAGCGACTTTTGGCCGAACTCACATAAATCTGCACTAAGTCAACATATAAAGCTAACATTTTTACTAGTGATCTTTCTACTTGTTTATGTTCTTTTTAACAATTCATAAGAAACATAAACAATAGAAAGTACTTGTATAATCCTTCTTACCCATCGTCGATAGTCATCTCTGCACAAGACAGGTTAGCACAATTTGCATATGATATAAAGCATACTATTCAGTTGTTAGGTTTGCAATACACTCTGATTTTACAAATGCACCTAACTACATGTTGGTCCACGGGTTATTTCTCGTTAATAGCCGTTGTGACACATGGGTTCAGCTCGTCGCTTTTGGACGTGATGAAACACCCCTTTGAAAGCGAGGTTTCTTGTACCTCAGGGTGTCTAGACAATCTCTCCTAAGCCGAACGATTCAAGGCTCCCCAAGAACCGCCCAAGAGATCTAGTTTTCTTGTGCACAAGTTGTCCAGGACCAATGCAAAACCTATATGGCAACTGTTAAACGACACGTTCATTCGTGCCTTTCTTTTGTTCGCAACAGAGCTATATCTCCTAGCTTTGGGACAATTTTTTTTTCTGTGGCAATGTGTACAAGTCCGTCTGAACACATCTAAACATTTTAAGCATACTCATAGGCAACATGTGTTATTCATGTGAAAACAGGTTAAGAAGCAACACATAATCCAGCATTTGATTCCATTCATTTATCTTCTCTTATCTTTTATTATTGTGGTATCGTTGATCATAGGGACGAGACAACAGAGTGAACTATAGATCATTTTTATTAGGACATGGAGATAAATGCTTGTCCGGTTAAAGCAATTCACCAAAATGAATCTTGTTCGAGAGAATGAGGGACTTCACGCACCGTTCATGCTCCTCCTAAGCGTCCTACATTGGCACCTACATTTGATTAGTATACTTCGGTCTCTTTCTCTCAAGATTCAGAATGAATGCGAAATACGATGAAAGCGAACAATGAAAACCAATCATCGAAAACCAACACGAAAACGCATTCATCAAAACCAAGCAGCGAAAGAAAACATCACAAAACTCTTGGATTTATTTCAATAGAAGCCGATCCATTTGTTGGAAAGGTTCATTGCATTTCATCTGTGATCAATCGATACCGGCAAAGGTTTTTTCAAGTACTCAGTTCAAGACTGAGTTAGCAAGCCGTGGGTATTACATAGTGGACTGCGAGGAGGGGTCACTACAAACGCCCTATCTTATATTTAGCATAGAATTACAACCAAAAGTCCTACAACATTCTTACAACAGTCTAGATGGGTGTTGCCAATTGGGTTCCCTCTCTCCATATGAGGAGGGGGGAGAGGAGATCTAATTTACAACTGTCACCTAGACGGTTGGAAGAAGTTTGTAAGAAATTTGGTTATAATCATAGGATTATTGCATAAAATAAGTGAACTACATTCATAATGACATACCAAATATGGTTGCTTAGAATTAGGGGCGAGCATTATTCGGTTTTGGACCGAAAATCGAACCGAATAAGATATTTGGTTTGGTTTTAAAAAAAAATCGTTCGGTTTCAGTTTTGAGTTTCGGTTTTGGTCCAAAACCGAATAAGAATTATACAATTATGTAAATATTATCAATTAAAAATGTGTATATTTTGAAAACAATAATTATATGTATGTGTTTTGAATTCCAACTTTGATAATTTAACAACTAGTCCAACTTTGTGCGTAACTTTGAAATTCAACAAATGTGTGTATAAAAATTATAATTTTTAGTATAATTTAATCACGATTCCAACTTTGGTTCCGACCCATTAATTTCAACCGAACAAACCGAATTTATTATACGGTTTGGTTTGGTTCGCTTTCAATTTTGGCTAATTCAGTTTTATTTCAATTTTAAGTTTTTAGAATTTTGGTTTATTCGATTTTGGCTAATTCGGTTCGGTTGAAACCGAATAACCAAACACACACCCTTACTTAGAATACCACTTCTACAATCATTTTGTGCACTTGGTGAATTTATTTGACAGTCTGAGAAAAAAAAAAACTATAGATTTCATTCCGCACTTGGTGAATTTATGTGGCAGTCTGGAAAAAACTACAGATTACATTCCTGCTTAAGACGAGCACTATGTTTGGCAGCTAAATACTAACCATGAAAACAAATTATTCAGCAAAATTCCAAGTCCTAAATCCAGTAAAACCTGTAGACGCAGTCTCGCAAAGAAGCTTTGGTACTTACAGACACCACGAATTCATGTGACCCCGCCAATGTAGGTACTGCGTATGCTAATTCTTTTTTTTAAGACTGATAAAGGACGAAAAAAGTGGTGTCCCAAAAAAGTGGTGTCCCATATATACTGCATGGGATCAATGGATCTTTGCTACAAAGTGGCCCAAAAAAGTGGACTTATAAAGGATCAAATTACATCCTAGCAGTGTACGAAGAGAGATTCTAGCTACACAACAGTCTCGAGAAGAGAGATTCTAGCTGCATAATAGGCTCGACAAAGTGGCCAAGATATGAGAATTACATGATACTTGCTACAACTAGTCAAGTATGACAGAGACTTTAAAACCTGGGGCCAACTAAAACTTTACTGGCATGCAATAAACTCCAGTTTATTGTTCAATCCAAGGTTCATAGTATCAGTATTGGTATCTTATCGGACCCCTTTCTATGAATATCAGGATCGAAGGCATCACTTTCGGATCAGAGTACCAAACTTTTTAATATAAAAAATAAATAATTATTAAAAATTAATATAAAAAATCTATAACCTAAATTTAAATATTTCTCTGTTATTTTTTTAGTAATTTTAAAATTGAACAAAATAATAGACATCATTGCCGATTGCTTTACCTGTGATAAATATATTTTTATTTATATGTTTTTACAAATATACTATGTTTTTACACTCTTGTTGATTGGTCTTTTTTCGTTTTTTTTTCTTTGATGAATTAATTGGAAAAAAGACCAAGTCGGTATCGAATCGGGACATTGTCAAACCGTATCAAATATTGTTCGTACCGTGTCAGTATTGGCCGATACTACAAACTATGTCTAAACTTGCAACAATTAAACCACAAGCATACCATAAAGCTGTCAATAGAACCTCACTTGATACTATATGATAAATTATATTTACAGGAGACCGATACACTTGCATGAAAAAAAATTGGCAAGCATAAAAAAAAGAAAAAAAAAGAAAAAAGAGAGCAAAGGAATCGACTTTACATAGATGGCTTTCTACTGTCTACAGTTACAAGCCTTGTGAGTGATTTAACAGATTGTTGCAAGCTGGAGATCGGGAGCCCAGGAAGTGTAGGGTGCTCTAGTTCAGTTTCTATCTCCTTTGGATCAACTCTGTTCTCAGATTCCCCATCAATATCAATACCTATTGGGCCAACATCTCTGCACGACTCATCAGTAGTTTCAGGTGGTGAGAACTGGCAGTAGGCCATAAGCAGTTGCTTGTGAATTTCTTCCATCCTGCCTCCGCATTTTTCATCTTGTTCATCCATGTCGATGAGTTCCTAGAGGTACATATCAATCAAGGAATCAGTGAGTCGGTCACTGCATTGCCCAGGGGCATGCAACCAATTTGCATATTTTAACAGTCCTGAAATAATGCAAGGCTAGATATGGAAATATGAACGCTAGTATGGATTTTTTTTTTTTAGGCAAATTCTAATGGCACTTCAAGTTTTACTTGAGGACAGCCCAATTTTTTTCAATTTATTTACAAGTTTGCCACCCCAAATTTTTACTTGAGGGCAGCCCACATATTTGGATTTGGACTGCCAACTTTGTTGAGAGTCCTAACATAGAGTAGGACTGCAGCAGACTCTACTTTATGTTAGGGCTGTCAACTTTGTTGGCAGTCAGTCCTAGAGAATTCGGGTAGTTTGAATTTGGTCTGCCAACAAACTTGACAGTCCTAACATAAAGTAGGACTGCCAACTTTGTGGACAGTCTCACTTTATGTTAAAGGGGGGTTGGACAACCCAAAGTAAAATTGGGACTGTCCTGAGTAAAAATTAAACCAAGTTCGGTTGTCCTGAAGTAAGGGTTGTCCTGGAGTAAAATGTGGAGTGTCTATAGAATTTGCCTTTTTTATAGACCCCCACCACTGATAAATTCAACAATTTAAAGTTAGGTTTGTTCCTGTGCAGGAAGATACACCCGGTAAATAGATGCAAGCAACCACATCAGTATTTCATATTTGAAGAGGATGGCATAATGTAAACACCAACCTGTGCAGATAAATTCTGGAAGACAGGATGGAAACGCTTCCTGCAATACTCATTGAAAAGGAGTGTACAGATGACAAGAGGAATGGTAAAGCCAGAGGCAACTGGTGATCTTTTTATCCCAAAGACACCAAGGTTTATTATCTGCGACAGAACCAATGAGAATATTGTTGTATTGTGCATCATGGGCCACATCTGCCCCCCTGTCTCATATTTTGGGATGTACACATTGAGGACCTACAAAAAATTAAAGAGATGTCGGCAACACCAAATTGCTTGCACATTTAGCTCTGAGAAAAATTAGATTCTTAAATAGAAGTTACTGAGAGTTGTATAACAACAAATCAACACCATCTAGTTCTGCGAAAAACGTCGTAAAAACTACATAGCAAATTATCACATCAAACAGGAAGGAAATTTCTTCACTTTCTATAACATACATCCAGAACATGATAAGATAATCTAGTAGTTCCAGATACAAAAAGTAAAATGTATATTTCAATGTAAGATACACTTCTTATCAGTGGGCTATGAGTACATGTCTATTTCAAACATTAGTCTTTTTATTCTGAAATTGTTATGTGATGAGAGATCCAAATCATTCACATGTATTAGCATTAAGAAATAATAATATTAAATTGTGTGAGATACTGAGATATAAAGCTCAAGTTCCTTCCACTTTAAGTCAACAGCATATTGAACTCTGGGGATGTTGCTTCATTCAGTTGTTTATATTGGTGGTTCACACTAAACGAGATAAGGTCATGGTATATGTATATATACAACAGGCTGATCACAAAAGACTTCCCAATATGAAATATATGTACTCCCAAAGAAAAGTCAAATGCTATGTTGCACTGACGCACCCAGCTTACGAATTAAACACACTTCCCACTGGATTTCGATCTGATTGGATCATACTCGCCATATGATATCGGGATCTTCAGAATAGTAATGCAACTCAAAAGAATGCAAATGAAGGGTGTGGACTGGTCACATGTCACTTTTCAAGTTTGCTTATTTATGTTCCTTCACGTATATTTGATTTCTACAGAACTTCTAGTTGCTACCTGCTAGGTCATTTTTTACCAATACATGTCATTACGCAATAAGAAGCACAGATACTCCAAGATTAAGTGTCCTATATGTGTCGAATATGTGTCAGGCACAACAGAGACTCCGAAATACACTACCACACACCAAAAAATGGTGCAGCGATATGTACATATCTTGCAATATTTGTACCAATGCAAGATAGACAACGTTATACTGATCGAGGCATACATTTCTATGGGAAAAGCAAAGTACCATTGTCAAATGCACCTTATATCCCAACTTTCGACCCATCGAAGAGTATCCAAGTCATACAATGCTTAATTAAACATTTTTATCATTTGAAGTATAAGAAGAAAATTTATGCAAGTGAGAATATAAATCGATAGTTAAATAAAATAATAAATCTGAATCATTCATTATAATTAGCTGCCTTTCATACTAAACAGAAGATATAAGAATGATAACTAAGTCACTAATGTTACCGACTGTTTATGTTGCAGGGACACCGGAAAATTGTTGTCATATTCTTATTGTGTCCATACCCATGTTCATGTCCATATTTGTGCAACATATTTAACTACTATTGTGCCCATCTAAAACTGTTTGTATCCCATACTATCTCTTGTCCTTATCCGTATGTGTTCCATTTGTTCATTACAACCTATTATTAACCTATAAAATGCAAGTTATGTGTGTTTTAACCAAGGTTCGCCAGTATCGTTATCAGAATCAGTTTCGGACCCTTCCTATGAGTATCAGGATTGACAGTGCATCAAAGGTTTCGGATCGGAGTATCAAATTTTTTGGTATCGGAAAACAAATAATTATTAAAATAAATAGAAAAAAATATTTTATAGATCAAAAATTTTCGTCCAAAGCATTAAAGTTTACGAAAAATGTGTTGAGAGCACAAAGTTTGGATAATTTATATAATGGAAACAAAACACCCAACAATTGGGCGTTTTTCTTGAATCTGAAAAATATACATCAAGAAAAATGCCCATTAGTTGGGCGCTTATACGGTAGAAAATGTTTGGAACGTGGTGTGACCCGAACCGCAGTTGGCCCATGAGGTGCGATATTAGACTGAGCCCATATACCTTAAAAGAAAATTTCCATGTAAGGCCTGAACCAATCTTAATTATCTACACCTCATGATCCCACCTCCTACCCGATGTGGGACTAAATTATCAACTCCATTGTCACCCCCTTTGAGCGCTCAACCGAAAACGAGATACAATCCACAATCTCCACCTTAGCTCGTTTCTGTTAGCCGAACAACCTTAGCACCCATGCTACCTTTTTGCTTGTTCCCGCTAGCCGAACAACCTTAGCACCCCTACTATCTTTTGTTTGTTCCCGCAAACCGAACAACATTAGCACCATTGCTACATTTTGTTCGTTTTCGCCAACAGAGCACCCAGGAGACCCAACATATTGTCGTTTCGATCCGTACGACCACAGCTCTACCTTAGGCGCGTCACACCCACCTTGCCTATGCTCTTAACTCCACCTTGAGAAGAGAGCCCCGTATATCCTTGTATATGCATAAACGCACCATCTGTCTCGAATCAATTAGAGCAGCCCAAACCAGCCCTGTAACATTGGGCTTTGATGCACTTGTTGGGAACGCGGTATGACCCGAATCGGAGTTGGCCCATGAGGTTCGATATTGGATTTGGCTCATATGTCTTAAAAAAAATTCTCATGTAAGGCCTAAACCAATCCCAATTATCTACACCACACGATCCCAGCTCCTATCCGATGTGGGACTAAATTACCAACTCCATTGTCACCCCATTTGAGCGCTCAACCGGAAACGAGATACAATCCAACAGAAAACGCCTATTAGTCGGACGTATTTTCTACAAAAATATGTTTATTGGACATAAGACGCCCATCCAATGGACGTTTACATTTTTTTATTATAAGTCCTTATCTTTTCTGATTTCTATACAATTATATTTTTTTAATTTGACCGTATCGGTACCCTACGTCGTTGGATCCGCAACATTGAATTTCTTGTGATGATATTTTCAGCAAATTCTGTGACACTTTTCAGAGAGATACTCGCGGCCCCCACAGGTGATGCTCCTTAAAAGTGTTGCAAAACACGCAGTCCTCACGGGAATAATTTGACGTTACGGATCCAACCTTGTAGGTCTCGTCGTGATACAAGGTCAGCACAAAAAGATGTGGGTCTGTATTGATGCTGTCAAATTGAAAATAGATTTATATGCAAATCATGAAAATATGAAGACTATGAAAAAAATTCAAAAAATCAATATGCCCATAGGTTTGGCGCTTTGATATAAATTATTTTTAAAAAATTTGCATATAAGTTTTTATCTTTTTATGATTTGCATATAAGTATATTTTCAATTTGATCGCATCAATAAGGACTCACATCATTCTGTGCGGACCTCGCATCACGACGAGACCAACGATGTTAGATATGTAGCATCAAATTACTCCTGTGAGGGTATTTTCAGCAAATTTTACGACTTTTTTCGAAAGTCGCACTTACGAGCCCCACTGGTGATGCTCAATAAAAGTGTTGCAAAACTCGTTGAAAATATCCTCATAGGAATAATTTGATGATGTGGATCAAACGACGTAGGTCTCGTTGCGATGCAAGGTCCGCAAGATGTTAGTACATATCGTTGCAGTCAAATAGAAAATAGATTTATATACAAATCACGAAAAGATAGAGTTATATGCAAAATTTCAAAAAACTCACAAAACGCCTAACCCATGGGCATTTTTTATATGTGTTTTATCTTTATTTTTTTGTGTTTTATATGTTAAGTTCCCACAATTTGCCGCGCCACAAGGGAAACGCCCAATGGTTGGGCATTTGTTTGGAAAATGCCCTTCCTTTGTACGTTTTAGTTCTCATTTCACAATTTTGCAAAACTATGTGCTTTCAGCACATTATTTTTTATAATTTCAATGCTCCCTATGAAAATTTATGTCTATACATTTAGGCAAAAGTAGTTCTTGTCTTTGTTTCTAGAATGAAATAATAGTAACCCTTGCTGATTAGTTTACCTGCAACAAATAATTTCTCTTAATTTATATGTTTTTACACCATTGTTATGCTATACATCCTTGTTGATTGGTCTTTTTCGTTCAATTTTTTTTTTGCCGAAATGATTGGGAAAGTCCCCACCCCCCCCCCCCCCCCAAAAAAAAAAAATATCGGTATTTGGAAGTTTCGGTAGCGGTCGGTATTGCAGGACATGTCAAACCGTATCGTATCGACCATATCGTGGTATTGGTCCGATAGTGCAAACTATGGTTTTAGTTCTCTCCTCATATATATGAATGCATGTATAGGGGAGCACATAATTACTTCTAGCTGCATATAACTTGGTTATTCGGTACAGACTATAAGTTATAAAGTGTCAACAAATGGAGGATCCGCATTGTTTATAACTAATGCTCTTCAGAATCTCTACAAATGAAAAACCATGTGATTTAATGACTTCTCAGTTCTTACCAAATTACCAACGCATCAACGCTAATAGAACTAAAAAAGATAGATCAGATCCCAGTTTTTCTAGACTTGAATGTTTTCTTTAACAAGAGAGTAAATTATTTGAAGTATTAATCTCTATAATATTTTTAACACTAGAGTTTAAAGGCCGAAGGAAATGAAAAGAAGCAACTAAAGATAAATTCGATCCAAACAATCTATGAGCTTAGGGTATGGCTACCCTAATACGCAGATTGGAATGTTGGTAATGAAAAGATTCTGAGTATGTGGAAGAACAGAAAGATATATAGTGATGTGACAACTCCCTCTTCTTTATAATAAAAACTCTCCCTAAATAAATTCCTCTTCTCCCACATCAGTTAACAAGCACACCTCGGTCGAAGAGTAAAATGTTACATCAGATTACAAGCCTAAACATGAATCTGTTATACAGACATTAGAAACTTTATGAACAACTAATAAGGCACCTAGTTCCTTGTTATAATGTGATGGAGGGCCAATTCAACCTGTCTGGACTCTGGATTATGGTTCAAGTTCAAGTCTAATTAGGACTAATTTGAGATTTTGAGATATTGGATCTATTTTTTGGTACACTTGTTTGGGTGCATCATGTTTCTTTATTATGGTTCGGATTTGATCGATTAGGATTAGGTTTTTATTTGGTAATTAGGATTATGATTTATTTCTCGAGTGCCAAGCTTCTTGTGGCCTATATAAGAAAATATAAAGTGCTTACTTGCATTTCAATGAAGAGAAGTACTGGAAACTAACAAGTGTTCGGTGTTTGATCAACAATAATAACAACAAAACCTTTATCCTAAATTTTTGGGTCGGTTGTTTGAATCATTTTCTTCCATTCAGCTCTCTTAAGGGATGTTAACACTAAAAAAACCATATCCTTGTTTAATTTTAAAGTTCAAAAACTTCAACCCATGTTTGGTGTTTGATCCTTGCTATTATTTTCTTCTACTAATTCTTCCTCAAATTCCGTCCACAAATTCGTTTTTGTTGTCTTCTCATACCAGAACAGAGTCGTCATTCAAGTTTGAATTTGCCCTGTGCAGCTGTAGGAAACCGTTTACAACTTCTGCTACATATCTTCTTTTTGGGTGTACCACCCCAATTCGAAAATCTGACTTTGAGATCTTCAACTTCCATGTTCGACTGCTTTCAAATTCTGTTGATAAGGTCTTCAATTCTGCTGTAGAAGTCAGATAGCATATTCTGGACGCATTTGGATCGTGGCCTTTTGGTTCAATTATGAAATCTGAATACCTATTAGAGTTGTTGGCTGGTAAAATATTAATTATTGTAACTTCAGACAAACATGAAATTATTAATTCATGAAAATTGATCACTTAAAGATTTCCCTACAGGTGCTGTCATGCATCACAATGTCCCTAATTATTAGGAAACAAAATCCAAGTCATATTATTAAGATTCTAGCTGCTACGACTCTTTTTTTTTAAAGAACCAAAGCCCGTGGACTAAAGCCACCTAGCCGGCTTTGGCCCGGGAACCGTGGACAAACGCCACCCAGCCGCCCCCGTTGGGGCTCGATCCTGAGGCCTCCCCCCAACATGTAAGTTTTGATGCTCTGCTTCGCACTGCAACTCTTCAAAACTTGCTCGAGACTCTTCATAGACAAACTCCACCTCAAAGTGAAGGTGTGACATCCACCAAGATCCTACAGTATCAAAATAGGAGGAAAATAATAGAGAAGAGGAAGAGACGGGAGCATGAAATCTCAACCTCTGAAATCATAGATGTTTAGATTTCTCGAGATCTAGGACTGGAAGAATAGAAGAGGATGAATATGATAAAAGGTAGAACAGATTTCTATGCTTCATACTGAAATAGGATAAGTGTATATATATATAACTGTAACTTGCCAACTGATCAACCAACCTGGCAGTTCCAACACCTATAGATCTGCCATTCTGCCTGCTGTTTGTGGTTCAGCACTTACACAAGTCAACTACCCCCATCAATACAGTACTAATTTCCCAATACCAAAGTCTCCCCTCTATTTATTCTCTGTATCACTTTCAGAATTTTCACACTTCTTTTCAGAGCTGATTCAATAACAAGTTACTCTGAGGAATGTTTTTGTAAGTTCTCTAGAGAGAATATTTAGGGAGACGTTTTGCTTTCAGCTACATGATTCCCTGACACAAACTTGATTTCCCAGCATTAGCATGCCATTACTATTCTGTTCAGATGAAAGAGGACCCAAAACATTTTTTTTATTTTTCCTTTCAAAGATTGTTCATCTAATTATAAAATATGAAAAGAACCAAAATGTTGTTATGTTAGATGTTACTGGAACAGGGTTGCAACATTCCCAAGGTTTTCCTAAAAATCATCCAACCTCAAGGAACCATAATATCAGCTACTTACAGGGATGGACCCACCCCATGTCCGAGGGGGGCAGCCGCCACCCCGTCCATCCCCCGAGTTTTCAATTTCCTACTAGATAGATATGTATATATCCTAATATATACTCAAGTGTTTATTGAAGAAAAAAAAAATCATACTTGAATGGTTGTATTGCATAATTGGTAAGAGCTTTTAACCAAAGATGTTTCAAGTCTTATAACCAATCACCCCTAGCTCAAGTGGAAGAGGTGGGCCCAATCCTCCCCAGAGGTTGTGAGTTCTAACCAGGGGGAAGCACCAATTTAATTTCCAAATAAATTAAACTGGTGGCTGCTCTGCGGACCAGTGTGGGTCAGGAGCAGGCAACCGTGGAGGGCCAGGTGCTAACGAGCGGGTGCAGCAGCAGGCCAGGAGCGGGCCTACTGCCCGAGTTTGGGCCTACGGGCCGGGTTGTATCCTACATGCTGAGGTTGGGCCTTCAGGCCGGGTTGTAAGCCTACGGGCTGAGTTTGGGCCTACGGGCCTAGTTGTGTGCTAATTTTCTGAAAAACATTTTTAACAGACATTTGACAAATTAGATGCTACCAGTACTACAAAAGTACCAGAGTTTCAACTGCATGAAATCTTCTAACTTTTTCTTCCTGGATTTTGTAATGAATTATATAGAAGTGAAATCACGCATCACTTTCTCTTCTAAATGCCATAATAAACTTATTTTAAAAGGGCAGTTCAAGCAAAAATCGTGACTGTCAAAGAATCTAACGTACAGCAAGGACCAATGTAGTGACAAATTATCTCATGAGCTCAAGGACTCACCTGATTGCGGTACACAACATAGCCAAGAACAAAGTACACAAGCAGGAAAGGAATAATTAAAGGTGCCAATATGGCACAGGTGAAACCAAGCAGCCCAAACACAAGAACCCTTGGAACTTCTGTGTGATAAGGAAACGATGGAGCAGAATCCGGGTCATCCTTTCTTCTGAGAATATGTCTCCGTATGAAGTTCCAAATTAGGGAAAAGAGTTGCACTACTTCAGAGGATAAACTGGCCCATCCTGAAGTCAGAACATATGTAATGAAAAAAGTAGCCTGCACACATCAGGTAACAAACAGACCAATCAATTATTGCAATGAAAAGAGAACAAAAGGGCACTATAAAGAACTTTTCAGATAAAACAGAACAAGCAAAATGAAAGGCTTTCAACGTAAGATGATATCAGGAGACTAACTATCAAGGACACTTGATTATTTGGGAAAACAAGAAAACTTATGAGTCCTATATAGAAACTAAACTTTTCCAGCTACATGACAGCACCAGATATCACTTAACACTAGAGTAATAATCACCTGACTTGGAACAGCTTTTGCAAGCTCAGTAGGGATTCCTTTTGGAGTAGAAATGACATTCAGCTGCTTGATGATAGATCCAGACAAGACATTGACAAAGAATACATTCCAGATGTTGAAGTACAAGACTTTGTAACATGCACTTTTTTTTCTGCCACTGTGAGAGATAGATCCTTCCAAAGTAGAAAATAGCATCATTAATGGAGGCACAGTATAGAGGAACAGTAGCAATATGACGCTAGGGAGGTACCCTGTCACAATCTGAATCATAAATTTCCTGCATACAATTGTATTGTCAGAATATGACAGAGCTATTGGAACCCACAAATCTATCAGAGAATTTCGTAAAGGGGGGGTTAGATTGCCAATCTAACCAAATGTGTGGGGTGGAACTCACAATGTTTGGCAAACAATATGTACATAGCTTACATGAATTTGCCAATCTAACCAAATGTGCCTTGCTTGCATACAGCTTTATATGTCAGTTCTGCATCAGAGAATTCTTGATCGAGTAACCTGATTAAAGACTGAGCCTTCGTTTAAAAGTCTTGTTTTGTATACCCAGTTTTCCACTAAAAAGTTTCAGGACCAAATTCAGCTTATATAGGAAGATTTTAGGTTCAAATTGGACCGTAAGGACTAATAGATTGGGATCTAAGCAGTACCTGGATCTGAGCCTAGACCAATAACACCCCCAACTGGACATTTGTTCTTGACTTGAACTAAACCATAATTAACAAGGCTCATCTTGATTGATATCAGTTGTCCATCTAGGCCATGAATTATATATAATTATAAATAAGTAGACACATATGTGAACTGTCTTGGCAGCACGCGCAACACCCCCCCCCCCCCCCCCCCAACAACACACACCCCCACCCCCACAGAACACCAACAGTGTTGGCACCCCACCCCCACAGAAAACGCCAACAGAGATGGTGCCCCCATCCCCCCTGGGAATGTGCCAACTCCACTGGCGGCCCATCCCCCCTCTGTTATTTCTCCAAACATCTCCCCTCCTCTGCAATTCCTATATTGTACACCAACCCACCCACCCACCCCCAAAAAAAGAACCAAAATTTTCTGTAAATCTATCAAGCAGTACATTTCTCAAATTGATGTTCCAGATTAATACTGAAAAGGAAAGCAACAAATGACCAAGCACAGAATTATGCACTACAATGTAAGACTGCACGAATACAACAAATTTACTATATACATAATCCATTTATCCACTATGTCACTCTCACCTCCTTCCTCTCATTTAACATTAACTTCTATCGTCCCAAAGCTTACTCATATCCAAGTCTAATCTTTTCACGATCAAGACATTCAGGAGAGTAGTGTCAATGTTTAATTCTATAAGATAACGTCCTATATAGTTCAGGATGTAGAGGGTTGCAGAGGACATTGAACCTTCACATCCAGCCTAAAGGGTCACAACATGGATAAGGAATAGAAAATGATGATCTGACGTCCTATTGAAGAGAAATAATGAAAAGAATCATTGTGAAGACAGGTATTTTATTTTCCATAATAACTATAAGCAATGCCATAGGATTTATTAATTCTATACAACTAATAGGTGATGGGCTTTCAGGAAGAAATTCAACAGATGGCAAAACTTTCTGATCTCAAACCTGACTCTCTTAATGTGGTGTAGATACTGAGTAGTTGAAAAAAAAACACTACACATAACAAGACAGAAAGGGAAAAAAAAATGCATTTTCCCTATTCAAATTATCAACAAACTCTAAGCAGTAACACTGTCCATGAAATCTAATAGGACTTTATCTCAACGATTGTTGTACATTTACTAGGACAAGTACTCTTGGCAGTTAAGAATCATTATCGAGCAAAGATTTGTTCAGCACAAAGAACAGCAAAAAGAAAGCAGAGATTAACAAATACTTACTTCTTCAGTATACCTTTTAAGAAAGGGAGTCTCTGCTGCAATTGATCCAGTTGCGTTAGACCTTGCACAAATGTGACTGGGATTAAAAACAGAAACATGAAAACAATGCTAGCCAGAAGAGTGGCGATCCGGCGAAACCAAAGCTGTCTGTATGGTATCCAAAGATTTGACCAATAAATGTCATGTGGTTCCGGGGCCAGATCCGTGACCCACAACATGGGGTTTGATGATTGAAGAACTTGTGAAGCAACAAGCGCAGCATAGCGGGATTTGAAGAAAACAAAAGCAGAAGCACATTCCTGTGCAAGAATATTAAAATAATCAATATGCAATGATGAAGGAAGATAGTGACATCTCCTCAGTTTCGTATTCAAAGTGCTCTCACTCAGACATTTCAAGGAAGAAAATGATACATGTGATATGCATTAACTAAAATATCCAATACCCACATAAAAGCTAACTGGATTTATCAATAGCAGAGTTGCACAATGAGCATCATTCAAAGAATCAACTTATCCATAATGAGAAATTGACAAGGTTTGGTGCTTTTTGCATAAGCCTTGACGTAAATTTACAAATTGAGAATGTTTCTCGCTAGAAAAATTATGAGCCAAAAGTTCCACGCACATGCACGCAGGAGAGGAGAGACAAGAATATAAAAGTAGAATTCAAGCATGAATGTCCCATGCAATCAAAGCACAACTAAGACAAATAGTTCCACGCACATCTGCGGCCACTTACCTTTTTCTTTCCACTTTACGTACCCCGCACCTAATTTGTACCCAACCTGAACAATGATGGATGTATCTAATGCTGTATCCGTCCTCCATTCCTCCGTTATATGAAATGCTATTTCATTCAGGAGATCCATTTTCTTTAAAGACTTTGTTCCCAAAAAATGTTAGTTAATTCAATATTACCTACCACTCGGATATATTAAGATACATATCCTATTAACAGTAGTTTGGTAGCTTGCAGTATCAGCCGATAGAGACACTGATATGATTTAGCATGTCCTGATCCGATACCGACCACTACTGATATTGACCGATACCGACATTGGGGATCTCTTCCCCAGTCAATTCGACACAGAAAATTAAACGAAAAAGACCAATCCAAAAAGGTGTAAAAGCATAGTAAGGTTGTAAAAGCATGTAAATGAAGAAAAACTTATATACTGCAGGTAAACCAATCAACAAATGTGATTATTATTTCATTCAATTTGAAAACTACTAAGAAACAACACAAAAAGTACTTAAATTATGCTTAAATGTATAAAATATTTT
Source organism: Iris pallida (assembly GCA_029216955.1). Taxonomy (NCBI): domain Eukaryota; kingdom Viridiplantae; phylum Streptophyta; class Magnoliopsida; order Asparagales; family Iridaceae; genus Iris; species Iris pallida. The sequence goes on from JANAVB010005597.1 coordinate 45,853,585, forward strand.
TTCTAAATTTTTAATAATTATTTGATTGTAATACCAAAAATTCGATAGTAGTTTTCAAATTGAATGAAATAATAAATAGATGTGAGACATTGTTGGAGATAAATTTGATACATTTGATGCTGTTGGAGTTCTTGAAGAAATTGCAAGTTATCTCTTGGTGAACCTGGTTTGGAAGTTGTATTGTTCACGAATGATAGTCATGACAATGAAGTGGAGGGCATCGGTGTTGCTACTTAATTATAAAGATTAAGATGTGTGTTATGCTTGCATTTGATGTTTTGAGATCCAATCCTTTTTTGTTAAATGTGTTTTAGACTAATTATGAATTATGCTGACATGGAATAGGTAGTTGGTGTGTGTGTGTGTGTGTGTGTGTGTATCATAATCCATATTCTAACTACCATTCAATTTCTCTTGAATCTCGTTGACACGATCATACTTATCCTTACAAAATGAATTCCTATTTTATTGGATCTAGTTAGATTATTCTACTCAACTGATTGTATTGTATCTCAAAATAAACATAGCTTAAAAACTCACAGCTTATAACTTCTTCTCTTTTCTGTTGAAAATAGGGGGGAAAGAACAAATTTTAGGTCACATACTGCAAAATGCAGGGAAATTAGAACAATTAACTATTTGCTTTGAATTAGTGAAGAGTCTTGTAATTCCTTACATGAGGACTAGGAAAATAAAATTATTGATATAACTCCAAATACCATTTTCTTTTGACCTAAATTCTGTTCTCCTTATCGTTCAAGAAAAACAAGAAAATTTGTGTTTCATACACACACACACACACACACATATGGAATTATAGAAATTGTCAATATCGACGTACAGGGTACATAGAGCCAGTGTCGGGTATATCTAATGAGGAAAAACCATGTCCTCGTGTATAGAAAAAGTATTTAAATCCTTACCATGTCCTTTAGTGCCTCAATCTAAAGTTTTAGTTGGCCCCAGGATATATATATATATATATATATATATATATATATATATATATATATGCAGATGACCTCTAACTTAGTGGTTAAGAGAGATGCATGCGGCCCGAGTGGTCAGGAGTTCGAATCCCAGTGGGAGCGATTCCAGAAACAATTTACCTGGTTCCAAAAAAAAAAAAAAAAAAAATATATATATATATATATATATATATATATATATATATATATATATATATATATATATATATATATATAGTTCTACTATATAATGAGGAAAGTAAGCTTCACTGTGAAAGTATTTATTTCAAAAATGCTCTCATCTATATTTACTAATTAAAATTGTTCATTACATTTAATATGGATGGTTATGTAATCATGTATAGAAAAAGAAAATTTAAGGAGGTTGTTTGCTCTTCCAAAGTATTATAAAAAACGAGCAAGACACGTGCACGCACACACACACACACACACATATATATATGGAATTTTAGAAATTGTCAATATCGACGTACTGGGTACATAGAGTCAGTGTAAGTCAAGATTGAGGAGTGGTAAGGAGGGCGAAGAACATAAACACATTCTCATAAAAGTTTGGGTGGGGTGCAGATAATCTATATATTTCAAAAAATTGTAAATCTATACTTAAAATTTTCAAAGTTCTCAAAAGTTGGTGGGGGCTGATGGCCCCACAAGGCAATAATGTAGCTCCGTCCATGCATACAGCAGCGGGTATTTAAATCCTTACCCATGCTTCATAGGCAAAAACAATGTCCTTAGTGCCTCAACCTAAGTTCGTTTAGGTGTACCTCTAGTTCTACAAACTCCTTCGAATAATATCTTATTGTTCCTCTAGCAAGTTCATTTTTTGGCTATTAATTAGTCTATGTTGCACCAAACCAACTGAGATGATTTTTTTCATTATATCCTCAAGTAGCATCAACTCCAACTTTCAACAGATGCACTTGTTTTTTATCCTATACTTCACCATATTATCACAATCCATCTTAGCGTTATCATATTATCTATGCTCATTTTCGACATGTTTTTTAATTAACAAACACTTTTTTGATCTATAAAGCATGGTCTTATAATTGTCTTGAAGAATTTTCCTTCCAACTTCAAAGGTAACCTGCAATCACAAAACACTCAACTTCAACTATCATCTTTTAATTCTATGAACAGCATCATTCTCAATCTCTCCATCGTCATAAATATTGATCCTAAACGCTGAAGAGTGTTATTCTTAGGTATCTCTTGTCCATCAATATATTCTCTCCTTTTTTTGAACTTACATTCCACATACTCCATTTTCATCCTAATAATTTTAAACTCTTAGATCCCAAAAGGAAAAAAAAACACAATTCTGTTTTAGAAGTTGACCCTTCTTTATTCTTTTCACTAAAGTCAATTTATTTTATCTTGCATTATTAAGTATATGAGGTGAAAACTAATGTACGGGTGACTAGCAGCTAAAATTTGTTAAAACAGGAAAGTTTACAAATGGAATAGTTCATTACGTATTGAAAAGAATAATCAACAACAAAAATATCTAGGGTGCCTATCATCCATGTCACATCCCGACCCGCCGTCCTCACATCGATTCAGCTGAATCGATCGTCCTCGCTGGGGCGTGATGCCGTACGAGTCTGGAGTTACACTCGTACAAGGCAAGAATATAATTTCTTTAAATGGTTATCTCAAATCACATCATTTCGCAGCGAAAGAAACCGAATCACATTGAAGTAAAGCGGAGTATACGAAACAATCTCTTTATTGAATAATCAGCATAATTACAAAGGCTTTCAAGTAGTCCAATACACATGCCAGATTGGCTTACAACACTCATGATCTCTCCAGCCCACAAAGAATTTTATCGTTCAATACATCATGTCTTCTATATCTCGACCGCAACATCATGTTGCAAGTCTGAACGCCAATGCGGTCACACGCCTCAAAACGCTAAGACATTCCATACCTCAACGTATCCAAGCGAAGCTCCGCCGCGAGCAAACCATTCCCTGCATCCTACAAACAATCTAGTGGAGGATCAGTACTAATCCTCTCGCGTACTGATAAGACCCACTCGCCTAAACCAACATTAAGTAAACTTATGAATCACGCAGCTTAAATTATGATCTTTCTATCTTTGCCTTAGAATCGGTTTCATGGCATATTGTAAGCAGTAAAGCATGTACGCATGGTAAATATGTTATCTTCGATTCTTTAAGCAAGCAGGCAACATATATATATATATATATATATATATATATATATATATATCGTGTTGTTTCGTGGCGACTTCTTACCAACATTGATGCACTCACCATTGCACCGATGCAAGGTGAACACGCCTACCATCTTTCCCTATCATGTTATAAGTGATCTTTGTGTAGGATCAGTATATCTGCATCGTTCAGCCTACCGACCCTTATCTATATGAAGGTCGCTGGCATTTCAAGTCAGAATAGACTAAAATCTCTTCTCAAATTGGGTAACCCGACGTTCTCCCCGTTAGGGTTGCTATCCCAATAACCGAAAGGACGCTGAACTTACCAACAATTGTGGCTTATCACATCAATAGCCAATCGCAAATCATCCCAAAAGATGTGCACCAACAACGTTTATCCATCCCCCATAGGCCGAACGGTCCCGGTGTCCCGGCCAATTCTCTATCGAGGGAAAACACATACCCGTGCACGAGCTATATACTCAAGTCCATTTGACCATGCAATACACGTCTAACTCATACAACCAAATATAGTCTGAGTTCGAAACCCATACTTCACATTATCTTGCATTTTCATTCTTTCTTTCAACAATTCTACTCTTTCTTTCAATATATCGTCACCTCGATTCAATGTTTTGTGGCTCAAAGCCCCAATTCAATGTTCAAATGAACGACCCGAAGGTCCAAACATTTCCAAGGCAACATACTACATTTGACAGTTTCGTGGCATTTGTGCCACAACTGCTTACTTCGCATACGAAGTATATCTTTCAATGTTCTACCCCTCTAACTCGTGCATAGAGGCACGCCTTGATAGATGTTATACGACTCATGCCTTGAGACACGTTTCGATTCAATTGTTCAATGTTCCGTGACTCGTGCATATGATGCACTCATCGATACAGTTATCAATGTCCTTATGGCTTGCGCACCGAGGCACTCGCCGTTGCGATATTTCGATGTAACTTGTGACTTGTGCACTTGATGCACGTTTCACCTCAATGTTCTATCTTAGTAATAGACATGCACTATGATTTCTCTTATTCGAGCCACGCCTGTGGACTCGATAACTTAGCATATAAGGATACATTTTATTAAGCATGACGGAGTAGCAAAGAAGGGTCAAAGTCCTCCCACCTTATGCCAATACGCATGTCGTTTCGTCAAAGCCGATGCGGCTCGATTCTTTAACTTCGTTGCACGGCCAACTCATCTGACTTAGCCATTCGAGCACTTCGTGCTCCGTTGAACTACCTGACTGATTTGGCCTACCGTGCTTATGCCTCAGCCCGTTGCAAGGCGATACTTTGAACTTCTGCGGACTCTGTTGCAAGCAAATGAGGCAAAAGGTCGACCTCTTATAAAAACTAAAAAGCTTAGCTTGCACATGAAACCAACTAAAATCAATACTTGCTCTAATCGAACTTATATCTCTTCGGGTCAACTTAGCACTCGCATCGATTCGCATCGATACTTTTTTGGGTCCACTTAACTCTTCAAGTTAACGACTCATCGTAATGCACCGTAGAGATGCGGGCTATTACAATCCAAGCATCAAGTAACTTGTATCTTATATCCATGGTAAAAAACCATACTATGTTGGTTTTCATTTGTGGTATTGCTATGTTAGTTACAATAAATGTCACTCTTTTGTTTACTTCTAGTTTACCATTTTAGTATAACCTATTTTCATCTTTCATTTAACTTTTACCCTATACAAAGTCAGAGGGAAAGATGTAGCAATTTCAATTCCGTTGCTTTTCAGTAAGGTCCTAGAAAGTTTCCTGTCTTTGCGTAGTTTTGATGGACAATTATCATGCCCTTTTATGTATAACTAATAAACTCACTTAGATTCTTAAAACCCACTAAACTGAACAGATTGTATATCCTGACCTGGCTATCACATCCCAACTCAATTTCATTTTGCATTTGAATTGTTTCTTCTGCACTACCTTATGAATACCCTCTCTACCTGCCAAGTAATATAGCTCACCTAGTTGCCTTCAATACTCAGAGCCGGCTCCAAGCCTAGGCAACCTACTACTACAACTTTCCTCCAAAAGCCCCCTAAATCCTAATCGTAGTACTACTACAACTTTCCTCCAAAAGCCCCCTAAATCCTAATCATAGTAGTAAGCACATAGTCCTACGTTTTGATATATAAAAAATTATGTTCTCCAACTTTCGTCCAACCATTGAAATTCTCGACTGGAAAAAAAAAACTCTTCTTATTTAATTTCCCCATAGTGCATCTCCTTCCCAAATCTAGTTTGCTGCCAAGAAAAATGTCATAATAATATTCTCTATATATAGAGAGCCATGACTCATGCAATTACTACTAAAATACATTTTTTTTTATTCAAGATTCTTTTTTGCTTTATGTAATTAGTATCTTTTTTATTGATTTATTAATACAATGAGTTTTCTATTCCAATTAAGAATTAACTATGAAATTGCTTCTAGTAAATTTTAGGTTATAGGAATTTCGAATATATTACCATGTTCTCAAGTATATTAAATATTAATTCAATTTTTTATGTTGATGTTTTGTTATTAGTCTTACGTTAATTAGAATTATGACAGGCAAACGGAAGTATGAATCTGAAAGTTCAGAAAAGAAACGAAAATAACAAAGACAGAACGTTACACGGAGGATATGTGGATAGGTATGTGAAAATTACTCCGCCTTTGGTTGAAGCTGAAAATTTGGTGAATGATGCAAATTTGAGAAGGCAAGAAGAATTTATGTAAGACGTGAAATAAATTGTATTTCGAGTTGCTATAAAATTGTTAAAATGCGTAATTTTTATTTTTGTTTTTGATATGTTGATTAATAGTGCATAGTAACACATTTAAATGTTTCCTATCTTTCAAAAGTGTTTAAGGTTGAAAAGAAAACTTTCACATAGGGGACACCATTTTTAGGATTGCCTAGGGCCCCATTTTTGCTAGAGTAGGCCTTGTCAATACTCGCATAGGTTCAAACTCTTTCCTACAAGCTCCCGCAACAGAAATATAGGTTTTTCTGCCGCAAACCTAAAATATTTACTTCCATGCTATCGCTGTCTTCTCTTCGCTTCTTCACCGCTTGCCAGGAAGGTGGGCCATGTCATTCTCTTCCTGACCTGACATTTGATCCACACATTTTTGCTCCTCGTAATAACTTTTGTGATCGATCTATTGTGAAATTGATCCGCTTAGGTATGCTTCACGGGTTTAGTATTTTGTTTTTTGTTTCTGGAGTTTGCATGCTCTGCTCGTCTTATATTGCTTGGTTTAAATTTGTCAATTACACCCTTGGTTACTTTGGTCATTTTCTAGATATATCATCACACCATAAAAATAATGTTTGGCCGATGTTAATATAAAAAGTATGATGTACAGACTCGAACAAAATAAGAACACAGTGGCATTTCAACACCTAAATATACATATTAGATTATAGATGCAGCTATAAATAGCTTATATAAATATATGGTTCATATCATATATTGAAAACATGTCTTTTGCTAATATGCATCACCATCATCGAATCCATCTCCCATCAGAATGGGGTCAGTTGTGGAGCCATAAGAAAGCTCCAGAAAGGAGTTTTTATGACGGGCTGTCGGCCTATGCCAAGTGACAACCATTATGTTGGTGCCAAATTCCTAGACAAGATAGGTAGATAGATAAACCTACCTTTTATATGAAGTTTAAGCTCATGCAACCAAGGACCATGTCTATGTCTAATACTCAAAGGTGAAAAAGAAAAAGATCAAGTATCACATAAAAATATTACCTGAAATACGGTAGGTGCCTCTATAAATTAGTTATAGTCATGTGCCACTTGATCATTTTCTTCTTAAGAGGAAAAAATAAGAATGACTAGAAGTAAAAGATATACCGAAAGGTACATAATAGGGAAGAATTCTTTGAATTGTTAAATACACAATGTCGCCATTGCAATGTGTCAAGCGTAAGCCTACATCCAAAGTGATGTCAAATTGTGTGTGGGAATGCAAGGTATGGGGGAAGGGGGAAGCTTGTGCCAGAAGAAAGAAAATGGTGAACACTAGGAAGGCAAAGGACTACCGAGACGCAAACACAAAACAAATGCAAAAGTAAAGAAGGAAAGGAAAGATCAAATATATGTAGTAACAGAAGGTACAATACGGAAAATCAGCTCATAGTAGCAATGTAACCTTTAGTTTTGTGCTTAAATCTGAATGGTTAAGATCCAGCTTCTTTGCAGTGAGTTCAAAATCATTGTGATACCGTACTGACTCAAGCTTTCCACCACAAAGGCCACACGTATATTTAGAAGGTCTACATGTTAACTCGATAGCAGTAGCCTGCAAGCATATCTTCTTATATACCTCCTCTGCACCATTCTGCAGTAAGAGATCTAAACATTTTAGGGAAATGTATTATGCATATCCATGAGTAAGCATATAATCAACAAACATCAGTTCCTCATAAATAAAACAAATTTCTCTGAAGTAAGCCAAACATAATGATATATGATCTTTTTATCAAAATATAGTGATAAAATGTCTTCTTGAATTTACTTGTGTCATACCTCAATTAAACTTGATCGAGTTTCACAATTCGTGTAAAGTATACTCAAGTGTTTAGTAAAGTTAGATCTTCGGAGGATAAGAGAGGAGATCAAATTCTTGATCTCTTTACCTGTGGAAGAGTTTCTGTAAGGTTTCTTCAGTTCAACTATAGTTTATCCATGGAACATGATGGGACTATGGAACTTCGATGAAAGACTTGTTTCAGAAATTTCATTAGACATGGATATGACATATGTTGCTTCCAGAAAACAAAGTTGCATAATCCTAACTCTTTTTCGTTGAGATCCATCGGTGGGGACTCACTGAATTCATGGTGTTTATTAATTCTAATGGTGCTTTTGTTGGTAGACTTATTGTGTGTCATTATAATAATTTCGAAGAGATTTCTAGTTTACATGAAGCTCTGTTGCACGGGTACTCCTTAAGAGCACCATATTTGTGTGTGTTTGTATACGAAATTTATTAGATGCAATACTCCAACACTAATTTCATATACGGCTTGCCCGTGTCTAGGTTGTAAAAGGAATAAAAATCATAGTTGAAAGTGATTTGGCACAATCGCGATCATGCTAGACATAAATAAGATACATAACTGAGATACAAAAAACTAACATTAGAAAATTTTGGAACCTAATTACTACAACATGAATAAATATATTATCATCATCACCTACTGTATGAAAATTTATTTTCATGCTATTCATGTTGTACGTGAATCCCAAAATTTTCTAAAATGTCATATTCGAATAATTATTGTGTCTGTATCCAAATGTGTCTACGCAACCTAGACCGGAAGGTTTTCTTTGACCGTCAAACCAGGTCCGGCCCTGAGCTGATGGAGGTCCGAGGCAAAAGTTCCAAAATGGGCCCCCATACATAATGTAAAAAAAAAGTATAAATAAAACAAAAAATTGTTGTAGCCAAAATTTGAACCAAGGACCTCTTAAATATAAGTCTAACATTATAACCACTGCACCACAATATTTTTTTGTTAAAAAAAAACACATGATACATATTAGTTCTATTGGAGATTGTTCCATGTTGGTGCTCCCTTTCGTCAGGGGGCCCTGGGCCGTCGCCCGGCCTGCCCTGGGCCCGGGCCGCCCCTGCGTCAAACCCAAACTGAAGCTAGTTGGTATTACTTTGTTGGCACTAACGTTGATAGTCCTCGTGACAGAGCTTGCATGAGTTTTTTGTTACTACACTACTAGAATATAAATCCAAGCCTTAGATATACTATTGTCCAACTTTGTAAGTTGAAGTTGTTCCAAGTTTATGATCTTGGGTAATTAATTAAGTTTAACCTTCGTATATGTTATCACTTTGCAAAATATACACAAAACTCGTAAGTTTCATACCAAATTCAGACTATTGGAGGAAACTAAAATGACAGCACATCTTCTAGGAAATGAGTTTACTTCTTATTATCGAGAAGAAGAAAAAATCCGGTTCCTCCCAATTTCTCATTATTTTTCTGGTAGCAGAAGAAATCCTAATTTTATATGCAATTTTTGAAAGAAAAAAACTTAAGATATGTGAAATATATCCTCTACAAAGACTTCTGCTTGCTATGAAATGACTTCTTTTTCAGAATTCTCCAAAGAGCCATATTTTACTACAACTTTGCAAGTCATAACTTCAAGTCCTCTGAGCTTTACAAATAAGTTCTCCTATTAAACATACTGTTATAAGTTCCAGAAAATTCCAAAAAGGAAAAAAATAGAAGGATAGAAATTAGGAAGGTATCTACAACATACAATTTTAGGCTTTACAAGGACTTCAATTAGTATAATATAATGGATGCACTACTTAGGAATGATTAGATATTAGTTAAAGAAGCAACTACAACTAGGGATAAACATAAGCAAACATGAATTGAGGCTGTGAAAAAAGATATGACATTTGCTAAAGTTCAAGAGGAGATGACCCTCAATAAAGCAGAGTGGAAGAAAGCATTCATATAGCAAGCACAAAACATTGAGATTTCTGTTGTTGATGTTAGAGAGAGAGAGGAGACGATCAACATTATCTCCTTCAAACATGAGGGTGAGAGAATCCTCTAGAATGTCCTCCTTTCAATTTAAAAGGAGAAACTCTTTAACCCACCAGCAGAAATTTAATAAAGATAACTGGCTATCATTATCTACTTTCCGGTTTCACAACCACTAACTCGAACATATTTTCAGACAAAAATGAAAGGAAGATAGGTTGCAAACATAAAAGTTAATTTGCTAGAATAGAGAGCACGGGTTTGGAAAAGAATAAATGAACAGCTACTACTAATATTTGCTAATAATATCAGCATGGCCATTAACTCTTGGTGTTATGAATGTATCCCATTCAATAGACCTCAATGATCAACCATTTCTAACAGCAAGACGGAAAATATATATATTTATGGAACAGAAAGACATTACACATTGCGCACCATAAGTTTCTGAACTTTTCCAACTCGATATATCATTTGATGTGATAAATAAGTAGATGCATGATACTTCGAGAAAAAATTCTTGACAGCATCATCGTATGGCTCTTCAACTGACCATGGAATAGCACGAACCAGAACTGTAAAATGACTAGGACTGGGTGGAGATCTAGTAATATGAATTAGCCTCATTCTAGCAATACTCCTGTATTCCTAGAGCCACATAAACAAATATATTTAAGAACCTATTAACTCTGTAAAAGGGAAAACATAGACACTAAAGAAATGGGGTATGAGAAAAGAAAATTCTTACGAAGTAAAGAAGAACACAAGCTGAACAAGATATGATGTATAGTGAAAGGCAATGGACCCAGAGCCTGAAAGGAAAATCAAAATATTGTTAGTATCTATAAACTTAAAAGTAACGTTGAAGTGGAACTTAACTTCACACGTTAAAGATCATTCAACTGGCAAATTTATTCCAAAAACCAAAATTCAAAGATAGTGAAATATGTGTGAACCAAGAACATCAAAATATCAAATCTGCATGTATGGATCATGTTTACTGTAGCTAAACAGAGAGTTTATGGGTGAACTCAAACAATAAAAAAAAATATATGTATATAACCAGATAGAGATGAATACATGTATACGGCACCTACATATCCAACAACAACAACAATGGTGATGTTTCCAGACACCCCTACAACACAATGCCGATTCTTCAAGAATCTGACCAACTAACTACTATTCCAGAGATATCTGACATCTCTCAAACTCAATGTGGATACTAAAGAGTCGGGTTGAAAGAAAAATAAACAATTTATACCCAGTGGGAAGTGCTGGATAAATCATCTATTTGCTCTAGGTGCATGTAGCATAATGATGGAGGTAAATCTATGATCTAATACTGGAAGTGAAAGAGCTACGTCACATGTATGAACTATAAAGTAGAAGGATGAACCTTGCTCTCTTCATAACATCGAACCACAAACTGCCAAAGGTGCAGGGTTCTACTAGAGATCCCTAGTCCCCGCAATTGCACAACACAAGCACGCCTCAACTGAAGGAGGATTGTGACGAGAAAGAGAAGAAGAGTCGATCAATTCCATGTCAATAGGAGTCCCCTTGATATGCTTTACATAGGAGTTAGGTTATGATTTCCAACCCTACTCCTTGTTTCCCCTGAAATGCGGATTAGCGCCTTAGCAGTTGGTGTCAGTGAGGAGTGGATGTTTATAAGCAGGTTCAGATCCACCCCTGGCACCCACAAGGTGCACACCCAAGTGGGAGACAAGGGAGAGTGATGGTGCACAAACCCATTGCTGGGTTGGGCAAACCCCAACAGTGGAGAACACCAATAGCAAACAAAGATGCGCAAGAAGTCTAACAGAATGAGAAGTGAAGCCATAAAACATAACTTATTTTGACATTTGCAGATAAATATGTTGTGTATGCATTGACATCTATGAAAGAAGTTTTCTACGTATCTTAACAGAAGGCTCAAGAGCTAACCAAGGTTTTCAGTACCGGTTGATACCCGAATCGATGCATTGGATCGGTTTTAGCTTGTCCAATCCAATACTGACCTCGCCAATAATGGCTGATACTAACATTGGGACTCTCTTTTCCGGTCAATTCGGCAAAGAAAGAAATTAAAATAAAAAGAGAGAAATATGGGGGAAAAGAGCATCAACACGTCATTTAGTCTCGCAGAAGATCGACATGCTACATTGTATCGACAAGATTCCTTATATACATACTCTATCCACAACTATTTGTTGAAGTTGTATAGCTAACATCATGCATCCACCTTAATACAATTTCACTCAAATTATCTATTGTGGGTATATTTTGTCTAAAAGGAAGTAAATAAAGAATAGTATTATTATGGGTGAATGACTCATCAACGTTGAACATTATTTGATTGAGAACTAACAAGAAACAACAGCATTATTTGCATAAAGTTATCCCCAAATGTAACGAATATTTTTCTAGTTTTTAATAATTATCCATTATTTTTCGGCTTTCTGAAAGGAAGAACTCAGAATGTCTGATTCAGATAGATCACTGAAAACACCAATATTGATACTCACAAGAAGGGTCCAAAACTGATCTCGACAGTGCAAACCTTGGAGCTAACGAGTAACAAATGGGTTACTATGACAGTGATGACTACGATGCACGGACATGGATACGACACGGATAAGGATACAACAACATGGACACAACACCTATTTCGGTGTGTCCAATTGTCTTTTAAAGTGTCTGGACTGTGTCCAGTACGTGTCCAACACGACAACAGTCACAACACCCACATTTTTGGAGTGTCCATATTTCCTAGAGTGGTCTAACTGAGAATTACAAGTTTTCAATAGGGAAATGGAGTATATGATTAAATAGAATACTAAATGAAATTCAAATCCAGCAAAAAACAACTTGTGGCTTTATACATAAAAACTAAAAGGCAGCGGACTAGAAAATAGAAAAAATTCAGAAGAAGAAAAAAAAAAGATCTCCGGAGTTCCATTCCAGTCCCCAACAATTATCCAACAATCAATCCTGCTCCAGCTGTCATTTCGTAAAAGAGAAAATAATTTCTTAAGAGAAAGAGAAATAAAAGAAAGGTAACTACATAACCAAATTTATTCCGGTTCATCATAACTGACATAGACATAATATTTCTTCCTAACAATGCAAACTAAAAAGAAATAACTTAAATAACCACCTAATAGAAACTTCATGGACGACTAGTTCTCACATGAACCACTAGTCAGTCACATGAAGTACCCATACAGCTACCAATAACAAAAACCTCCTTGTTTGATCCTGGAGTACCTATAAAGCACAATGACTTGATCTGATCAACGTAGGACCATTAAACAAATCTAAATTCCCAGACATTGAGAAAATATCCCTAATTTAAACATTAAATAAACTATATAAGAAAATAAAGCTAATAGCTCTAAAGGGACTCCAATTAAGCCAATTTTCCAATTCAATTTGATGTGTCATACACTTCCACTAAGTGAAGTCCATCCTCTAGCTATATTTTATCCACAAACTAAGAACAACGCTATGAAGTTTTTACTTCATGATGAGCGACAAGTCCTTGAAGGCTGATCATCCATAGGTCATGGTCATTACTCAGGCATATTCCAATAAGAAGGACGGAAGATACATATTGAAAAAATTGAACACTGCCATGGAATAAAATATGAGACATGTTCTGTTGAGCCCTTAAATCATTGACTTATTGATCGCATGAGTAAAAGATATAATGGGATTGATTTACATCATTCTCTAACTACACCACCTACACTGCTTGCCTATGGACTTTTTCCTCGCTCTAATTATGATGAAATTACATCATTATAAGTAGGAGACACTTACAAATTGGAGAAGACTTGTCAGTGCACTTCAATAGTGGGCCTACTTCAGGGTTCAAGAGTGGGTCAAATAGCATATCTTGGCTCGTCACAGGATCCAACCAAAACACTCACAACTATCCAAGTTGGATATTAAGTGTTCGACAAACAGCAATAGCAGATTAGGACTCCTCAGGAACCTTAAAATTCTCAGGTGATCTTCCAATAACTTTCTATTCTTCAATTAACTATAAATTTCATGCAATAAGGCTAAAGGATAAATTAGTTTGTTAATATCAAAATTTCTTGATAAATATCACAAATATTCCCAGCAAACGTTCAGGTTTTCCCTTTAATCCCTTATTAAACCTCTGAAAAACAACTCTTGTACAAATCTAAGATGACGGGGCAATCACACCCTTTGACCCAGGAGAGTGAGTAATCTACCTGGTTTATCCACTTTGGATGCCGCTCTCAGCCATGTGCTTTTGCAACATCTATGCTGCTGCTTAAACCTGATTAATTGATGTGTCAAAGGCAGAGTTACCACCGAGAGTCCCCTCATTCAGCATGGTTATTTTCATTGAAAGTTTGTTCTTTCTCTTTACCACCCTGACGACATTGACAAAGGATTCTCTTTACCACCCTGACGACATTGACAAAGGATTGTAAAACAACAATTTTACCCCTCCCCATGGTAGACCTGCTACCGCAACCCCAACGCCCACCCCCCCCCCCCCCCCCCCCCCCCCCTTCTGTTCTCTTCTGAAGCGCCTCATCACTCCCTACCAGTTTTGTTGAAGGGTAAAATGGTTAGTAGTCAATTTCACGTGCAGAGCACATGACTGTTAAGTCTAACTGCAACTAACAAAGCGTAGCAAAGTGAAAATAAATCAATAAATAAATAAAAGTTCAAGGTATTAAAGTGAACATAAAAGGTTCAAGGGAGCATTGTGATACATGGAAAAGTTGAAGGTATTTACATGTAAGTTAGCCTTTAATTTATGACGATCTAAGCTAAACTGAGCTCCAAAAAATTGTAGGAACAAACTATATATCAGAAGCTTTCATCCATATTTGGAAGGGAAAAAAAAGGTCAAAAATTCCCTGAACCTCCCAAAATACATAACGAAACGACTATAGAAATTCTAACAAATTTTAAATAAGGAAACTACAATGGAGGCTTTGCATGACCAATATTGCATTAGATAAAGATTAAGTGCAAGGATGTAGGGTTAACAACGCCATCTAAAATATATGTCAACGCTGGTTTCTGGCACCCATTCAGATGCATTGCAAATTTACGTCAGATCACAACGTGATATGGGTTTACATAACTCTTCAACTGTATCCCTCCATGTGACATGACTTTGGGCTGATTGGTGTGGCACCATCAATCTTTCAATTAGTTGCTTGCATCAAGCCTTTGGTCAGCCTGGATCTGGAGGTCTCAAGTTCCATCAAAACGCATACATACATTGTACACTATCAGATAACTATGATATGGGTCCTCTTAACTCTTGAACTGTAGACTAGCCAGCCACATAACTTTGTGCTGACTGTAGGAATATGGGAAATTTACGCTGATGCACGGGTGTGTTTTTTTGTCATTCTCCTAGTTCACTGCCAAGATCACTGCCACTCCCCAAAGAATGGAAGAACATGTACATCGTCTCGAAATAAAGATCTCGAGAAACGTTGTTCTGGTAATCAGGATAGTTTCCACTCTATGATGGTGGATTTGTACCTTTTCAATTCAAACTTAATAATTTCCTTAAGGTGCTGGTTTAGAGGCTGTAATTTGCCTTCACGATAAACCCTGATGCTTGCAGACTACAAGGTTTAGGTTAAAGTCACAGAAAAGCCTCAACATAAATTAAATGGGGGCCAAACTGTAAATCTTGACCCTCCCCAAATGAACACTGCATTAATTGATTCCAAACTCCCTCTTTCTATCTCCTTATGATGCTAGATTTATAGTAATAGTACTCAGCGTAGCTACTTTAAGAGATTTACCTCAAACTGCAATGTGGCCCATAGAGATACTGCTGGACTGGTTTCGGTAGCAAGAGTCCAGTTAGAGGAAGATTATATTAGAATAAGAGAGACTTCTGTTGTCCCCCCACCCACCCCATTTTGAACCCAGAGCTCCTCTTTTCCTACCATGGGCCTCGACCATTGGGTTGTCTGACCTTTTATTTAATGGAAATTTACTACTATGATGCAAAATCATAAAGAATGGCTTCACCTACTTAGTCTTCTCCTTAATCGTCTATTTCTCCTGCGATACTCTTGGCGGAGGGTGGAGGGAGGGTGGGGACCGTCGGCGATGAAGGATATTCATACTAAAAATGTTGATACGTGTCCAGCCCATGACTTTGGTATTTTCTAGCTGCGCAAGCTTGTGACATGCTGGGAGAGCTATCCGTTCTAGTTCTGTTGGAGTCTCTTTGCTTGTCTTTATCTATCATCATGTTATCGGAGTTTATAACTTGGTAACATGTGGTGGTTTAGCAATTGGCTTCACCCAATGTAAAACATTAAGTGAAGTAAATAATGTCATTAGTCATTAGTTCCTAAAAAACAAGTATAGACACAAATAACGAGAACCTGATAGAAGTACCTCTAATCCTTAGTTCTACATGGAAACAAAATATTAACCAATAGCAGAAAATAGTATAGATCATAACATTGTATCAGTTTACCTCTTTGTCTAGACTCTTTATAGCCAAGAGGAACTTGGAGGGTGTTCCTCGGTTGCATGAGCTAAACTGCAATCCAAAAGTAGATCTAACTACCTGTCAACTGGCCACCTAGGTTTTGCGACATTGCCCTCTCATGCTCATAGTTACCTTGGCTAGGAATTTGGCACCAACATAGAGTGTTGATGTCACGTCAAAAGTCAGCATATAACTTTGTCAAATCTTGTATGGAGCTTTCTTATGCTACATAGCTGACACCATTCTAATTGGAGAAGTCTTGGTTGATGATGATAATTTAATAAATATTTTTTCCAAACTAAACCATAATCGTGAATGCGATTTTGTGTAAAATCTTGACATCAAAGGTATGAGTACTAGTGAGAGCAAACGATAAAGGAAGTTCCTACAACCAGTGAAGTGAATGAGAAGGAAAGTTCCGACAACCAGCCAGATAAAATTGTTTGCTTGTACTACATAAAATACATATACTAGACAAAATGAAGGAAATTTTCATGAAATATATTCTATAAAAGCAAGTGATAAAGATCGAGTGCACATAGCTTGACAGTTGACAACAATGACAGAATGATGAAGGGAAACTATTTCAATACCAATATCACTGAAAACCGAACTTATACCACCTGTGGTGTTTACCTAATAATTACATGACTAAATTACCAGTTGACCTGCTAAATCAAGTAGCTACGAAATGATAAGGTGCTTTAGCCTTATTCTATAATGTACCATTCCAAACTGAACAACAGTCTGGAAGTAACTAAAGGAGTAACACTTCAATAATATCATTACAGAGGTGCAGGCTATGTTTTTGTGTCACGCCTTGTATTGCCTGGCCTGTCTACTCATCTTATACTATTTTGTAAAGAATAAAGAATTTAACATTGAAGCAATTATCTTCAGCATTTAGAGTTACAGAAATGCTTTTGGACTTACCATCGGGATCCTGGATCAACATTCCCAATAGTAAAAACATCTAATGACAATGATGAGATTTTCCTATGATGCATATCTTGTCCATAATAATTTGCAGGGAGTACTCCAAACAAACACACGACGGCAGCAATAGAGAAGACGCGAATACTGTACAACGAAAATATAAGGGGTTAGTGAAATAATCGAGCATGGGATAATTGAAGTTATGGCATGCACACATGATTAATAACTGCAAAGTAATAACTAATACAATCCTGCCTGATACAGCATCAGTTCAGACTCCAAAACAAAATTATACAGTCCAGACTCCAAAATACAGATTACAGCTATGAGTGATAGGATCTTTGCTTAAAGCGAAGTTTGGAGTATCAGTTGTGGACCCTTCCTACGATTATCGGTCTCAGCAGTTTCAAGGGTTTTAACAGTTTTGAGATGGTTGGATTGGGTACTTTCAGCAATTTTGGTTTCGGCTTCGGGCCAATAGTTAAACTTACAGTTTAAAGGGGCAACTAGAGCTTCAGTCTAACCTGATTGAACAAAGATACGACATCTGCTACTAATGAAGCAGAACGTAAAATGCAACCAATTTCAAGTTTTCAGCAAGGGTGGCAGTATCGACCAATACCGACCATATCGTCTTTGACATGTCCGATCCGATACCCCCATCGATATCGATACAGGCCAATACAAAAATTCTGCCACTTTTTCGGTCATTTTAGCAAGAAAAAAAAAAGTTAAAAGAAAATGAGAGAAGTGTGGAAACAGCATTGTAGACACAAGGATTCGATCGTTCCCAATAGTTCAACATGCTATAGGGTGTCAATGAGAATTCATTGACTCAATATCCATGATCTTTTGTCGAAGTTGTATACACAAATCACAATGTCCATACTTCGTTATATTATTCCATTCACACGGGGGTACTTTGTCTATAAGAAAGTAAAATGATCAATAATATGACAAATAATAGACAAGATTATGCCTAGATGCATCAAATACTTTTCTAGTTTTCTGAATTACTTTTTATTACTTTCTGGCTCTCCAAAACTCCGATATCGAGACCCATAAGAAGGATCCAAAACCGATAGTGTGAACCTTGGTTTTCAGGTAAAGGCTTTGTTGTCGCATATTAGGACATGACATCAAGAGTGCAAGGTCGAGCAACTATGACAACGAAATTCGTGTCACACAACAAGGGTGAAAGCAGAGTGCAAACACATTCATTGGTTCGACAAGCACAAAGAACATGCGCAAGAACAAACTATTTGTAAAGATTCAATGTGCATTCCATTTCTTATATATATATATATATATATATATATATATATATATATATATATATATATAAGCAGTATCCCAAGTCAATAATGACCGTCACCTGAACACGAGCATCCTGATGAACACCACGGCGTCCAGACCGGCAACCCCCAGCAAATCCTCCTCCGAAGTCTCCCAGGCCTTCACCAGCCAGCTGGCGGACGGGACCAGCCTATCGAGCGGCCCGGAGTCCAGCATCCGGCTGTGCTCCTGCGCGAGCCGACGGCCGAAGTAGACACTGACATTCCCGGGCTGTTTCCTCAGGAGAGAACACAAGAAGAGCAGCAGCGCGCATATTCCAATGTTGATCCCGGCGGACGTCAGAAGAGCAGAGACGTTCATCTCTCTCCTCTGCTACCGGAGCCCTCCCCGCTCATCAAAACCCTAAAATTCAAATCGGATCGAACCTTGAATCGAACAACGGAAGAGGCATTGTTGAAGAAACCCTAACCGATCGAGAAGAGAGTTGACGAAACCCCAATTTCTCACTGGGAATGTATGCAGAAGGAGTACAGTTGGGATGCTGATGAGAAAAGGAAAGGAATATTTAATGCAATTAATTCTCTTTATTGTTATTTTCGTGAAGGGGTGAAATGAGGAAGGTTTGTGGAGAAGGAGAATTGTGGAGGCAGGAAGGAGACGTGTAAAGGAGAGGAGGGAAAAGGAACGTTTGAGAAGGTGGCGGACGCGTGGCGGGACGTGATTGGAAAGGAGGTACCTGCCGCGTCGGTTTGGGGGCGGGTAGAGAAGTGGGTGAGAGTGAGATGGGCCCAACCTGGGGACGATCAACCGCTTTGGAACCGTCTGGAAATGGTAACTATTTTCTTTCGGCTCCAACTGGCGTTTGGTTCCAGAAGTGAGCCCGAATTGTTCTAATTTGTGCATATCAAAGCTCTTGTTTTCTATTTTGTTATTTGGTTGCAAACTCTAGTTTTATTATTCAATAATGTTATAGGAATACATTTCTTTTTAAGAAATTTTGAGTTGCACCCCACAATATTTAACCATATTCAAGGTGCACCCCACTGTTTTATCATAATGTATAATACCTCCCACTTCCGTCAAAAACTAACGGTCAACTCCGTTGACCGTTAATTTTTGACTGAAATGCCTTTCCATTTTTTCAAGCTGACGAGGGAGAACTGGTAATAAAAATAATTTGCTAGGGGTATTTCGGTCAAAAATTAATGGTCAACAGAGTTGACCGTTAGTTTTTGACGAAAGTGAAAGATATTGTACATTATGGTAAAACAGTGGGGTGCACCTTGAATATGGTTAAATATTGTGGGGTGCAACTCAAAATTTCTCTTTCTTTTTTGACACTCTCTATAGCCATTCCGATGTGGCAATATATTATTGAATGTCAAAAAAGTCTTAAAATAGAGATAATAATTGACATTCAATAATGTACTATCATATCAATGTGCCAATAGAGTACGTCAAAAAAAGTGTATCTCCATAGCATTACTTTTTGTTATTTGGTTGCAAATTGAAAATAGGAGGTAAAGCGGGTGAGAAGACATGTTGTAGTTTATGCTTCATCTTTTTTATCATTTTTTTGCTTCGTAAAAAAAATATATACCAACAAACAAACTAAACCGAGCATAACTCATTATGGTTCTTTTGTCTCCAGATCCAGCATAGAAGTGGTTCGATTTCGTGTCTCTCTATGCGGCAATTGCTAAAGGTACACCAATTTTTGCTCAGGACAGCCGATTACTTTTTGTTTATTTTCAAGTTTGTCACTCCCAAATATTGATCAGGGCTGCCCACTCCATTTGTATATAAGTCATTTTTTGTTTGTTTGTTCTTGTCTTCTTCTTCAAAAAACTTCTCACAATTCCCAAAACCCTATATCCTAAATATTCTATAAGATTTGTGGTTCGAAGTCCCGTTACAATCCAAGTTGATGAATATCCATCCTTTATTTTGTATGCCTTGGATAAAATATGAAGTTTTTGTTTTCCAAGCATTTTGCCCTCTTCAAATTATTGAATTATGTTAAACAATGTAGGAGACACGCACAAAATGGTCGAAGAAATTGGATCATCAAATACATTAGCTCATTTCGCTCCTTCTGAATAACACCCTGGTTCTTTCGAAGCACCCTTGGTAAGAAATCTGACACCTCAATTTTGACAGTTTTCGTCATAGATCTGTCAAAAAATTGACAGTCCATAAAACATAATGGACTGTCAAAAATTTTGACAGTCCAAAATTGAAGGAAGATGCAAAGACCGTTTCTACTCCCTTGGCTGGCCACTTTAGGCTCTCAGCCAAGTTATCCCCTACTATATATGAGGAGAAGGAGCACATGGTTCGAGTTCCTTATGCGAGTGCAGTTGGCAGCTTAATGTATGCTATGGTGTGCACTCGACCAGACATTGCACAAGTCGTAAGTGTGGTTGGTCGCTTTATGGCTAATCCAGGAAAGAAGCACTGGGAAGCTGTGAAATGGATATTCAGGTACTTTAAGGGCACCACTGATGTGGGATTACACTTTGGTGGAGACTTTAGTCAAGTCAGTGAATATGTGGATTCGGACTATGCTGGTGATCTGGATAGGCGCAGGTCAACTACTGGATACGTGTTTGTTTTACATGGTGCACCAATCAGTTGGAGGTTTATGTTGCAGGCTACGGTTGCACTATCGACAACAGAAGCAGAGTATATGGCGGTAACAGAGACAGTGAAAGAAGGCCTATGGCTTTGTGGTTTGATTAATGACTTGGGGGCACGTGAAGCAGGATGTAGTTGATGTGCATTATGATAGTATGAGTGCTATCCACTTGGCAAAGAATCAAGTCCTTCATGCAAGGACCAAGCATATTGATGTTCGCTACCACTTCATACGGGATGTCGTAGAAGACGGTGATATTGCACTTGAAAAGGTGCATACCAAGGACAACCCCGCTAATATATTGACTAAGGTTGTTCCTTGAGCTAAGTTCCAACATTGCTTGGACTTGCTCCATGTCCTACCAATTATTTGAGATCCCTTGACGAGTGGTTGATTTGGTAAAGCTGTGCGGTGGAGAAGTGTCGGCTCGATTTTGTGGCAAAATCTTGTCAAGGTGGAGATATGAAGAAATATCTCTAAAAATAGGCCCATGACCTTTTTTAACCATATATATGGTAATATATAAGATTGGATTTGACCATATATGTGGTAATCCTACATATATGGTAATCCTATATAAGATTGGATTTGATTATGTAATGACCGTGGTTCGTATTACGTATTTGGAATACGTATATGTATCTTGACTCGTATTTTATGTCTCCTGGCTTAGTTCGGCTTGTTTGGGTTGGCTTGGTTCGGCTTGGGTTGTTTATTGGTTCATCATGAACCAAGGGGAGAACCCTTACCTACCACCACCATCCCCATTTATTAGCCCAACTCTTTCTCTCTCTTCATTACTCTTCTTCTTCTCCACCATTACTTCTTCACCTACCAGGAAGAGAGCTTAGGCAAGTGCAGCTTGCTTCATAGAGGAACTCCGTTTTTATTGTTCCATTCTCTTCCTTATGAGATTCTAACACACTTTAATACTTAGTATTTCTAATTTCCATGGCTCATTTCTTGTAGATCTAAGTTTATTTTATTTTCGGATTTCTTGGGTTTTGATCTATTTAATCTTGTTATTATCAAGTTTCGATGGTTCCATGTTGTAGAGAATTTCATTATGTCCTGTTTTGACCTATGGAAGTTCGGATTTGGACTCTAGATGAAGGTTTTATGAAGCTTGGAAGCCATGGCTTGCATGGTTCTTCTTCTCGGAATAATAGAGAAGAAGAACAGTTTCGCATCCGTATAAACTTTCGTAGCCGCATGAACTTTCGTGGCCGCATGAACTTCCGCAGCCGTATGAGCTTCCGTGGCCGCATGAACTTCCGTGGCCGCAAGAACTTCCGCAGCCGCATGAACTTCCGTGGCCGCATGAACTTCCGTAGCCGCATGAACTTTCGCAGCCGCATGAACTTCCGTGGCCGTATGAATTTTCGTGGCCGCATGAACTTCCGTAGCCGCATGAACTTTCGCAGCCGCATGAACTTCTGTGGCCGCATGAACTTCTCTTGATTTCCAGCCGCATGCGCCCTGCCCCCTGTGCCGCATGACTCCCCCTGCCGTCCCTGCACCCTCTTTTGATTATTTAGTGCTACATGTATGTTGGTGCCTTGTTAATTTAAATATGTTTTCTGACACGCTGGTGACCCGTTGTGGTGCACTTTTGACAAATGACATGACGTGATGTGGCCCGTCGTGGCGCACTCCTGACAGTGAATATGACATGATATATATATATCTCGAAGGCTGTTGCAACGACTAGCATATCATGACAAGTATGAATGACCTGGACACCGTGGGCGATTGTGTTTGTACAAATAAACCAGTACTATCTTGCATCATGTCTAGGATGAGGCTCCCTGAGTACCACGGTCAGGGATACCTACAAAAATTGACTAAGGCTAATAACTAGAATAATTCAGTAGTCATGAAGAGATTTTTTTAGCTATAGGTAATCCTGTTATCTGGGCGCACTAAGTGGACTTGTAGCCTACCGACGAGTAGGACACATTTCCAGCACACAGTCACGTGTTGCACCCTTCATAAACGGACATTCGACTTGGATAACCTGGATGGTCTGCAGGGCTTGTGGCTGTTGGGATAATCTTATTGCATTTGCTAGTAACTAGGCCTGTGATAACCCTAGTTAGTTAAAGTATCAAGCCGTACTCTTTGCTTGGCCGTGATTGATTGAATGAAGTCTAGCCCAGCTTCGACTTGTCCTGATCCTGTGCAAGATTATGACAAGATATGATTATTTATGCTTGCCTTAACAATAATGATCATGGGACCAGTTCTGTTCAGGCGAAGGGTCACAACCCCGGTCCTTGTTTGGTTTAAGGTTTGTAACCTGGCTCCCGGAGCAGTTCTGTATCCTCTCTTCGTTTATTGTCTTATTGCTCCCTATGCCATGCTCGTCATGTTTTATTTTGCTTCAATAGCATGATTATTTATACTGGCCTTAACAATAACGATCGGGGGTCCAGTTCTATTCAGGCGAAGGATTACAACCCCGGTCCTTGTTTGGTTTAAGGGTTGTAACCTGGCCCCCGGAGCAGTTCTGTGTCCTCTCTTCGTTTATTGACTTATTTTATCCTATGTTCTTGCTTACCAACAAGTAGTTGAGACGGATTTCTATTCAGGTGAAGGGTTACAACCCCGGTCCTTGTTTGGTTTAAGGGTTGTGACCTGGCTACTTGAATGGTTTCCTCGTACTCAATTTACTGTTGTTATCTTTATTATTATCTGTTTCGTTTATAATCATCTTTAATATTCATTTGTGGTATGCTGGTTTTAGTTCCTAAGTGAAGCCTCATTTGGGGCACTTGCTTTTTCTGGGGTCTGACCCAGCTGGTTTTGTGTGGCCAGATATCGGAGCAGCTCCAGAGGATCCACCTGTCTTCCAGCCAGATGGTGACCACCAGGCGTAACCCTGGCAACGAGTTGGTTTCTTTTGTCCTTCCACTTATTTGTAAAATTATTCTTTTGAGGCGTTTAGCCGGCGAGCACGTGTTAGCTCGTATTGCACCTTTATTTTCTGTCTGCCTACGGGCTGTAACATGATTGACAAATCCTAGGGTTGATCATGTATGACCAGAACTCTTGCTAGTCTTGACATTTTGTATGACTAGCTTCATGATCATCCGAATATGTAATGTATGGGATGCCTTACTATTGTATATTTGGTGCTCTGACATTTTGTAACTGTTATTACTTGCTTGAGATTGAGACAATAGGCTTGTTTATGACCATAGGAGACTGATGGCTTGTAGTTAAACCCTCATGTATCTAGACAGCCGTGACCGTATAGCGAGGTGGATTGCACTTCAATATACGTAGCTGGCTATGTACGCCCCCGCTCTCCAGTATTCTGGTTCTGGGGCGTGACATGGTTTAAGTGGTGGCCCATGCAGGTCTTGTAAATCAAGATATGTGAAGGTTTATCGAATAGATGTCTCAATCAGTACTCGCCCTTTATCTCTGCTCGTATCTTCTGAATCCCTGTAATCTTGACCTGATCACATGCTTGTATCGTTGATCTGTCCTGATCCTTCCTTATTGTTCCCTATGTCGTCTTCTTCAGCGGCATTGTTCCTGGACCTGCCGATCAGCAAGGCGGAGCACCTCCCGCGGACCAGCAGCAACCTGGAGATCAAGCCCAGCATTCAGGAGTAGCCTCCAGAGTTGTGCCTACTGGAGGAGAGCCACCCGTTCAGCCCGTCCAGCCTGTAGAACCTGATGATGGCACTTTGGTGGGTCTAATCAGGTCATTATTAGCTTCCCAGGATCATTGGGGAGATGCCTTGCACCAGGCGGTGGCAGATGCTTTGACCAGAGGAGGTCATCAGGGTAACAGCGCGGCCAACAGCTTTAAGCGCTTGAACCCTCCTTCTTCGACGGCAGTGAAGATGCTATCGCTGCTGATGCATGGCTTCATGACACAGAGGTGATTCTAGAAGCAGCCAGGACTCCAGAAGCCGAGAAGGTGGCCGTAGTGCGCCTGCAGTTATTGGATCTTGCCCGCAGCTGGTGGGCGGCACAAGCTGTTGGATTATTGGCACCCATTGCTTGGACAATATTCAGAGAGAGATTCCAGACCAAGTATTTCGATGTTATAGCTCGATACGATCTATAGACGAGGTTCACTAATCTGAAGCAGATGGGCAAGATGGTCGACGGATATGCGATCGAGTTTTCGAGACTCAGTCGGTTTGCTCCCACCTTGGTAGCGACCGAGTTTGATAGGGCCCATCGGTTCCAGCAGGGGCTTCACCTGGATATTTTGTTGGCAGTAGAGCATTTTGAGCATCAGACTTTTGATGCAGTATTGAGAGCAGCTAGGAGGCATGAGTATACCTCCCAGAGGATCGTGGATAGGACCGGAGGTCGGAAGCGATCCCACGGTCAGATGAATCAGTCATCAGCACCAGCCCCGGCAACCAGGGCATTGACCATTGGAGCTCCGAGGTGGGCGGCCTCAGTGACGTCGGTTCAACATTCCACCCCGACGCACCCTCAGCAGCAGAAGAAGAAGCAGTCTTCCACAGTGGAATGTTCACACTACGGAAAGCCGGGACATGTGGTATCAGAGTGTCGCAGAGCACAGAATTTGTGCTTGGTTTGTGGTGCCCCAGACCACAGGGTTAGGAACTGCCCGAACAGGAGGAGTTCATCATCAGCTTTCTCTAGTCCTTCAGTTAGAGGACCAGCACCAGTCGTCCAGTAGCAGCAGCTGCAGTACCCGTTCCCGAGGCCATTGCCGAAGCAGGCCCAGGCATTCCAGCAGCAGAGACCGCAGCAATATGCCCAAGCCCAAGCCCTGATCCCGAGCAGGCAGAGGAATTTTTAGCAGAGGGGACCCGCACCCAGAGGGCATGGTCAAGTGCTGGCCTTGACCATGGGAGAGGAAGGAATAGCACCCGATAAGGTAATGGCAGGTACTATTCTCGTCAACACCTTTCTAGCTTCAGTATTATTTGATTTTGGTGCCTCGCATTCATTTATGTCTGCACGATTCGTGACACGGATAGGATTAGAGCCCGAGTCATTATCAGTGAGGCTCAATATACTTACTGGTAATGGACTTGTGGGAGTAGATAGGGTGTTTTTCTCGTGTCGGATCGTAGTCAGCGATAGAGAGTTTTTCGCTAGATTGATAGAGTTCCCGATGGCCGATTATGATGTGATCTTAGGGATGGATTGGTTGAGGGACCAGTATGCTAGGATAGACTGCCATCTTGGCAGGGTTGTTTTTAGCATTCCAGACGAACCGGAGTTTTCCTTCTTCCGCGGCGAAGTTGAACCTTCTCCTCCAGTATTGCGGATGGCGGTAGCAGCCGTGCAGTTACCCCGGATAGTCGAAGAGTTTCTAAATGTTTTTCCAGAAGAGCTTCCAGGGATGCCGCTAGAGCGAGAGATCGAGTTCACCATCGACTTGATTCCCGGGATAGCCCCAGTGTCAGAGAGAGTCTACAAGATGGCGCCGTCAGAGCTAGAGATATTGTACAAGATGATTGAAGAACTCAGAACCAAGGGATTCATTCGTGCTAGTGGATCGCCTTGGGGAGCCCCGATGCTTCTTGTGAAAAAGAAGGATGGTACGTCTAGATTATGTGTAGATTATCGTACCTTGAACTCAGTGACAATCAAGAACAGATACCCTCTCCCGAGGATAGATGACTTGTTTGATCAACTCAAGGGGGCAGCAGTATTCTCGAAGATCGACTTGCGCTCAGGATATCATCAGATCAGAATCAGAGAGCAGGACATCCCGAAGACAACTTTCAGGTCTAGATATGGGCATTGGGAGTTCCTTGTGATGCCATTTGGAGCAACCAATGCGTCAGCTGTATTCATGGACCTCATGAATCGCATCTTCATGCCCTACTTGGATCAGTTCGTGATTGTGTTCCTAGACGACATCCTGGTCTGCAGCAAGAGTGAGGCGGAGCATGAGCAGCATCTCCGTGTGGTTCTTCAGATTCTCAGAGAGCACCAATTGTATGCCAAGTTCAGTAAATGCGAGTTCTGGCTCGATCGCATTTCGTACTTGGGTCATATCATCACCAGAAGAGGAGTAGAGGTGGATCCCCAGAAGATCGTGGCCATTAAAACGTGGCCGGTACCTAGCACACTGGCAGAAATTCGTAATTTTCTTGGTTTGGCCGGCTACTACCGGCTATTTGTTTCAGACTTTGTTCGGATTTGTAAAACCCCTAAATTTCTACTATTTTTTTATTATTAAATTTGGTACTGATTTAAAATTTTGTATTGTACGTCGCATGGTCGTATTGTACGTCGTGCGCGAAAGTTCATTTTTCGAATTTGCTCGACGAGTGCGAATATGTGCGAGCGTACATATTTTAGAAAAATATTTTTCTATATTTTTATAGTTCAGAATAATATACATAATAATTATTTTGTTATCGTACCAAAGTTTCCAAATTATTATTTTATTATTAAAAGTCTTTCGTAAAAACAGTTATTAATAATAAATAATATTATTCGCGTATACATATATATTTCATAAATTTTTATTGAGTTTATTTTAAATAATAATATAATTTTCAAAATTATTATTATTAGTATTTTTGGAAAATATATTTTAAAATTTTTATGACGATTTAAAACCTCGATTTGAATTATTGGATTTATTTAAATAGTTAATATTTGAAATTTGGTTATCTTATTTGATTTTTAAAAAGATATAATGTAATTTAAGTTGATTTAGATTTGGATTGGAATTTTTAAATGGATTTAATTTAATAATTGAATTATCTACTTGGGTTTAAATTATTTCTAATCCATATCCAATTGGGAATTCCCACATCCTATAAATAGGCAGGTACTCCTCCATATTATTTACTCCACAATTTCTCTACCCAAGTACTGTGCATCGTGTCCATGTCCGTTTCCCCTTTCCATCCAATATAAATTTGTTATTACATTTACATGTACCAATCATCGTGTCCGTCCCGGACACATCTCTACGTCCTCTTTCCCGTGTCGGATACAACCAACACCATCCCAATTACACCCCGACATAATACAAACCCTAGCCCTAATCCTAACCCTAAACCTAACCTGACGTCATCTTCCCCAGCCACACACCCTACCAGCACCATGCTGCCATTCTTCGTCCCCGCTCGTGTCCAGCCACCGACGGTGACTCCGCCACCACCACAACACATGTCGGCACCTTGTCCCAAATACAACACCCCAAACACCTTCACCACCCGAGCACCATCATCATCCCACCACCATCCAAAGCCCCCGCGGCCATGACGGCAACAACCGCAGCGACCCACGCCTGCTCCCTGTCCACCTTGTCCGACTCCTAGGCCAACCACGACCTCACCCTCACCAACTCCTCCCCGTTAGACTCTACCACCGCCACCAGCCATCACCGCCACCGTCGGAACACTTCTCCCCGACACCACCACAGCCCGACGCCCAAAACCGCCACCAAAATCCCATAAAACATCGCATAGAAAATAAAAAAATAAAAAACCCAATTAAACACACACCCTGACCTCCACCGGCCGTCGCGCCTATCCGCCGCGAGCCCGCCGCGCCGCCTCCATGAAGAACCGTGGCCGAGAGAGCTCCGCCGCGACGAGCCCGTGGACGGCGACCACCATTCACGCCCAGCGCCGAACCCCGGCCAGAACCCTCCTCTTTCGAGTCTTCTCGAGCAACCCTCCACCGCCGCCATCGTGCCCTCCGCGCGCAGCCCTAACCGCCGCCTCCGCCAGCGTCACGCCGACCCCCGCTCTTCCTCCAGACCACCGCCTTCGCTTCTTCCCTCTCCTCTGCCCTCTCGGCTTCGTCCCGACCACCCTCGCCTCCAGCGTGCCACCGCCTGGACGCTCCTTCCGCCGCCCGGCGACGGATCCAGCACCTAGCCGCCGCTCCACCTCCCCGTTTCCTTCTCTTCCCGCGCGCCTCCGGCAACGCCGCAGCTCCGCCGCACTCCGCCGACCCTTCTCCCGCTCTCGCCGCCTCCCGCGTCGATCTTCTCCGCAGCGCCTCTCCGTTCCAGCCCGGCGCCCCGCCGTGCGCGCCACCGTGCCCAGACCACCCGCCTCCTCGCGGAGCACGCGCCGACCGCCCCAGTAAAACCCCCTCTGCTCTCACCATCTCTCTTCCTCCTCTGCTTTAGATTTAGTTTAGTTTATTTTTTTTTGTGCTTTGGTCTTCTCTCTGAGAACACAGTTGTCCTTAGTCAAGATTTTTATTATTATATTATTATTATTATTACTGTTATTATTATTATTATTTTATTATTATTATTATTATTATTATTCTGTTTATTATTATTATATTTATTATTATCTTTATTATTATTATTATTATTATTATTATTATTATTATTATTATTATTATTATTATTATCTACGTCTCTTTTATATATAGTATATATTTGATTAGATTAATTATTAGAATTGTTGATATTAATATTGGCATTTATGAATTATACTATTAGTATTTTGTTATTATTATTTAGTATAAAATATTTCTCAAATTAATTTATAACAAATATATTATTTTGCTTGGGCCGTTTAGAAGTTCCATATATATTATTAAATATTTTTTTATAGACTATCCTAGAAATTATTGTTTGACAAAAATTGAGCTTTCAGATTTTCAAATAATTATCTAAATTATTTCGACCAGTAAAATATAGTTTTCTACCTAAATTATATTTCTACAAACTTAAGAGTTTTTGGGAACACGGTTTCTTTTATATTTTAGTATTATCTAAATACTATTTTTAACTTGCAAAAATATAAGTTCTCATTTATTATAAATTTTCTTAAAATCATATATATCCAATTTCTATCAATCAATCTCATGTCCGTGACCAATCCCAAATCTCCAATTCTTCACCAATTCTAGACTACCCTATGTTGACCTTAACTATTCTGACCGTCCCGGATCCAATGGAACTGTCCGTACCCCCAACAGAGGTCCCCTTGTGTAGTTGTTACACCGAAGTTGTAGTTCGTGCCACATTGATCATCGCAGCACACCAGGCGCCCTACCAGGCAAGACACCTTGCCCTTTGCTGTTTATTTATTTTAGCTCATATTTCATGCATTATTTATTTTTTTATGCAAAATAAACTGTGATACATGGCATAACCTGTTAGAACTTACTGTTCATTTATATTTCCTGCTATGTATTATTTTTCTTACACATTAAACCTAGATTTAAGGGACCACCTTTGTGTATTGCATTCATTGGCCTTGACACGTTGTACTACAAAGTTGTGTGTCGCATGTAGAACACGGACATGCGTGACTAGCTGGTCACCGGTACGTATAAGCCGTACGATAGGAATAACCGCTAATAGAGGTTGTATGCTTAGTTTGACTTAGCGGTTATAGAGGTTTTGTGTTGTGGATACAACATATTAGACATTGGGAGGAAAGAACAGTTCCTTGATGTATGGGCCACATTTACATACTGCTATTGTACCTGAAGCTCCGTTGGAGACGCAGGTTCACCCTATTGTACTGGTTTCCTCTGACGTTTATGGAACGTTATGGACGGATTGTACTGATTCCCGATGAGAGGGACGATGCCACTGCTATACAGCCCGAGTGCCCATATGTGGAGGATTGTTCTTTATCGCATATTCACTATAGTACGGTTAGGTACCCTATTATAGGCATCCCTTATTTATTGAGCAATGTTTATTCAGTTTATATGGCATGATATTATGTGTCTTGTTACGTCCCTCTGAGGACCTGGTTATCTCGCCAGGTGTGTGCTCTTGTCTTTCGCAGGTGTTATAGCTCTAGCCGTGACCGTCTCCATTTCTTTGAGGATGATTGCACTTGAATCGTCTTCGCTTCGCTCGCCAAATTTTTTTTTCTCATGTATTTTTCCTTTACTTGTTGGTAGTGGATTTGTCTCCGCCCAACATATTGTATCAAGACAATTCATTATCATTATATGATATCTTTCATTCATTTATTTTGTGTGGATGAGATTAGTTATGGTTCTACTGCATTTTACAGATTATGTATTCATACGAGGTTTCCATATATTGGAGTATACTTCGTATGTATACAGCTGGCATGTCTACGTTCCTAGTCCTACGTATTTTGGGACTGGGGCGTTACAGGATTTCAGCGCCATTGACCCAGTTGACCCGCAAGGATGTGCAGTTTGCTTGGACAGCAGAGTGCCCCAGGATTCTTTTGAGAAGTTGAAGCGAGGCTTGATGACGGCACCCATTCTCATACTTCCAGATGGAACCGGAGGATTCTCGGTGTATTGTGATGCTTCAGGCAGAGGCTTAGGATGTGTTCTGATGCAGCATGTATAGTGCCCCGTTTTGCTCAGTAAATCGGAGGAATAGGAATGCCGATGGCGTTCGAACTTAGCCTTACAACGGCTGCTCAGAGATATCGCTCGGTCGAGACGATCGCTCGCTCAGGTGGGATAGTTTCGGTGAACTTGCCTCATCTTAGCCTTCACATAATAAATTGCATGTTTTCAACTTGCACAAGTATGCTTGATAATAAAAGAGAAGAATTCACATAGCTAAAGGGAATAAATCCCGACGGGTCGAATTGAGTTAGAATATGGAAAGGTCCAACGGTCGGCTTAGAGTTGGTGCACGGCGTGCTTTGAAAATGACACTCGGTCCTTCGTCCCGCGGCTTGGGAGAAGAAAAAGTTGATATTTGCCACAAGCTAAGAGTTAACCAAATTCATAGGCGTCGTTCACATAAATGCTTCATAAAGCATGCACGGTCTCTTCGTCCAAGGCGTGGCATAGCCTCTGCTCGCCGACGGGTTTAGTTGTATTGCACGGCTTGTGGCATAAGTCTAGGTACCTCAAATAACTTGGTTGTTGAAGTCGAACGCGTGCACGGCACGTTCCTACGACGCAAGGCTTGACGCAGCCTTTGCTCGTCAAGTTGTTGCAAAGTAAGTTAAGCGAGTTACGTTAAGCTAACAGGAGTAGTAGCAGGCATGGCCCTATGAATTCTACGGCCGGGTATAACCACATAGTCTCACGATCATAAGGCCCGTCATATAGAGTATGACTTGGGCAGTGGTGTCACATAGAGTTTCAAGTTGGTTTGAGACACGATGGCATGGACTTAGTATTTTAAGGCACGGGCCACGGTTGATTTATTGAGTTTGGAAAGTGTTTCAGTAGTTGTTCTTAAGTTGAGTGAAATGATAGGACAAGAAAGAAGAATGCTCACGACTGGGTCGTTGAGGCAAGAAAGAAGAATGCTCGCGACTGGGTCGTCGAGACAAGAAAGAAGAATGCTCGCGACTGGGTCACCGAGGCAAGGTCTCAGATGTGAGAAGTGTTGAACTTAGCCCTGAAAAGAGATGGTAACACTAGAAGTAGATTGACTGTGTGAGACGTCAGTTGAGTCGAGTCTTGCATGGTCATGGACAACTTGTCGACAAGGTAGAGTTTTTCCGTACGGCAATCCGTGGCGCCACGAGACCGATGCGGCCTAAGGAAACAAAAATGGCTCTGGAAGTCTAAAATAGCTGGGCCTGGGGCAAAGTATTCGGTGGACGCTCATTAGGGCTAGCTACCCGAATCGGTCCATCCTATACTCAGCTAAAAGGGAGTCCACAATGGCTCTGGGAGTCAGTGACCAAGTTCATATAGATGAGTCAGCACGGGCGGCAATCCGCGAGTGTGCCTTTGGACTGAGTCGAGTCATGAGTGCACTATATCAAGGAGTCAAGTCGAAGGTGTGTGTACCAGTTAGAACACAAGGAATATTGGGCCTAAGATTTGGCCGCAACGTAGGCGACGTGCTTCGGCACGAGATGTGGCGTCGAGTCTTGAGTTGTCGGCATATAAGTTGCATAAGTTGGTTTGAGTTGTCTTGAGTTTAAGTCAGAAAATGTCGCAAGGCAAAGTTGGTCGAGTGACACTTAACCCACAAGTTATGATTGGGTCAGTTGATGATTTAGCAAAGGGCCGCGAGGCGGCGATGTGGTTAGTCTTACTGAAATACGAGGCACGGCCTCAATATGGTTTTATAGCACGGTCACGTGGAAAAGGAGTCTATTGTGTAGTTGCGTCTCTGATTTGGGCTATAAGGCAAACACGACTTGTAAGCCCCTTGAATTTCAGGGCTATTTTAAATTTTCTGAATAAATTATTTTTGATAAATATTCTATTATTTAATTGTTTTGATCATTAATGTTACTTTCCGTAACTTTGACTTCTGGAGCGTCAGGGATGCCAATCTCTGTAAACTCTCTTCATGGGTTTTGAAGTAGACAAGACTATCTTCGTTTTGATATATCATGTCCCACTTGAACTCGTTCTCTTGTGCTCTTTTTGTATCGTGCAACTTCGGGTCAACTTAGACCAATTAACCGTTGAATAATTATTCCCACTTTTATTTTTGATCTTCGTTTGCACGTTAGCGTGACTTTTAATTTAGAAGCACCAGACCAGTCGTTTTCTCCGAACCAACTTCTCATGAATGATCTACTCGAGATGCTCTTCACCCATGACCTTCGTGTCCCACTCAGACACTCCATTTTGTGCTTCATTTTCTTCGCACAACTTTCGGTTCAATTTAGGCCAATTAATTATCTACCGTAAAACCTGATTTAATTTCCAATTTAATTTCGGGATCCGACATCGATCCAACCTAGTCGACCCAAAGTATGGACGTGGCCCACATGAAGCCTGCTACCCACGTGACGCTTGTGTCCCATTTATTGGAGTCCCCGTATATTATTTATTTATCCGTGATTATAAATACCCATTTTAATTCTATTATTTCACCCTGTTCGATTTTGACCCGACCCGGGTCGACCGAACCCGAACCCAAGCTCCACGTTGTCCTCTCATGACTGTCCAAGTACCCCACTTAATTTCCCTATTTTTCCTATTTTAAATATCTATTTTTCTCTCTCCACTTTACAAATATCCTATATATATATATATATATATATATATATATATATATATATATATATATATATATATATATATATATATATATATATATATATATATATATATATATATAACTTTTTCTCTCTCATATAATAAACACACACACACACCTCCCCCTCCACCTCACAGCACCCCCCCCCTCTTGGACCGACTTCACTTCCCCCTTTCTCAAATATCTCACTCTCTCTCTCTATTCTCATACTCTTTCTATATATATATTAATATATATATATACACACACACAAACCTATTAAACTCTCTCTCTCCCTCTCACTACACCAGCTCCCCACCCCCATGGCCGACACCACCACCTCCCATTCCCAGTCTCCTTCTTCTTTTCTCCTACTCTTCTTCATCACTTCATCATCATCATCCTCCTCACACCAAACCAACACCACCATCACCATTACTATCACCACCATCATAACACCATTACCACCACCATCATAACACCATCACCACCACAACGCCACCGTCACCACCGCACAACCGCCCCCGCCATGACCGGCGCTGCGCCACCGCCGCCCTGGCCGGCCGGCCGCAGCAGCCGTAGGCATGCACAAGCGCACAAACGCGCGGTGCCGTGAGGCCGTGCGCCACTTCATGGCCGGCCCGCACCACCGCGGGGACCCCACAACTCCGGCGAGTCCCCGGCGACCTCCCCTAGGCCGCCATCTTCCTCCCCGATGCGACGCATAGACTATTCGTGCGTTTTGAACGAGATTCCGTCGGCGCGCGCGAGTTTGGAACTTCAGAATTTGCATCTCGGGACAGCGACTTCGCACAGATTTTTTGGTCAATCCGACCGTTGGATCGATAATTTCTTTTCTCCGTCTCAATCTCGGTATATCCATCTTCACTCCCCTCAATTTTTGTCCGTTAATTTTCTCGTTTGATACCTCAAAACTGGCCACCAAGTTGACGTTTTAAATTGAACTGTCTTTGGACAGTTTTGTGGAGCCGACTTCGTCAGCTCGTAACTCCGTCATCGCAGCTCCGGTTGGTGCGCTACCAGTTCCTGTATGCAGCTGGTATAACCCTCTTCCTGCCTCCTTTAAGTTTCGTTTCATTATAAGCACGTTCGGTTGGTCGAATTTGACGCCAAAGTTGGCTGTCCGAATTCTTTAATTTGCACTTGTTAAATTCCATTTTTGAACCCGGGACTCCGGATTCAATTTCTGACACCACCAGTAGACTCGTGGCGTCGTTCTGGCATGTTTTCATATAAAGTTTGCTTGATTTGGAGAACGTGGGCCCTGGCACGTATTTCGGTGCAAAGTGGGTCCCACTTTTTGCGTCAACGTGTCACTATGAGATCGGCTCATCGGAATCCAATTCTGGATATACCGTTGAGTTCGTATCGTCATTCTGGACTCGTTGATATATAATTTGCTGAGTTTTGAAGACATTTGCTCTGGCACGTATTTTGGTACAAACCGGATACCAAGTGTCCGCGTCAACGTATCATTTTGAGATCGGCTCATCGGAATCCTATTTCGGACATACCGTTGGGTTCGTATCATCATTCTGGATTCGTGGACATATAATTTGTTAGATTTTGTAGACTTCTATTCCAACACGTTTTTCGGTGCAAAGTGTGTCCAACGGCGGATATCATTTTGATCCGAAATTATCGTTTTGCTCCTGTGTCTAAATTGGACTTATGGGTAGGCTATCTTAGCTAATTTGACCATTCTGGACACGTTGGTGATATTTGTTTTTTCATCCGACAACATCTGTAGATTTTGTTTATGTATTATCCTTAATTTGTAATTAATTATTTTTCCAGAAATTGTTACTTTCTGTTTTTGGATTTTTATATATATTTTAATTGCTGTAAAAATCTGGGAAAAATTGTATTTAGATACTATGTTAATTTAGCTAATTTATTATAATTTTTCCAGTATTTAATAAGTGCTTTTGGTATTTTATAAAAATAGGAAAACAGAACTCATTTTCAGGATTCATATGTTTACTGATTTTTAATAAATATTTATGAAGGTTTATAAATCCAGAAAAATTAGTATAAATTTCTATAATTAACAAGGATCATTTTGGTACTTTATTTTATATATAATTTAGCTTTTTGTCTATCTCAAAAGTTGTTTGATCTTAGTGTACAGTTTGATTTATTTATTGAATAGTTACGACTTGCATGTTTTGCGTTGTTTTGAGTTATTGTAGTATTGGACCTCACCCCGCACTAGTGTAAAGACTCTAGAAAATTAGTTTGGATATAGTGTCACTCCACATTAGACTTTTATGCTAGGTCCCCACTTGGCTAGTATCCAGTTAGGAGTCGTGTCACACCACTAGTGTAATATTGAACATAGCTTAGAACTGAGTTTGTATATCATTATTGATAGGACACCGGACATCTATATCTTCGTACTAGTATTCTTGCTTGCTCGAGGTAAGTACATCTACAAACTCATTTACTGTCTTTTAATGCTAGAACATGTATTAACCCTGTTAAAATACTGATCCTTGAGGTAGCAAGTTAAATCTTCACATGTTGTATTACTTTCAGTACCTGCCATGCTTAGGACAGTTCTTATATCTTCACATGCTTCTTACTGGTTCTCAGTACATGTTTCACTATACTTTATACTGCTCTGAGTATTCACATGTTTTATACTGCTCCGAGTACCTGCTATGCTTATACTGTTCCCAGTATCTCCCACATATTTTTACTGTTCTCATATCTCTCACATGTTAGAATATGGGTTATGGAGAAACTGACAGTTGAGTACGTGATCACGACCCCCTTCTCCGTATGTATGTACCGAGCAAAGTTTCATTTTATATGAATACTGCGCCGTAGGCCTTATCTCAAAGCGGATTTGTGCGTGTGTACATCTATCGCCTTTTCACTTGTACGGAAGTACATTTCATTATGTGCCCCCAACACATTATACATCTATTGACCGATTACGTTCCTGCTCCAGTTTTAAACATTAGATATACATGTGTCACCTTGACAAATGTATTTTACCGTGATTCCAGTCATATCATGATTCCAGTTATGCCATGTTCCCTATGTTACTATGATACTGTGATCCCAGTTGTACCATGAGGCCATGTTCCCAAGTATTTCCTATTTTATAGACTTATCACACCATGTTTCTTATTGTACATCTCTTTCATTATATATTCAGTACTTTAGTTGTAGAGGTTGTACTTGCTCCCGTCCTGACAGGATAATGTTGTAGGTTCACTTTTCGAGAAGGAAATGCTATGTGTTACATGTTATGGCACTGATTTTGAGGACCTGGCCTTAGCTCCAGAAGAGGTCCCAGCGGGGAACCTTGCTTAGTTATCTTTCTTGTGTTTTGAGACTTACACTTTGTTTGTACTTATATTTGGATACTGGACTTTGTCTCCAGTTAGATACTTATAAAGTGTATTATTAAGTCTGTACTTATGTTACCTTCGCTTATAGATGCTGTGTTGTGATGAACTTTAAATATGATCTTAGAACTGTTAGCAGCTTAGATCCTTTATTGTCTATTCTTAGAACGGCTTACTACGCTTTAATCAAGCGTAGGCTGGACATGGTTCGGCCCGGCCCAACAATTTGGGTAACGGGTCGTGACATATTTTTAGTGGCGGCCCATACAGGTCCAGACTTAAATTGTTTAATTACGTTATTGTACC
The DNA here is from genome assembly GCA_029216955.1 of Iris pallida. Taxonomy (NCBI): domain Eukaryota; kingdom Viridiplantae; phylum Streptophyta; class Magnoliopsida; order Asparagales; family Iridaceae; genus Iris; species Iris pallida. The sequence continues at coordinate 45,891,279 of JANAVB010005597.1, forward strand.
AAGCATGCCTGCAATTAGGATCTTGGACAACTTGATAACACTAGGGATGACATTTAGAACACCTAGAGGATTTTTAGGTTTGCAACATAGGAGAACTCATCACAGCATAGGATCGTTAGCTATAATTAGCCTCTTGTTTGTATTTCAGTGGGTTAATTTAGACCAAGTTTGTACCCTTGGGATGACCCCTGAGGATCTCACTCTAATCTTACCTAAAAATCTGTTTCCACTTATTTCCATTTGCTCTTCCTTAAATTCGTTGTTGAATTTAATTTCTGATTTTCGTTGTTGACTTTGATCTTGCATCGTGATAAATTTTGTGGATTGAATTATGATATAACCTGATAAGGTAAATGTCTGCTTTATTTATGGAGTTTAGAATTTATCGCAGCCATATTAGCTGGTATGACAAAAACATAGAGCCTGATTTCGGATATACTTATCCTAGTTATGGAATTTAGATTTTCTCGCAGCCATACCGGTTGGCGTGGCGAGGATTCTAGATAACATGATTAGAAGATGTATACCTTAATTTTGACTCTATCGTTTATTGTATATAAGCTTACTGGTGGGGCAAAAATTCTGGCAACATGATTTCAGGAAGACGTTTATGGTTATCAGATCATATCTTAACTTGGTTTACTTTGTTATGACCGAATGAGCAAGAATAAATTCTTATTATTATCATTCTTCCCCGTTTTGATTAACTCTGTTTTATCTACATCTACAACTAGGATTACAGGTTCTCTAGGATAATCCAACATGATTGCCTTCATGTTATCTTTTTGGACATAATTACTTTTGTGTTCCATCTTTCCTATGACTTGATTAAACTCTTCTTCGTTAACCTCTTGGGTATTTCTCGTTATGTATCCCGTTGTCTTCGTACCATTCTTGGAGATATTTCGATAAAATTTTCTGTCTTGCTTGACCCTTTAACTTGTTTGGACACTGTTATGGATTGCTTGACCCAGTCTTAGGCCTTGTTACCTTCTATTTCATAGACGACCGAAATAGCCAAACCTTGTTAACTGATCCTGTAGTATAACTATAAATGTATTGTGTGATTGTGATAAATATTTTTCCTAGGGATTGGTTAGATTAAGTTTATAGGACGAGTATAAGTGACTGACTATAGTAGACTTGAAAACCATTAAGAATGATTGTATTGATAGTATGACTTGATGATAGGGTATCTAAGATAGAATAATGAGATAGTATATTATTGTGACTACGGATTGAGGATCCGAATCCAGTATTTACAATTGAGGATTTAGAATTTGTAGAATTTTGGTTGGTTATCTATAGCTAATTATATGTGATTAGAGGGTAGATTGATATGTGGATTAATATAGAATAAATTAGAATGAGTTATCGTATTGCGTACGAGATCGGAAAGATATCAGTTAAAAAGACAAGGAACGAGGCAAAGACATATGTACGTTGGTAATTAATAAATTGGGAATTTGAAATCAAGGATTTATATTCGGAGGACTTGTTGAGTAAAAAGAAGAAGGCTCTACGCCAAGGATAAGAATCGAACGTATAATTTCAAAGAGAAGCTGTAGAAAAGGATTGACAACAAATGATGCTAAGGACCTGTGGATTGATAGAATATGGATACTTAGGATACGATAAGGAAATCAAGTATTTACAAATTGAGGTTGGAAATATGATTGATGATTAAGTATTTTAGGCTTATAGACATGTCCAGAGAATGACCTATATTTTAGGGTATACGTTGAGGTTCCATGTTAGTATGAAAGATTCTAAAGAATATATGACGTAGTTTATGATAGAAGGACTTTGTTGAACCTAAACCAAAAAGATTGTAAAGAGAAACAGGACAGATGATTACAAGGACATCAGATTGAGTATCGTGGCCAGAGCAGCTACGTGTTATAGTCTGACTTGTTGGATGATTTTTAATTTTGAGGACGAAATTTTTGTAAGGTGGGTAGGATGTAAGCCCCCTGAATTTCAGGGCTATTTTAAATTTTTTGAATAAATTATTTTTGATAAATATTCTATTATTTAATTGTTTTGATCATTAATGTTACTTTCCGTAACTTTGACTTCTCGAGCGTCAGGGATGCCAATCTCTGTAAACTCTCTTCATAGATTTTGAAGTAGACAAGACTATCTTCGTTTTGATATATCCTGTCCCACTTGAACTCGTTCCCTTGTGCTCTTTTTGTATCGCGCAACTTCGAGTCAACTTAGACCAATTAACCGTTGAATAATTATTCCCACTTTTATTTTTGATTCTCGTTTGCACGTTACCGTGACTTTTAATTTAGGAGCACCAGACCAGTCGTTTTCTCAGAACCAACTTCTTATGAATGATCTACTCGAAACGTTCTTATCCATGACCTTCGTGTCCCACTCAGACACTCCATTTTGTGCTTCATTTTCTTTGCACAACTTTCGGTTCAATTTAGGCCAATTAATTATATACCGTAAAACCTGATTTAATTTCCAATTTAATTTCGGGATCCGACATCGACCCAACCTAGTCGACCCAAAGTATGAACGTAGCCCCCATGAAGCCTGCTACCCACGTGACGCTTGTGTCCCATTTATTGGAGTCCCCGCATATTATTTATTTACCCGTGATTATAAATACCCATTTTAATTCAATTATTTCACCCTGTTCGATTTTGACCCGACCCGGCTCCACCGAAACCGAACCCAAGCTCCACGTTGTCCTCTCATGACTGTCCAAGTACCCCACTTAATTTCCTATTTTTTCTATTTTAAATATCTATTTTTCTCTCTCCACTTTATATATATATATATATATATATATATATATATATATATATATATATATATATATATATATATATATATATATATATATATATATATATATATATATAACTTTCTCTCTCTCCTATAATAAACACACACACACCTCCCCCTCCACCTCACAGCACCCCCCCCCCCTCTTGGACCGACTTCACTTCTCCCTCTCTCAAATATCTCACTCTCTCTCTCTATTCTCGTACTCTTTCTATATATATATTAATATATATATACACACAAACCTATTAAACTCTCTCTCCCTCTCACTACACCAGCTCCCCATCCCCATGGCCGACACCACCACCTCCCATTCCCAGCCTCCTTCTTCTTTTCTCCTACTCTTCTTCATCACTTCATCATCATCATCCTCCTCACACCAACACCACCATCACCATTACTATCACCACCATCATAACACCATTACCACCACCATCATAACACCATCACCACCACAACGCCACCGCCACCACCGCACAGCCGCCCCCGCCGTGCCCGGCGCTGCGTGTCGCCGCCCTTGCCGGCCGGCCGTAGCAGCAGCTGCGCCAGCTGTAACGCCCCAAAACCAGAATACTGGAGAGCGGGGGCATACATAGCCAGCTACGTATAATGAAATGGAATCCACCTCACTATACGGTCACGGTTGTCTAGATATATGAGGGTTTAACTACAATCCATCAGTCTCCTATGGTCAAGAACAAGCCTATTGTCTCAATCACAAGCAAGTAAGTAAATGTTACAAGATGTAAGACCACCAAATATACATTAGTAAGGCGTCCCCAACATTACATATTGGATGACCATGAAGCTAGTCGTACAAAATGTCAAGACTAGCAAGAGTTCGGTCATACATGATCAACCCTAGGATCTGTCAATCATGTTACAGCCCGTAGGCAGACAGTAAGTAAAGGTGCAATCGAGCTAACACGTGCTCGTCGGCTAAACGCCTCAAAAGAATAATTTTACAATAAATTGGGAGGACGAAAAGAAACCCACTCATTGCCAGGGTTACGCCTGGTGGTACCATCTGGCTGGAGGTTAGGTAGATCCTCTGGGACTGCTCCGATATCTGGCCATACAAAACCAGCTGGGTCAGACCCCAGAAAGAGCAAGTGCCACAAGGGGGCTTCACTTAGGAACTAAAACCAGCATATCAATAATAGAATGATAAAGATAGTAAATAAAGAATTGCTAATAATAGAGATAACCACAGTAAACTGAGTACGAGGAAACCATTCAAGTAGCCAGGTCACAACCCTTAAACCAAACAAGGATCGGAGATTGTAACCCTTCACCTGAATAGAAACCTGTCTCAAATACTATTGGTACAGTGAAGACAATAAACGAATAGGGACACAGAACTGTTCCGGGAGCCAGGTTACAACCCTTAAACCAAATAAGGACCGAGATTGTAACCCTTCGCCTGAACAGAACTGGACCCCTGATCTTTATTGTTAAGGCCAGTATAAATAATTAATCATGCTGTTGAAGCAAGGTAAAACATGACGAGCATGGCATGGGGTGCAATAAGACAATAAACGAAGAGAGGACACAGAACTGTTCCGGGAGCCAGGTTACAACCCTTAAACCAAACAAGGACCGGGGTTGTAACCCTTCGCCTGAACAGAACTGGACCCCCGATCGTTATTGTTAAGGCAAGCATCAATAATCATGTCGTGTCACAATCTTGTACATGATCGGGACAAGATTAAGCTGGGATAAACTCCATCCAATCAATCACGGCCAATCAAGAGTACGGCTTGATACTTTTAACTAACTAGGGATATCACAGGCCTAATTATTAGTAAGATGCAATGAGATTATCCCAACAGCCACAAGCCCTGCAGACCATCCAGTTATCCAGGTCGAATGTCCGTTTATGGAGAATGCAACACGCGACTGTGTGCTGAAAATGTGCCATACTCGTCGGTAGGCTTCAAGTCCACTTAATGTGCCCAGGTAATGGGATTGCCTGTAGCTGGAAATCTCTTCATGTCTACTGAATTATTCTAGTTTATTAGCTTTAGTCAATTACTGTAGGTATCCCTGACCGTGGTACTCAGAGATCCCTATCCTAGACATGATACAAACATTATCGGTTCATTTTGTACAAACATAATCACCCACGGTATCCAGGCCATTCAATTCTGCCATGACATGCTAGCCGTCGCAACAGCATTCGAGATATATATCATGTCAAATATACTGTCAAGAGAGCGCCACGACGGGTCACTATCATGTCATGTCATTATTTAAAATTAACATTTAACCTGGTATAAGCGTGTATGCAATAACTAAATATAATAGGGTGCAAGAGTTGTGGAGGAATCATGCGTCTCAGGGAGACGGGGCATAACTTCCACATACAAACTTAAAATGAGGTGCTCCAGAGATATTCGGAAAGGCAAGACAAAGATCTAAAACTTTCATGTATTAAGTTTTTTGAAATTCTGGCTAGAAAATAGCTTAACTTGGCAAAAACAGTCATTCTGTGCACTTTTTATGCCAAAAAAATCAATTCTGCGTAAAATATGTAAAAGGGGAGGGTTCCAGCGTAAAATTTCACATTCTGGGTACCATCCAGCGTAAAATACGCAATTTCAGGGTTCCCAGCGTAAAATTTCACATTTTGGATACAATCCAGCGTAAAATACGCAATTTTAGGGTTCCCAGAGTAAAATTTCACATTCTGGATACAATCCAGCGTAAAATACGCAATTTCAGGGTTCCTAGCATAAAATTTCACATTCTAGATACAATCCAGCGTAAAATACGCAATTTCAGGGTTCCCAGCGTAAAATTTTATTTTACGCAAGCCTTCCTGCGTAAAATTCGATTTTACGCTAGCTTCCCTGCGTAAAATTTCACATTCTTCAGCCGACATGAGAAATTCAGAAAACTTATTTTGGCCATAAAAACTTCATTTTAACTCGAAATGAGGTGAATCAAAAACCAAATTCTCATGAAATTTCGTGCTCTTGCTCATGGAACTATTAGTTTTCGAAAATAACAAGTTTTAGTAGATCAAAACCAAGAAAACTCCATGAATTCAAAGTTAAAATGTAGATCTAGAAGAATCTATCCATCAAAATTAAAAACTCCAAGTTCTAAAGAGGCTTATAATCATATAAAGAAGAGAATGGAACAATAAAAATTAAGATCCCTCAAGAAGCAAGATTGCACTTGCCTAAACCTCTTGGTAGATGGAGAGCAACGGTGAGGAAGAAGAAGACTGAATGATGAGAGAGAAAGAGGGTGGGGTTAATAAATGAGGATGGTGGTGGTAGGTAGGGGTTCACCTTGGTTCATGATGAACCAAGTAAACCAAGCCAAGCCGAACCAACCCAATCCTTCTCCTATCCGAATAAAACCAAGCTCCACTTAATCAAAATAAATCCATGAACAATAAATGACAATTAAACCACAATGCTAAATATAAAAATAAACCACAACTAACTAATCAAAGAAAATAAGAAATACGGGTCAGAAATACGAATACGTATAAAATACGTATCACGAATTTCGGGGCACTACATCCTACCCACCTTAAAAGAATTCTGTCCTCGGAATTTAATCAAGAGGCTAGAGATGTCGGGACAGCTATACTATCGCAAGCAATCTACGCTACCAATCAATCATACAATCATACATGCAAGCAAGGAATCGAAGTGCAAGGCATAAGGAAGATATTACACCTCACGAGCCAAACCGATTGGGATAACGTGATCGGATATCATCCTCACACTCCCACGTTTGACTCTCCAAGGAGCGATGAACTCAAGCAACACGAACTAAACTGATAGTCTTGCGCTCGAGGTCTCTCTCTTTGGTCAAACAGGGACACGGGCCTCTCCTCATACGAAAAGGTTGGTACCAATAACCGTTTTCGAATGATCTAGAACATGGCTCGGGCCCCGGATATACCGTTATAATTAGGATACATGAAACATGACATGTGTCCCGCATGACGACGACGGAAAGCAAGACAATAGGACACAGATACCTCTCTGCCGATTCTGGATCTGGGTCTGGGCCAGGGCGAACTGCTGAGGCCTCTGTTGCTGGAAGGCCTGGGCCTGAGACGGCAACGGACCCGGGAACGGGAGCTGTTGTGGTTGGTAAACTGGGGCTGGTTCTGGTGCGGTTGCTGGTCCCATAACCGAGGGACTAGTTACTTTCGACGATGATCTATTCCTGAACGGACAAGATCCCATCATGTGGTCTGGCGAACCACAAACCAAGCATAATCCCTGTGCTCTGCGGCACTCAGTAACAATATGCCCGGGTTTCCCGCAATGAGAACAACCGGTTGCGAAAGGCCGCTTCTGCTTCTGCTGCTGGGGATAGGTCGGGGCAGAATGCTGTAAGGAAGTAACCGAACTTGCCCTCGTAGCTCCAATGGTCAGGGCCCTGGCTGCTGGGGTCGGTGCTGAGGATTGGTTCATCTGGTCGTGAGACCGCTTCTGATCTCCGGTCCGGTCCGCTATCCTTCGGGAAGTGTACTCATGCCTCCTTGCTGCTCGCAAGACGGCATCAAAAGTTCTGTGCTCGAACTGCTCTACTGCCAATATGATCTCCAAGTGGAGCCCCTGCTGAAATCGCTGTGCTCTGTCTAGCTCGGTTGCCACCAAGGTGGGAGCAAACCGACTCAACCTTGAAAACTCGGCCGCGTATCCGTCGACCGTCCTGCTCATCTGCCTGAGATTACTAAACCTGGCCTGCAGGTCATATCTAGCCACTGCGTCGAAGTACTTGGTCTGGAACATATCACTGAATACCGCCCACATGACAGGCGTACCCAAACTCGCTGCTTGCATAGCCCACCAGCTGCGGGCTAGATCTAGTAACTGCAGGCGCACCACCGCCACCTTCTCTGCTTTAGGGGTCCTGGCTGCCTCCAAGATAACTTTAATGTCCTATAGCCAGGCATCTACAGCAATAGCGTCCTCGCTGCTGTCGAAGAAGGGGGGTTCAGGAGCTTGAAATTGTTGACCGCGCTATTCCCTCGAGGACCACTTCCGCTCACAGCTTCTTGTACTGCTTGCTGCAAGGCATCACCTCGACGGTCCTGAGATGCAAGCAACTCACGGATGAGCCCTATCAAGACCCCATCCTCTGACCCTGCTGGCTGAACTGGCTGGACTGGAGGCACTGGTTCTCCAGAAGGCATGGCTCAAGAGGCGGCTGCTGAGGACTGATCTTAATCTTCTTGCTGTTGCTGGTCTGCCGGCCGAACTTCTTCTGGTTGATCAATAGGAACGATGCCACTGAAGCAATGACATCAGGAATATTAAGGAAGGACCAGGATAGAACAATGATGCAAGCATGTTATCAAGTCCGGGATCCAAGGAGATAAGAAGATACGAGGGGAGATCAAAGGCGAGTACAGATTGAGACATCTATCCGGTAAACTCTCACATTTCTTGATTGACAAGACCTGCATGGGCCACCACTAAAACCATGTAACGCTCCAGAACCAGAATACTGGAGAGCGGGGGCATACATAGCCAGCTACGTATAATGAAATGGAATCCACCTCACTATACGGTCACGGCTGTCTAGATATATGAGAGTTTAACTACAATCCATCAGTCTTCTATGGTCAAGAACAAACCTATTGTCTCAATCATAAGCAAGTAAGTAAATATTACAAGATGTAAGACCACCAAATATACAATAGTAAGGCGTCCCCAACATTACATATTGGATGATCATGAAGCTAGTCGTACAAAATGTCAAGACTAGCAAAAGTTCAGTCATACATGATCAACCCTAGGATCTGTCAATCATGTTACAGCCCGTAGGCAGACAGTAAGTAAAGGTGCAATCGAGCTAACACGTGCTCGTCGGCTAAACGCCTCAAAAGAATAATTTTACAATAAAGTGGGAGGACGAAAAGAAACCCACTCATTGCCAGGGTTACGCCTGGTGGTCACCATCTGGCTGGAGGTTAGGTAGATCCTCTGGGACTGCTCCGATATCTGGCCATACAAAACCAGCTGGGTCAGACCCCAGAAAGAGCAAGTGCCACAAGGGGGCTTCACTTAGGAACTAAAACCAGCATATCAATAATAGAATGATAAAGATAGTAAATAAAGAATTGCTAATAATAGAGATAACCACAGTAAACTGAGTACGAGGAAACCATTCAAGTAGCCAGGTCACAACCCTTAAACCAAACAAGGACCGGAGATTGTAACACTTTACCTGAATAGAAACCCGTCTCAAATACTATTGGTACAGTGAAGACAATAAACGAATAGGAACACAGAACTGTTTCGGGAGCCAGGTTACAATCCTTAAACCAAACAAGGACCGAAATTGTAACCCTTCGCCTGAACAGAACTAGACCCCTGATCTTTATTGTTAAGGCCAGTATAAATAATTAATCATGCTGTTGAAGTAAGGTAAAATATGACGAGCATGGCATGGGGTGCAATAAGACAATAAACGAAGAGAGGACACAGAACTGCTCCGGGAGCCAGGTTATAACCCTTAAACCAAACAAGGACCGGGGTTGTAACCCTTCGCCTGAACAGAACTGGACCCCCGATCGTTATTGTTAAGGCAAGCATCAATAATCATGTCGTGTTACAATCTTGTACAGGATCGGGATAAGATTAAGCTGGAATAAACTCCATCCAATCAATCACAGCCAATCAAGAGTACGGCTTGATACTTTTAACTAACTAGGGTTATCACAGGCCTAGTTACTAGTAAGATGCAATGAGATTATCCCAACAGCCACAAGCCCTGCAGACCATCCGGTTATCCAGGTCGAATGTCCGTTTATGGAGAATGCAACACACGACTGTGTGCTAGAAATGTGCCCTACTCGTCGGTAGGCTACAAGTCCACTTAATGCGCCCAGGTAACGGGATTGCCTGTAGCTGAAAATCTCTTCATGTCTACTGAATTATTCTAGTTTATTAGCCTTAGTTAATTACTGTAGGTATCCCTGACCGTGGTACTCAGGGATCCCTGTCCTAGACATGATACAAACATTACCGATTCATTTTGTACAAACACAATCATCCACGGTGTCCAGGCCATTCAATTCTGCCATGACATGCTAGCCGTCGCAACAGCATTCGAGATATATATCATGTCAAATATACTGTCAAGAGTGTGCCATGACGGGTCACTATCATGTCATGTCATTATTTAAAATTAACATTTAACCTGGTATAAGCGTGTATGCAATAACTAAATATAATAGGGTGCAAGAGTTGTGGAAGAATCATGCGGCTCAGGGAGACGGGGCATAACTTCCACATACGAACTTAAAATGAGGTGCTCCAGAGATATTCGGAAAGGCAAGGCAAAGATCTAAAACTTTCATGTTTTAAGTTTTTCGAAATTCTGGCTAGAAAATAGCTTAACTTGGCAAAAACAGTCATTCTGTGCACTTTTTATGCCAAAAAAATTAATTCTGCGTAAAATATGTAAAAGGGGAGGGTTCCAGCATAAAATTTCACATTCTGGGTACCATCCAGCGTAAAATACGCAATTTCAGGATTCCCAGCGTAAAATTTCACATTCTGGATACAATCCAGCGTAAAATACGCAATTTCAGGGTTCCCAGCGTGAAATTTCACATTACGCAAGCCTTCCTGCGTAAAATTCGATTTTACGCTAGCTTTCCTGCGTAAAATTTCACATTCTTCAGCCGACATAAAAAATTCAGAAAACTTGTTTTGGCCATAAAAACTTCATTTTAACTCGAAATGAGGTGAATCAAAAACCAAATTCACACGAAATTTCGTGCTCTTGCTCATGGAACTATTAGTTTTCGAAAATAACAAGTTTTAGTAGATCAAAACCAAGAAAACTCCATGAACTCAAAGTTAAAATGTAGATCTAGAAGAATCTATCCATCAAAATTAAAAACTCCAAGTTCTAAAGAGGCTTATAATCATATAAAGAAGAGAATGGAACAATAAAAATTAAGATCCCTCAAGAAGCAATATTGCACTTGCCTAAACCTCTTGGTAGGTGGAGAGCAACGGTGAGGAAGAAGAAGAGTGAATGATGAGAGAGAAAGAGGGTGGGGTTAATAAATAAGGATGGTGGTGGTAGGTAGGGGTTCACCTTGGTTCATGATGAACCAAGTAAACCAAGCCAAGCCGAACCAACCCAATCCTTCTCCTATCCGAATAAAATCAAGCTCCACTTAATCAAAATAAATCCATGAACAATAAATGGCAATTAAACCACAATGCTAAATATGAAAATAAACTACAACTAACTAATCAAAGAAAATAAGAAATACGGGTCAGAAATACGAACACGTATAAAATACGTATCACGAATTTCGGGGCACTACACCAGCGGCAGCAGCCGCAGGCATGCACGCGCGCGCAAACGCGCGGTACCGTGAGGCCGTGCACCACTTCGTGGCCGGCCCGCACCACCACGGGGACCCCACAACTCCGACGAGCCCCCGACGACCTCTCCTAGGCCGCCATCTTCCTCCCCGGCGCGACGCATAGACTATTCGTGCGTTTTGAACGAGATTCCGTCGGCGCGCGCGAGTTTGGAACTTCAGAATTCGCGTCTCGGGACAGCGACTTCGTGCAGTTTTTTTGGTCAATCCGACCGTTGGATCGGCGATTTCTTTCCTCCGTCTCAATCTCGGTATATCTATTTTCACTCCCCTCAATTTTCGTCCGTTAATTTTGTCGTTTGTTACCTCAAAACTGGCCACCAAGTTGACGTTTTAAATTGAACTGTCTTTGGACAGTTTTGTGGAGACGACTTTGTCAGCTCGTAACTCCGCCGTCGCAGCTCCGGTTGGCGCGCTACTAGTTCTTATGCACAGCTGGTATAACCCTCTTCCTGCCTCCTTTAAGTTTCGTTTCATTATAAGCACGTTCGGTTGGACGAATTCGACGCCAAAGTTGGTCGTCCGAATTCTTTAATTTACACTTGTTAAATTCCATTTTTGAACCCGGGACTCTGGATTCAATTTCTGACACCACCAGTAGACTCGTGGCATCGTTTTGGCATGTTTTCATATAAAGTTTGCTTGATTTGGAGAACGTGGGCCCTGGCACGTATTTCGGTGCAAAGCGGGTCCCACTTTTCGCGTCAACGTGTCACTTTGAGATCGGCTCATCGGAATCCAATTCCGGATATACCGTTGAGTTCGTATCGTCATTCTGGACTTGTTGACATATAATTTGCTGAGTTTTGAAGGCATTTGCTCCGACACGCATTTCGGTGCAAATCGGATACCAAGTGTCCGCGTCAACGTTTCATTTTGAGATCGGCTCATCGGAATCCTATTTCGGACATACCGTTGGGTTCGTATCATCATTCTGAATTCGTGGACATATAATTTGTTAGATTTTGTAGACTTCTATTCCAATACGTTTTTCGGTGCAAAGTGTGTCCAACGGCGGACATCATTTTGACCCAAAATTATCGTTTTGCCCCTGTGTCTAAATTGGACTTATGGGTAGGCTATCCTAGCTAATTTGACCGTTCTGGACACGTTGGTGATATTTGTTTTATCATCCGACAACATCTGTAGATTTTGTTTATGTATTATCCTTAATTTGTAATTAATTATTTTTCCAGAAATTGTTACTTTCTGTTTTTGGATTTTTATATATATTTTAATTGCTGTAAAAATCTGGAAAAAATTGTATTTAGATACTATGTTAATTTAGATAATTTATTATAATTTTTCCAGTATTTAATAAGTACTTTTGGTATTTTATAAAAATGGAAAAACAGAACTCATTTTCAGGATTTATATGTTTGCTGATTTTTAATAAATATTTATGAAGGTTTATAAATCCCAGAAAAATTAGTATAAATTTCTATAATTAACAAGGATCATTTTGGTACTTTATTTTATATATAATTTAGCTTTTTGTCTATCTCAAAAGTTGTTTGATCTTAGTGTACAGTTTGATTTATTTATTGAATAGTTACCACTTGCATGTTTTGCATTGTTTTGAGTTATTGTAGTATTGGACCTCAACCCGCACTAGTGTAAAGACTCTAGAAAATTAGTTTGGATATAGTGTCACTCCACATTAGACTTTTATGCTAGGTCCCCACTTGGCTAGTATCCAGTTAGGAGTCGTGTCACACCACTAGTGTAATATTGAACATAGCTTAGAACTGAGTTTGTATATCATTATTGACAGGACACCGGACATCTATATCTTCGTACTAGTATTCTTGCTTGCTCGAGGCAAGTACATCTACAAACTCATTTACTGTCTTTTAATGCTAGAACATGTATTAACCTTGTTAAAATACTGATCCTTGAGGTAGCAAGTTAAATCTTCACATATTATATTACTTTCAGTACCTGTCATGCTTAGGACAGTTCTTATATCTTCACATGCTTCTTACTGGTTCTCAGTACATATTTCACTATGCTTTATACTGCTCTGAGTATTCACATGTTTTATACTGCTCCCAGTACCTGCTATGCTTATACTGTTTCCAGTATCTCCCACATGTTTTTACTGTTCTCGTATCTCTCACATGTTAGAATATGGGTTATGGAGAAACTTACAGTTGAGTACGTGATCACGACCCCCTTCTCCGTACGTATGTACCGAGCAAAGTTTTATTTTATATGAATACTGCGCCGTAGACCTTATCTCAAAGCGAATTTGTGCGTGTGTACATCTATCGCCTTTTCACTTGTACGGAAGTACATTTTATTATGTGCCTCCAGCACATTGTACATCTATTGACCGATCACGTACCTGCTCCAGTTTTAAACATTAGATATACATGTGTCACCTTGACAAATGTATTTTACCGTGATTCCAGTCATACCATGATTCCAGTTATGCCATGTTCCCTATGTTACTATGATACTGTGATCCCAGTTGTACCATGAGGCCATATTCCCAAGTATGTCCTATTTTATAGACTTATCACACCATGTTTCTTATTATACATCTCTTTCATTATATATTCAGTACTTTAGTTGTAGAGGTTGTACTTGCTCCCGTCCTGACAGGATAACGTTGTAGGTTCACTTTTCGAGAAGGAAATGCTATGTGTTACATGTTATGGCACTGATTTTGAGGACCTGGCCTTAGCTCCAGAAGAGGCCCCAGCGGAGAACCTTGCTTAGTTATCTTCCATGTGTTTTGAGACTTAGACTTTGTTTGTTCTTATATTTGGATACTGGACTTTGTCTCCAGTTAGATACTTATAAAGTGTATTATTAAGTCTGTGCTTATGTTACCTTCGCTTATAGATGCTGTGTTGTGATGAACTTTAAATATGATCTTAGAACTGTTAGCAGCTTAGATCCTTTATTGTCTATTCTTAGAACAGCTTACTACGCTTTAATCAAGCGTGGGCTGGACATGGCTCGGCCCGGCCCAACAATTTGGGTAACGGGTCGTGACACGACTTGATATGTTAACGTTGTTGGCACGAGAAGGGTCTAAAGGCAAAGTATGAGTTAACACCGTTGTCGCAAGCACGGGATGGTCTAGAGACACGAAATAGGCCAAGGCGTCTGTCCTAAAACCGATCCTAAGAAAAGAGTAGAAAGACAATCATAAAGGGGACTATGTTGCACAAAAGTAAATCAAACGTGTTAGTTTTGTATGGGTGGGCGAGGAGCTTATTCCACCAGTACAGTTGAGTACTGACACCCACATAGTTTTCATGTGCAGGCACAGGTAGAAGCTCGTGGCGCGGAGCTCGCTTGGATGCGTCGAGGCATGGAGTTCCTTGGCGATTCAAAGCGTGCGGCCGTATAGAGTCAAGACTTATACAGGACATAATGTATGGACGTCGCCTTCCGAAGCTTCCGCTGGCTCAAGCATTGTATCGAGAGATGAGAGAGCAGAGTGAACTTGTAATAAGAGAAAAGTGAGCTTGAGAGACTTGTAATCTTGGCCTTGCGCCCCCAATGTAACCGTTGTTTCAATATCAATAAAGAGCTTCTTTGTATAACTTGTATTTGTTCTAAATTTCCTCTGCGTGTTCAATGTCTCTGCTTGGGACTTCTGTGAGACGACCCCGTCGCAGCCGATGTAATCGGCCGTTATGAAACTGCCTTGCACGAGCGCAATCTAGGCTCGTGCGGCATCACGCCTTAGCGAGGACGATTGCTCCTACGGAAGCGGAGCGTGACATAATGGTATCAGAGCACGGCTTAACGTCCTTGGACTATCGATTGAATTCTTTAACTTCACTGTTCCGCGAACTCTGAATGTTGCTTCCGCATATTGATATCGTTGGTGCGCTCTCTCTCAAATGTCCCACGGGTTGTCCATACAATAAGTCAACTATTTTATAAAACGTAGGAAAATAGTTTTTGATAAAACAAAAAGTTGGTTTGCGTAAGCACGGTTGGCTAAGTCGGGCTGGGCATATACACCAAGGATTGCGTCGACCTTAGAAAAGTCGAGTGCGGGAATTGAATAGTGTCGAACAAGAATGAGTTGAACTCGATTGTGTAAATTGAGACGACTATCGATAGGGGTGCTATCGAGCGACGATAACGTCGGTGCGATATAGATGAGCGTGCTTGGAAACTGAGGAATGGTTCGAACGGGATTCGAAGAAGTCGATTTTCATTCGAATGATAGTTTTGAGGATTTGTTTAATAACTTCATCCCTGAGTCATGTATGCGATAGCCTCAGGGATGTCGATCGATCGATTGAGGATTCGGGGTGTCGATGAGTCTATCAGCGAGCGTCGCGTTATGCAAAGCCTTAGATTGAGTGTCATTGAACAAGATGTAGTCTTAAAGATTTTGATGAGTCGGTTCGAACAACCTAGAAATTGATGCGCACGGAACGTGAACGGGATTGAGGATGGTGCGAGTATGAAATACGAAGATGATTGAGTAGATAAATCGAATCGAGGAAAAGTTAAGGTGTAGCGAACGGATGACTTGATAAAGGAAATCGATAGGTATATCGTATAGAAAAAGTTAGCACGACAGATAGACAGCGTGCATGAAGGATTTGATTTTGATGTTACGCGAATGACTCTAAGGATTGGATTGAATGTTGCACGATGATTTGAGTTAGAAAAAGGGATGATGCGAATTGAAGAAATACGTTGGTCGATGACTTAAGATAAAGGAATGAACGAATACGCAAAATTGGGTTTGAGGAATTTGATGTTGTGAATGATTCGAGGGATAATGATCGAACTTGAATTGAATGTCGAGGAGATTATCCAGTCGAACGATGGCATCATTCGCACGACTCGAAATTGGTTACAAAGGAAGATCACCAGGTTACGCATATCGTCGATGGTATTGAGGCGTATCAAAGATCGATATGCGATAACTCGGGGGTACTGTGACTCGGCGAATGACGATCGTGCAAGTGTTATTGTTCGGTTGGATGCTATACTTAGGATTTTGGTCGAGATGAATGTTGGATAAAAATGAGTGTCTTGA
Organism: Iris pallida; assembly: GCA_029216955.1. Taxonomy (NCBI): domain Eukaryota; kingdom Viridiplantae; phylum Streptophyta; class Magnoliopsida; order Asparagales; family Iridaceae; genus Iris; species Iris pallida. The sequence goes on from JANAVB010005597.1 coordinate 45,907,493, forward strand.
TGGTTACGCGGATAACCACAACATCGACGATCTTGTCTTGCGCGAGCGCAACTCTAGCCTCGCACATGCATTGCGTCGGATTTGGGGCGATTGTTCCGCGTGAGCGCTGACATGGTGATTCATGTCGCGGGAATGATCGAACTCGGAAAATCAGGATGCGACAACTTTGATTGTCTCAACTTGTCGGTTTGATGCGAAGGAAAATTTAAGGATGTTAGGACTTACGATTGATGAATGAAATAAACTTGAGAATTGAGTAGGTCCAATCCACGCATCGAGAATGAATTAGTATAGACTCGAACAAGAGTTACGTCCCGATGAGGATGATTATCCCGCGGGAGCGTGCATGGTGATTCATGAACCACCGTAGATAATCGGACTCGCGTGAGATCGAGACGCAACATGTTGTTAAGATTGACAACCTTGTGATCGATTGCGTGAATTGGAATAGATGACTTAGGGAATATGGAATGTAAAATTTTGGTTAGCGGCAATTTGTGGCATAGCGTGTTTGATTCGAGAAGGATTGATAGACAGATTATGTCGAACGTGTTCGAAGAGATAGACTATGCGAAGATGGTTTGTTGAACGAGCGATATTGAGATGTCATAAAATTGGTTGAACGTGAGTTGTCGTAGGATGGCTTTGCTGAATGACTCGGACCCCGTGCGACAAAATGTTGGAATGTGTATAGAAAATCTATGCTCAAAGTTTAGAAATTGGAGTGATGCGAGTTTGGGTAGAAAACCCCGTACTATCAATTTGGTTTAACTTTAAGATGGGGCCAGTGTTGATATTGTTGTTGTTTGGGAACTATGATTCCAATACTGACGGAAAGACATAGCCTAGCGGTTAGGCAGACGTCCGAGTGCGAAGTGGTAGGATTTGTGGAGGCACCACTCGCGAGTCTCGGTTGACATGCATGCATATCAGGGACGCTTGAATATGTGCACGATCCGACTCGAGTGGTAATGGCGGGATTCGCTATCACGAGGCTTGGTTGAAATGCATGTATTTTGGGGATGTCTAAAATATGTGCACGATCCAACTAAGTGATACATTGAATCAAGTGAGACTTAAGGAACGGGGAAGTGTCGAGGATTTTGAGATCGTAAGTTTTGAAGAAAGAATTGAGGGTAGCACGAGCGTGGCTCGGATTTGAGAAATGCATAGGAGAGATGTGTACGAGAAACATAGGATGTTGAATAAGTGATAAGTCGATAAGTGTACTCAGTTAGTTTCGAGGAAGAAACTTTTTCTGAGTGGTGTATGATGTAGTGCCCCATCCCGCTCAGTAAATCGGAGGAATAGGAACGCCGACGACGTTCGAACTTAGCCTTACAACGGCTGCTCAGAGACATCGCTCGGCCGAGACGACCGCTCGCTCAGGTGGGGTAGTTTCGGTGAACTTGCCTCATCTTAGCCTTCACATAATAAATCGCATGTTTTCAACTTGCACAAGTAGGCTTGATAATAAAAGAGAAGAATTCACATAGCTAAAGGGAATAAATCCCGACGGGTCGAATTGAGTTAGAATATGGAAAGGTCCAACGGTCGACCTAGAGTTGGTGTACGGCGTGCTTTGAAAATGACACTCGGTCCTTCGTCCCGTGGCTTGGGAGAAGGAAAAGTTGATATTTGCCACAAGCTAAGAGTTAACCAAATTCATAGGCGTCGACCGCATAAATGCTTCATAAAGCATGCACGGTCTCTTCGTCCAAGGCGTGGCATAGCCTCTGCTCGCCGACGGGTTTAGTTGTATTGCACGGCTTGTGGCATAAGTCTAGGTACCTCAAATAACTTGGTTGTTCAAGTCGAACGCGAGCACGACACATTCCTACGACGTAAGGCTTGACGCAGCCTTTGCTCATCAAGTTGTTGCAAAGTAAGTTAAGCGAGTTACGTTAAGCTAACAGGAGTAGTAGCAGGCACGACCCAATGAATTCTATGGTCGGGTATAACCACATAGTCTCACGATCATAAGGTCCGTCATATAGAGTATAACTTGGGCAGTAGTGTCACATAGAGTTTCAAGTTGGTTTGAGACACGATGGCACGGACTTAGTATTTTAAGGCACGGGCCACGGTTGATTTATTGAGTTTGGAAAGTGTTTCAATAGTTGTTCTTGAGTTGAGTGAAATGATAGGGCAAAAAAGAAGAATACTCACGACTGGATCGTTGAGGCAAGAAAGAAGAATTCTCGCGACTGGGTCGTCGAGGCAAGAAAGAAGAATGCTCGCGACTGGATCGTCGAGGCAAGGTCTCAGATGTGAGAAGTGTTGAACTTAGCCCTGAAAAGAGATGGTAACACTAGAAGTAGATTGACTGTGTGAGACGTCAGTTGAGTCGAGTCTTGCATGGTCATGGACAACTTATCGACAAGGTAGAGTTTTCTCGCACGGCAACCCGTGGCGCCACGGTACCGATGTGGCCTAAGGAAACAAAAATAGCTCTGGGAGTCTAAAATAGCTGGGCCTGGGGCAAAGTATTCGGTGGACGCTCATTAGGGCTAGCTACCCGAACCGGTCCATCCTATACTCAGCTAAAAGGGAGTCCAAAATGGCTCTGGGAGTCAGTGACCAAGTTTATATAGATGAGTCGGCACGGGCGACAATCCGCGAGTGTGCCTTTGGACTGAGTCGAGTCATGAGTGCACTATATCAAGGAATCAAGTCGAAGGTGTGTGTACCAGTTAGAACACAAGGAATGTTTGGGCCTAAGATTTGGCCACAACGTAGGCGACGTGCTTCGGCACGAGATGTGGTATCGAGTCTTGAGTTGTCGGCATATAAGTTGCATAAGTTGGTTTGAGTTGTCTTGAGTTTAAGTCAGGAAATGCCGCAAGGCAAAGTTGGTCGAGTGACACTTAACCCACAAGTTATGATTGGGTCAGTTGATGATTTAGCGAAGGGCCGCGAGACGGCAATGTGGTTAGTCTTACTGAAATACGAGACACGGCCTCAATATGGTTTTGTAGCACGGTCACGTAGAAAAGGAGTCTATCGTGTAGTTACGTCTCTGATTTGGGCCGTAAGGCAAATACGACTTGATAGGTTAACGTTGTTGGCACGAGAAGGGTCTAAAGGCAAAGTATGAGTTAACACCGTTGTCGCAAGCACGGGATGGTCTAGAGACACGAAATAGGTCAAGGCATCTGTCCAAAAACCGATCCTAAGGAAAGAGTAGAAAGACAATCATAAAGGGGACTATGTTGCACAAAAGTAAATCAAACGTATTGGTTTTGTATGGGTGGGCGAGGAGCTCATTCCACCAGTACAGTTGAGTACTGACACCCACTTAGTTTTTATGTACAGGCACAGGTAGAAGCTCGTGGCACGGAGCTCGCTTGGATGCGTCGAGGCATGGAGTTCCTTGGTGATTCGAAGCATGCGGCCGCATGGAGTCAAGACTTATACAGGACATAATGTATGGACGTCGCCTTCTGAAGCTTCCGCTGGCTCAAGCGTTGTATCGAGAGATGAGAGAGAGCAGAGTAAACTTGTAATGAGAGAAAAGTGAGCTTGAAAGACTTGTAATCTTGGCCTTGTGCCCCCAATGTAACCGTTGTTTCAATATCAATAAAAAGCTTCTTTGTATAACTTGTGTTTGTTCTAAATTTCTGCTGCGTATTCAATGTCTCTGCTTGGGACTTCTGTGCGACGACCCCGTCGCAGTCGATGTAATCGGCCGTTATGAAACTGCCTTGTACGAGCGCAATCTAGGCTCGTGCGGTATCACGCCTTAGCGAGGATGATCGCTCCTACGGGAGCGGGGCGTGACAGCATGGGAAGGTAATAGCTTATGCGTCACGTCAACTTCGTGATCATGAGAGAAATTACCCAACCCATGACTTGGAGCTGGCAGCAGTAATGTTTGCACTTAAGTTGTGGAGGCACTACTTGTACGGAGATAGGGTAGAGATTTTTACCGACCACAAGAGCCTGAAGTATGTTTTCACCCAGAAGGATCTCAACATGCGTTAGAGGAGATGGCTGGAGCTTCTTGTGGATTATGATATCAACCTGCAGTATCACCCAGGGAAGGCTAACTTTGTTGCAGTTGCATTGAGCAGGAGAGCCGAAGTTTATTTCCTAACAGCAACCAGAGCTGTTAGCATATCTTCAGAAGATGGATATAGAAGTTGTTCTTCCTACCAGTGTGGTATTGATGGCCAGTATGCAAGTTCAGTCCAGTATAGTCGAGAAGATCCGGATGGCACAGTCGACAGATTCCAAGCTTCAGCGACTCAGAGCAGAGTGTGAGGCAGGACGTAGACCCGAGTTATGCATTCATGAAGATGGTACACTTAGGCATGGAAGGCGTCTTTGTATACCCAGCAGTGATATCAGACAGGAGATCATGGCAGAGGCTCACAATTCGCAGTATTTCATTCATCCCGGCGGTACGAAGATGTACCGTGATATTCGTCAGCACTTTTGGTGGAATGGCATGAAGAGGAAAATAGCCCGGTTTGTCTCTCGATGTTTGGTTTTCCAACAAGTTAAAGCTGAACATCAGAGGCCAGCTGGACTTCTTCAGCCCTTGCCAATTCCAGAATGGAAGTGGGAGCATATAACCATGGATTTCATGACTGGATTACCTAGATCCCCGGCTGGCAGAGATGCTATTTGGGTTATTATAGACAGACTCACGAAGGTGGCTCACTTTCTTCCGTTCAGAGTCGGTCAGCCGACGGCTCAGCTAGCAGAGATGTATCTCAGGCAGATAGTCAGGTTGCACGGTGTACTAGTCAGTGTCACTTCGGACAGAGATTCCAGATTTACGTCGCACTTTTGGCATAGTCTGCAGGAGAGTTTGGGGACTCGCCTCCAGTTCAGCTCAGCCTATCACCTGCAGACAGATGGCCAGTCAGAACGCACAATCCAGACTCTTGAAGATATGTTGAGATCTTGTACACTCGACTTTGGTGGTTCGTGGAAAGATCACTTGCACCTGGTGGAGTTCTCATACAACAACAGTTTCCAGGCCAGCATCCAGATGGCACCATTCGAGGCACTGTATGGTAGGAAGTATCGATCCCCGCTAGCATGGGACGATGTTGGAGAAAGGCAGATGCTCAGTCCAAAACTGATTGCTCAGACCGTTGAAGTGGTCAGGAAAGTCAGAGATCATCTTCGAGTTGCCCAAGATCGCCAGCGTCATTGGGCCAATTCGAACTAGAGTATCACTACAGCCTGTAGTAGGATTAGGATATTTTGGACGTACCTACTTCTCGTGCCCTTACTCTAGGGTGCGGGTCGTGACACGTTTTTAGTGGTGGCCCATGCAGGTCGAGTTTATGTAGTGGTATTCGAACTAGAGTATCACTACAGCCTGTAGTAGGATTAGGATATTTTGGACGTACCCACTTCTCGTGCCCTTACTCTAGGGTGCGAGTCGTTCATCGGTACCCTCTTGAGTTTTCTGTCGACGACCATGTATTCCTAAGGATTTCGCCTAACCGTGGCGTCATTCATTTCGACGTACGAGGAAAGCTTAGTCCTAGGTATATAGGGCCGTTAGACATTCTGAAGAGAGTAGGAGATGTATCCTATCGTCTCGCTCTCCCGCCGTCGCTACGTGAGGTACATGACATATTCTATGTATCCCAACTACGACGGTATATCCCGAACCCGAGCCACATCCTGGATCATTCGAAATTGGTTGTTGGTACCAACCTTTCGTATGAGGAGAGGCCCGTTTCTATATTGGACCGGAGAGAGAAGATACTCAAGAACAAGACTATTAGTTTAGTCCGTGTTGCTTGGGGTCATCACACTTTGGGTGAGTCGACGTGGGAGCGTGAGGATGTTATCCGATCGCGATATCCCGACCTGTTTGACTCGTAAGGTATAATGTCTTCCTTATGCCTTATGCTTTCAATTCCTTGCTTGAATAAATGACTGCATGATAGAATGCTTGTTATAGGTTACGATTAGTATAGCTTGTCCTTGCCGCTCTAGCCTCTTAATTAAATTTCGAGGACAGAATTCTTTTAAGGTGGGTAGAGTTGTAATGACCGTGGTTCGTATTACGTATTTGGAATACATATACGTATCTTGACTCGTATTTTATGTCTCCTGGCTTGGTTCGGCTTGTTTGGGTTAGCTTGGTTCGGCTTGGATTGTTTATTGGTTCATCATGAACCAAGGGGAGAACCCTTACCTACCACCACTATTCCCATTTATTAGCCCAAATCTTTCTCTCTCTTCATTACTCTTCTTCTTCTTCTCCACCATTACTTCTTCACCTACCAGGAAGAGAGCTTAGGCAAGTGCAGCTTGCTTCATGGAGGAACTCCATTTTTATTGTTCCATTCTCTTCCTTATGAGATTCTAACACACTTTAATACTTAGTATTTCTAATTTCTATGGCACATTTCTTCTAGATCTAAGTTTATTTTATTTTTGGATTTCTTGGGTTTTGATCTATTTAATCTTGTTATTATCAAGTTCTGATGGTTCCATGTTGTAGAGAATTTCATTCTGCCCCATTTTGACCTATGGAAGTTCGGATTTAGACTCTAGATGAAGGTTTTATGAAGCTTGAAAGCCATGGCTTGCATGGTTCTTCTTCTCGGAATAATAGAGAAGAAGAACAGTTCCGCAGCTGCGTAAACTTCCGTAGCCGCATGAACTTCCGTGGCCGTATGAACTTCCACAGCCGCATGAACTTCCGTGGCCGCATGAATTTTCGTGGCCGTATGAACTTCCGTGGCCGCATGAAATTCCTTATCCGCATGAACTTCCGCAGCCGCATGAACTTCCGTGGCCGCATGAATTTCTGTGGCCGCATGAACTTCCGTGGCCGCATGAACTTCCGTGGCCGCATGAATTTCCGTGGCCGCATAAACTTCTCTTGATTCTCAGCCGCATGGCTCTCAGCCGCATGCGCCCTGCCTCCTGTGCCGCATGACTCCCCCTGCCGTCCCTGCACCTTCTTTTGATTATTTAGTGCTACATGTATGTTGGTGCCTTGTTAATTTAAATATATTTCCTGACACGCTGGTGACCCGTTGTGGTGTACTTTTGACAAATGACATGACATGATAGTGGTCCGTCGTGGCGCACTCCTGACAGTGAACATGACATGATATATATATCTCGAAGGCTGTTGCGACGACTAGCATATCGTGACAAGTATGAATGACCTGGACACCGTGGGCGATTATGTTTGTACAAATAAACCAGTACTGTCTTGCATCATGTCTAGGATGAGGCTCCCTGAGTACCAAGGTCAGGGATACCTACAAAAATTGACTAAGGCTAATAAACTAGAATAATTCAGTAGTCATGAAGAGATTTTCCAGCTACAGGCAATCCCATTATCTGGGCGCACTAAGTGGACTTGTAGCCTACCGACGAGTAGGGCACATTTCCAGCACACAGTCACGTGTTGCACCCTTCATAAACGGACATTCGACCTGGATAACCTGGATGGTCTGCAGGACTTGTGGCTGTTGGAATAATCTCATTGCATTTGCTAGTAACTAGGCCTGTGATAACCCTAGTTAGTTAAAGTATCAAGCCGTACTCTTTGTTTGGCCGTGATTGATGGAATGAAGTCTAGCCCATCTCAACTTGTCCTGATCCTGTGCAAGATTATGACAAGACATGATTATTTATACTTGCCTTAACAATAATGATCAGGGGACCAGTTCTGTTCAGGCGAAGGGTCACAACCCCGGTCCTTGTTTGGTTTAAGGGTTGTAACCTGGCTCCCGGAGCAGTTCTGTGTCCTCTCTTCGTTTATTTTCTTATTGCTCCCCATGCCATGCTCGTTATGTTTTATTTTACTTCAATAGCATGATTATTTATACTGTCCTTAACAATAACGATCGGGGGTCCAGTTCTGTTCAGGCGAAGGGCTTGTTTGGTTTAAAGGTTGTAACCTGGCCCCCGGAGCAGTTTTGTGTCCTCTCTTCGTTTATTGACTTATTTCACCCTATTTTCTTGCTTACCAGCAAGTAGTTGAGACAGATTTCTATTCAGGTGAAGGGTTACAACCCCGGTCATTGTTTGGTTTAAGGGTTGTGACCTGCTACTTGAATGGTTTTCTCGTACTCAATTTACTGTTATCTTTATTATTATCTGTTTCGTTTATAATCATCTTTAATATTCATTTGTGGTATGCTGGTTTTAGTTCCTAAGTGAAGCCTCCTTTGGGGCACTTGCTCTTTCTGGGGTCTGACCCAGCTGGTTTTGTGTGGCCAGATATCGGAGCAGCTCCAGAGGATCCACCTGTCTTCCAGCCAGATGGTGACCACCAGGCGTAACCCTGGCAACGAGTGGGTTTCTTTTATCCTCCCACTTATTTGTAAAATTATTCTTTTGAGGCGTTTAGCCGGCGAGCACATGTTTGCTCGTATTGTACCTTTATTTATTGTCTGCCTACGGGCTGTAACATGATTGACAAATCCTAGGGTTGATCATGTATGACCAGAACTCTTGCTAGTCTTGACATTTTGTATGACTAGCTTCATGATCATCCGAATATGTAATGTATGAGACGCCTTACTATTGTATATTTGGTGTTCTGACATCTTGTAACTGTTATTACTTGCTTGAGATTGAGACAATAGACTTGTTTATGACCATAGGAGACTGATGGCTTGTAGTTAAACCCTCATGTATCTAGACAGCCGTGACCGTATAGCGAGGTGGGTTGCACTTCAATATACGTAGCTGGCTATGTACGCCCCCGCTCTCCAGTATTCTGGTTCTGGGGCGTGACAGATTATATATGGTAATCCTACATAGGATTGTATTTTTTAGCCTACATATGATTGGATTTCTATGCTATATAAAGGGGTCTACGGGTGCTCCTTTACACATCTCATTGTGCTCAAGTTGTTGAATAAGTTCAACACAAGAGAGCTAAAGTTGTTGAATAAGTTCAACACAAAAATTTGAGAGAGTTTTTTTTTTCTTCTATCTTTGTGATAGAGATCGAGTTCTTGAGTGTAAGGAGAGAAGTGTTGAGGGCTATTATAATTCATTTTCTTCTTCATAGTGGAACTAAATCACCCTCATTTCTGGAAGTAGGCATCTTGGTCGAACCTCGTAAATCATTGTCTTTGTAGTTGTGAATATTTTCTAAGTTTCTTGGGTTTATTTCCGTTGTGCCACAACAAAAATTGCATGTTATAATTCAGGACTGTCAAAAGTTTTGATATATAGGTAAGATTGTCAAAAAAATGACAATCCTAAGGAAAACATGTTGTTCAAAGAACATATTTTCTTTAGGCCGTCCAGATATTTTGTAGTCTTAACAATAGCTAAAATTTTTAACAGTCCTAACTATTAAATGAACTGTAAAAAAAATTTACAATTCTATTTAACAGCATTTTTTTCTTTTATTTGTTGACATTTTAATAAACTTTCCTTTTCTATTATAGTGCGAGCCATCTACAGCTCATGTTGTACATCCTCCTATTGTCATGGATGTATATACAATCGGACATGTCAGACAACACTTTGTGATTCCGCGGTTAATCGGCCATTCTCTCCTATTCCTCCACCTGCTCTGATTTGATATAAACATTCACCCGAGGAAGCAATCTCCTGGACAACACCTTATACGACATCAATGAATTCCTATAAGAAGTTGTTGAAGATGGAGAAGCCAGAGACATGCCTCATGACTACTTTGATATTGTAATCGACTGATATATTGGTGAAAACTACATGGTTCTCTAATATTTTGCACTTTTGTATCATTTTGGCAAATATATAATGTATTAGGATGGAAAAAAAAGAAATGAAATATTGTATTATGAAGAAATGAAAAAATAAAATATAAGTTTTTGTTATTTTTGTAAAGCTTTTTTACTTTTGCACTTTTGTATCGTCATGAAGATTATGAGTATTAATTTGCACTCTTGTACCATTTTGAAGTTTTCGGAGCCGAAGAAAAGTTTTGACTTTCATTTTGCACTTTAGTATCATATGATACATGAAAAAATTTGACAACAGCTAGAACTGTAAAACTTTTTGACAATCCTAACTGGAACTCACTGTAGGGACTTGTAATTTGTATCAATATGAGTATCCATTAGGGCTGTTAAAAAATTTGGCAGTCCTTGCAATATTTAGGACTACAAAATTTTGACATCCTAACTGGAACTCATTGTTGGAATTTTTAACTTGTATCAGTGAGTATCCATTAGGACTCTCAAAAAATTTGACAGTTCTGGCAATACATACGGGACTTTCTGCACACTGCATTGCATATCTTTTGGGCCCACTGCCCCCCAACTCCCACCATTATTATAAATGGAAGAAATAATATGCTCTTGTGGCTCAATCCACTGATCTTCTACCACCCATCCAGGGTCTTATACCTCTCATCGGTAAGCACAAGAGCCACTCGAGTTCGGTTGCTAAAAACATGTTCATCGTGGAAAAGAACACTGCATGTATATTTTTCATCAACTTTTACATTTTACAACATTTTTTACGTTAGATCAAACACCAATTTCAACAAATTTATATTCTAGCATATTACAACCAACATCAAAGTTCCAAAATTAATCTTTTTTCCAGACAAATTAAATATCTACTTGTTTTCGCTTTAATCACGTGTCAGTTAATGTCGGTCTTCACTTTTTCAGCTACTCCAAGTGAAGGTAACCATGTTACTGCAGAAAAGATTATTCTTGTCGTAAATATGAGAGTTTACCTATATTCCTGCCGTGCCTTGTTTTTTGGGTCTCCATACGTCATGGATCCCTAATAAATAAGGCATGACATGAATATGAGTAAACTCTAATACTTACGACAAGAATAGTCTCTTCTGCAGTGACAGTGATTACCTTGTACTTTGGAGTAGGTAAAAAAATGAAGACCGACATGAACTGACACGTGATTAATCTCTTGCATCCTCCCGTCCTTTGGATGTTCTAAGCATCATATGAAATGAAGGAGGATGTTCTAAACATCCTCTCGTCCTTTGAATCTCTTGCATCCTCCCATCTTGTCGATCGACGTTTCTTAGCTCAACATTGCACGTTGACACATTTGGACGTTTTCTTTTCGTACCTGCATTCTTAAGGTCCTTCTTGGGGTCGCGGCTATACAAAAAAAAAAATATTTCAAATAAAGAAAAAGAAAAAATTGGAAAGTACAAGAATTCATCAATTTTCTACAATGCTGGACAGGACTGTAGAAATTTTAAATCCAAGAGTGTATAAAATTTCTACAGTCCAACATGTCACTAGACGGAAAACTGAAGTTTGAAACCCTAAATTGGGTTCGAAACTTCAGAAATCCGTCATAATTGAACCTAAAATGGGTTCGACACAATTCATTTGCAGTTACTACACTATGATTTGTAGACATAAACAAGGATTTGGAAAAGAATTTATGCCAAATGCAATAAAAATTACAAACATAAAATTGTAATGGAGAAGGAGGAAGAAGATATGTACCTTGATTGTGAAGAAGGTTCGGACGTCATCAATTAATTCTTGGAATTAAAGGAGGTGGAGGAGAAAGATCCAATAATTTAGGGTTTGGGGGGGTTTTGGGGGGGGGGGGGGGGGGGGGGGGGGGGGGGGTGGGGGAGAGAGTAAAAATTAGAATAACAAATTTTTCTGGGGTTTAGGGGATGAACAGTCCCTAGCAAATTTTGGACTAGCCTGAGTAAAAATTTCTTAAAACTGGACTAGCACCAAGACTTAGATTGTCCTAAGCAAAATTTATAATACTTTTAGCAATTGCCTTCTACGCTCATCACTATTCAGTTATTTTTTTTGCTCTATAAGTTTCTCATTAAGCAAAACCTCACTCTGAGCCTCGGTGTTTTTTTTCAATGTATTCTCGGTTTGGTTTTTTTTTTCAATGTATTCTCGGTTTGTTTGTTTGTTTGAGAATGCATAGATAGGTATATTATGAGGCTTCTCTCTACGGATTCGGTTTTTTAAGATTAATTTTGAGCAAAATCGAGTAAATATTTGTGGTTCTTCCAATTTTTTATTTTATTGATTTTGCATGAAATCTCCTAGGACGTGCTGAAAACGTTGATTATTTCTAGATATGTTATATTATGAGTCTTCTCTCAATGGATTTGGTTTTTTAGACACTTTTTTTTGTGAAATGTTATATACCTATTCTACTATATAATGACAAAAAGTTAAGCTTTCTTTCAAAAATACACTTCCATATCTATTTAATACAAAAAATAATATATTCTAATAGGAATAATAGGTATTTACAACATTTGTCTTTTGGAATTCTAATGCATTAGTTTACTCTTTGGTCTCGTTTGGTTCGTGGAATCATGGGATTGGAAAAAAAAAAGTTATTGTTTTACTTTGTTTGAGTGCTAAAAGAATTGAGGAGGAAACAAAGTGATTCCCAATTGATAGAAAATTAGGAAGAAAAATGATTCTGCATCCAAGCAAGGAATGACTTTTCCATCTTGAAGTATTTACTTTTCTTTTCAATTTTTTTTAACATTTTCAAACATCGAAAAAAAAATCAACGAGAATTATAATTTCTCAAAGAAAGAAAATATCGAATTGATTACTTTCCATTCCTTTCCGCGAACCAAACAAGGTCTTTGAGTGTCTTTTACTTTTTTTTTCAAATACTACAAAATTAATTAAAAGACAATTAAAATAAGTGTAATGTTTCGTATGATACTACGTACCAGCAGAAGATTGGGTGAACCTAGTTAATGTATGGGTTTGGATATTGAATATTATTCATTCACTACTCTGTCTGCATGGGTTTACCAGGGTGAGGGGTCTCCTAGCTTTTGCTGCATTGATTTGCAAAGTTCCAGTGGCTTATGGGTAAAATTAGTTATTATATATCTGGGAGTTTTTTCTCTTGTTTTGATCTTGGTATCCAGCTTTAGGAGACGACTATACTGATTTTTTTTTTTTCTTTTCCTTTTAGATGTTTCGTACACGTTACATTGTATGTCTATTGGATCCAATGCCTTCAACTTTCACCAATTTTATAATATAAAAAATAATACATCCCATGGTTCGATTTATTGATCTTTTGTCATCTAATTTGTGTCTTATAATTCTTTCCGGTAATCACAAGGATCACTCGAGTCCCCCTAAAAAGGCATGTTTGGTTTACGGTTGCTACATTTTGGTTATTCTATACTATACTGTTGATGTCTACATAGTTGCTACATTTTGATTATTCTACATTTGCTAAATGTCGGTTCTTCTACATTTTTCTTGTTACACATCTACAGGACCGGTCCGGAACATTTTGATGCCCAGGACTAAATACAAAATGATGCCCCTTCTTCAAAAAATATATTAAAAATAAAGTATCAATTTTTTTTTTTGCATGATACAATAAGCCAAAGTGAACTCTTTTTGAATGGGGCCTGATACATGCCAATTAACCTTAAATTTTGCATGAATATATCTTTGCAAATGACAATACTACTTCGAAAAAAATTCCGATGCAATATGTTATTTAACATTTTTTGTTTATGCTTTTTCAATACTATGATTGAGATATATGGACTTGTTTGCCTAATTTATCAACAACAAAGAAACTCAAAAAAACATAAAAAAAGAGCTAAAATCAGGAGGAACAAAAGTTACAAGAGGAACAAAAGTTACAAAATATTTCAGTTTGAAAACGAAATCATTGTGAAATCTTAAGTGCAAAGATTTATGAAAAGATATTCAACACTAGGAACCTATAATTTTAAGTGTGAAATCTTAAGTGCATAGATAAACGAAAAGACTCATCGCCATCGGCTCATCAGTATTCAACACCAACGACGTGAAGAACTTTTTGTGTTTCGATTATAAGCAAAAGAGAGAACTAAAATGAAAAATTCAGAAAAAAAAAACTTATTGCTGGTCATCTGGAATCGAAAGCGACGTGAAGAACTTTTTCTCCTCAGAAATGCAAAAAAAAATCTGAAGTGATGGGAAGACTAGTTTTTTTTTTCTTTGAAATTGAAGAGTCGAACGGCTATCCAATTCCAATAAGCCATGTCCTATTTGTTGAATTGATATAATAATTTTTTTTCTGACCTTGGACTTTGAAGAAGAAATCAGAATAACAATGTTTCATTATTTGTTATTATTAGTAACATTTAAAAAAATTTGGAGCCCCTTGGAATTTGGGGCCCAGGGCGCAAGCCCTGTTTGCCCCTCCTCCGGGCCGCCCCTGCACGTCTATGTAGTTTGCTATGCATGTTTGCCTGTTTGGTCTATGGTTCTTGATTTCATAGAAAGCATTATACAATTCTTGGTTCTTACTACAACAAGACTGCATGTCTTAATTTAGCAAATTACCTTTCAGTTTGGTTAGTACATGATAGATAATCAATTACGGATAAATTTTAATTGTAGATGGATTTTTTCAACCGCAACGATCTGATGCTTAGCGTTATTGTACCTAGTATAATTATATTGATTATAGTAATCATATATCTGATGGAGAATGGAAAAATCGAACAAACATGCATTCCAAAGAAACCATTTATAATTAGAGAACAATGGGGGAATGTCAATATGTATCGGATCTTGACGGCTAGGCTAATAAACTGATCTATTATCTTAGAATGAGTATGTGGCTATTCTATAGATTAGTTGATATTTTGCTTAGCAATTATAGTTTAGGGAGAAAGATTACACCGAGTAAATGGCAAACGGGTAACAAGTTGTACCGTCAGTCCTTTTTGGATGACAAAATCAATTCTTTTGAACATTACATTTATAGGCCTGGAAGACATGACATTACTGTGCATAACTTTTTGGATTCTCTTAAGAAGCTCCACAACGTCTGGTGCTAGAAAACCAAACGTGTCAAATGCGAATGGGATGAAAACGTGTTGATTGTTGGTGCACGCTTTCTCGTGTTTGGATACTTTAGCTGAGGTCGCTTTGAGAACAGCTTGTCCCACAGTAAAGCCTCCGCTCCCCAAGCCTACTAGTAGATAAACTCCTGTTAGGTCCACACATGCATGTTTCTTCCCTATCTACCCGTAAACCAGAACA